>JADWQD010000006.1:140201-662914 GCA_016110215.1 Capronia americana | reverse complement strand
GTCCTTTCTCCTTTCTCCTTTCTCCTTTCTCCTTTCTCCTTTCTCCTTTCTCCTTTCTCCTTTCTCCTTTCTCCTTTCACCTTTCACCTTTTCTCAAGTGGCCATTCCATTTCCAGCAAACTGAGCTTGATCTACTGTAGCATGCATGGTATGTATGATTGCACGATACGTAGTCCTACCGTACGAACTTGACTAGGTACCTTAGGTACGACACCCGCACCCGTACCCGCACCCGTACCCGCACCCGCACTGTCGGGATATTAAGGTAAGCTATGTACCTAGGTACAGTCGCTCGTCACCTCCCCTTCATGCTCATGAGCGCCATGCTCATGAGCGCCATGAGTGGCGGCGCGGCCACATCCACAAACAAACGCTAGATATGTAACAGAATCTTGACTGGACTGGACTGGACTGGACTGGCCTTTCAAAACGCGGGATCTGGATCTAATGTGCAGCAAGCAAGCAAGCAAGCAATTGGTCTTGGTCTTGGTCTTGCCCCTGCAACCTCAACCTCAACCTCATCCCAAAGACCGAGACCGTCCGTCTCTTTGATGGTTCTTTCAACGCTTGACGCTTGTCATGCACATGCACATGCAGAAAAAGAAAAGCAATCAACTACATACTACCGAGTATATTCGGTATATGGATCAGCACTTTTTTCTGGAGAGGGGAGACGAGCAGAGCAGAGAAGAGACGCCGACATCTATCAGAGAGCGAGAGCGAGAGCTTCAGCGGATGCATGCATACCCATCGGTCATCCATCCACCAAAGGCAAAGGCAAAGGCAACTTTCGTGGTGCATGAATCGTCCGGTCCGGTCTGCCCAGATTGTGATTGTGATTGAGGCTTTTTCTCAAACTTTGTACAAGCAAGGTTATTTCATCGTCGAGATTGATGTGCTATGCTACACAGGTATCCTAGATGGAGATGTGCAGATGCAAAGTCGGTTCGTGAGCTGGGCAGAAGGTGGGCAAGAAGAAAAAATCGGGTGGGGTGGCAAGCAATGGATTTGGGGGTGCCGATTGAGGTTGAGGTTGAGGTTGAGATTGAGAGAGACTTGATTTACAGTAGGGTCGCGCAACCTCCTGTACAGCACAATCCGCAGCTTGCCAGTATCGCCGAGATAATGCCTACATATCCAGAGGGACTATTCTCATCAGCGGACTCCTGTATGATTGCGCGTGAAACCAAGTCTTTCTACCAGCACTGAACAATATCCTACCTCAACGATCGCAGCAAGACGACCATGTTAGCGAGTTTGTGGTCCTTAGATAGCCCCCGAGCATCCGTGATGCCGCAATGAATACCTCGTAGCGGTCTGACCGACAACGTGGCCCCCCTCTTGATTCGGAATTCCCCATGAGCTTATACAAAGGAGTCTGGAAGAAGCACGGACGAAAGTTCATGTAATCTGCTTATCGAGTCGGCTGCCATGCCATATGCCAGCCTGAGGCGCTCACTTACCGCTTCTCGCAAGGGGACGAGCGTGGTTCCAAGTGATGGAGAGTCTTTGGTGAGTGTCGCTCACTTTACAAGAGAGCCCACAGAACCCCCGATTTATTAGACGAAGCACCAAGATGCATCCCCAATAAACTCCCCCTGGATATTGTGGAATCTGTGGAAAAAAGATTTCAGGATCCTCTCACTCTCCCGTTCCTGTCCTTCAGGAGGGTTCCACAAAGGCGAGTGTATGAGGGAATCTAATCTCGCCAGGATCTCCGATCTGGGCTTCTCCCGCCAGGCATGCATGAAGTTCAGCACCACCAATACGAAGCCGGCCGCCAGGTGTGGATCGATCCTTTCCACATGAGCGTGGCCTATGGACAAGACCTTGATAGGTGGTTTCGCCGCAGGAGAGGCTTTCGATGCACTCTCACTGGGGCCAGTCGAGAGACCAGCTGGAAGTTCTGTGGTATTCGGTGAAGTATCGGGATCATCACATCGAACAGCCACGACCGCGAAGCCTTGGAACTCCGCGCCAACATCAGCGGTAGGGGTCTCTGCCTCTATCCCATCTTTGAGAATAAGTGCAAGACTTGTTGCTCGCAGGCCGCTCATCCAGGGACGAGAATGCGGCGCAATAGTAACAGTTACACTGAACCAATTCCCCTGCTGAGCACGAAAAACAAACTGGTCGTGGATTTCCAGAGCGTCTTCGTGCAACGCAGGCACTGTCAGCACAAACCCGCGGAGAGTCACCAAGAGTCCAGATTCGCTTAGGCGGGCTGTTGGTGGAGATTTCCAGATAGTTTCCATATACGCGTCCACATGGAGGAAGGACTGCGGCGCCCACCGGAAGCCTTTGATATCTAGCCTCCGGGCGCCGTTCAAGATAATGTGAGGTGGTATATGTCCGGATCCCATCAAGGTCCAAAACTCCTTCATGCGCCCGGAAACATCAGACCGAGGGATGCGCGATATTTGCCGAACACAAGTCTCGGGAAACCTTAGGAGTGTAGCAAGACAGATCGTCTCGTCACCGGCGTAGCTTGTTGCTCGCCGTTTGAGTGCCTGTGCAAGTCCAGAGAATGGATTCAGCTCTATCTCAGACGAGATCCACGTGCCTGAAGAAAATGAATCAAACTCTTCTGGGCCTGCCACTTCTCCTTGGCCTGGTCCTTCTCCTGGAGGTGGGCTATCGGGGTCAGCAAATGCTGGATCACCTCTTACTGACCGAACAGATCCTTGGAGATAATAAAAGATAGGGATTCGCCACGGTTCGGCCAACTGTTCAAGCCGCGAGAACCCTTGGACCCAATTATAGTAGTTGTCCTTGAAATGAAAGTAGATGACGGGCGGCAGCTTGCCCTCCTGAAGCGTCCACAATCTCGACTTCCATGGGCAGAGAGCAATATGCATTAGCACTTCGATGTCGTCAAGCTCGGCGATTGGGACGGTCTCCAAAGAAGCATCGAGGACCAGAGTGGCGCTTGCGTCTTGGTAAGTCCGTCGCATAAATGCAATGGCAGAATCCCGGCCTTTGTCCGAGGTCACCGGACAGCATAGTGTATCAATCCATAATGCTGTAGGAGTGTTGAAGTTTTCATGCATCTCGGTCATGAGACGGAACAGGCGACGAACTTGACACTCGGGGAGCGCGTTTGTTTTCTCGTTGCCCAGGCCATCTGACCAAATGTGTGAAATTGCGACGTAAGGGTGTTCGGCGCTGCATGGTACAACCTTGAGCTCGAAGCCGCCGCCTAGGCTCTCTTCAAGCAGCACCCCAGGCACAGCGCCTTCTTCCAACAGTGTGCACAACCTGTCTTGATCGACCTCAAGCTGGAGACAGGTTCCGTCACACTCCCAGTGCTTTGTTTCGTATGCTCCTGGTGAAATGGTGTTCCTGGTGCATACATATCCTCCGCATGTACGAAGATCATTTGCATGTGTCGAACACCTGCCGAGCTGACTGACATAGTACAGACCCACCGGAGTCAACTCCCTACGTAGATGAGAAACTTGGGTTGAGCAGATATCACCCAAGGTGGTCATTGTGTACACACTTGCTCCACCCAGATGTTGGGACAGCAGCGCAGCTGTAGGCGCTATGTTTGTCTGGAAGAAAATCAAATCTTCCACGTGCTGATAAACTATGAAGACTGACCACACGATCAGGGGGTTGACGCCGTCAAATTCCGTCACGTTCATCCTGGAGAGAACTTCCGAGATCACATTCAGGCACTTTCGCAAATGTAGACCATAAATCAGCCTCTCGAAAGGCGTGTATTTGCAGATCCATTGTCGGGCTAGAGTGTTCAGTGAAGTGGTGTCAAGAATTTGCCGGCCTTCTGAGGATGACGATATGAAATCCTTGTCGGAGATGGAGAATTCCTGGTACACTTCATGCAGAAGACCGAAGAACAGCCACTCTTGCATGAATCGCTCCTGCTGCTCGAGCATCAATCTTGAAGAGGCTTCTCTCAGAAATGCCCATAAAGGCATAGAATGGCGCTCGTAGTAATCGAGGAAAGGACCACCCTGGTAGGGTCTATCGCAGATATACGGAATTCTCAGGGGCGGCCGTATCGGACTTTTGGGCATTGGAAGGTGATCCATTGTTCACTCTTCGACGGGCTTTGGAAGGATTTCATGTCCGATTAGGGTTCTTTTGACGATGATTGGAAGCATGAGAGATATGGTGAGGACTTGTGAGGCTAGAGAATGGAGCTTCAGGATAACTGGTCACGCTCGTAACGTGCTCATGGTCATTTCATTGTATTGTTGTATGTATATCTCTCCGAGAGAGAAGTGAGGGAGAAGAGAGGATAAGCTAAGCTAGATGACGCAACCCGCGCTTGGACTATAGGCGCGTCCAGGCGCGTCCAGGCGCGTCATAGGCCTCGACGGAGGAAGTAAAATGCATTGGTTGGGTATGCCAAGATCCGCTGTCAATCTTGGCTGCACATGGGAGACTGAGGCCCATTTATGTATGAGGCGACCTATATTATATTATAATCACACAATACACATCACACATCTATCTCATATCATCATACAATATATTATCATCTGATATTCTACTGTACGATCCTATCCTATATCCCCGCCCCAACATCCACCAGAATCTTGACCTGATTCTCCTTATCCTCAATCAAAGCCTTGAACCCCTCCTCGGCGACCTTGTCGAGCTTGATTTTTTTGGTGATCATGCCTTCTGGTTTCATTGCGCCTGCCCGTCGATAATGTTAGCAGGGAGTGGGCAAGGCGGAGCAGAGCAAAAACCACTTTGGAGCCCGGGGAGAGAGAGATACACGTACCGGTTGAAATGGCGTTGATGACGGCTTCAAAGTCGCCGAGCGAGTAGGTTGCTCTGTTGGTTGGAAATCGCGGTTCAGTCAGTACAGTACAGCACAGCACAGCACAGCACAGCACAAATAGCATAGCGTAGGAGCGCGCTATATAGTCATGATTGCTGTACCAGGGGAAGAAAGAGCGCGCGCTTTATCGCATATCGCTTATCGCATAATAACGAACCAAACCAATCAGGCAACCCGCATAAAGGAAAAAATTGTGTTGACAAAGAAGGAAACGCGGCGACTCACATCCCCATGTATGCCCTCTCGCGGAAGACAATGTCGTTCATGGCCAGGGTGGCCCTCTTCTCCCAGACGGCGATATTGACCAGCGTGCCCCTCGCCTTGATGGCCCGAAACGCCGTGTCGACAGCGACTTGCACGCCCGCGGCATCGAAGCCCACATCTGCTCCCTCGCCGCCAGTCAACTTCTCAACCTCGGCCACGACGTCCACGCTGGTCGGGTCGATGACGTGGTGTGCGCCAAACTGCGTGGCGAACTGCCTGCGCCGGCCCGACACCTCGCTCACGATGATGTTCTTGCACTGCTTGCCCACGAGGGCCTGCACGACGGCCAGGCCGATGGGCCCGCCGCCGAGGACGAGCACCGAGTCGCCCGGCTTGTAGGGCGAGATGTCGACGGCGTGCCATCCGACGGCGAGCGGCTCGATCAGCGCGCCCACCTCGAGCGAGATATTGTCCGGCAGGGGCTTGACGCACGACTCCGGCACGACCATGTGTTCGCACAGGCCGCCGCCCCAGCCGCTGAGACCCACGAACCCGTTCTGGTCGCAACAGTTGACGAGCCCGCGCTTGCACGCCCGGCAGCTGCCGTCGTAGATGATGGGCTGGACGCACACGCGGTCGCCGGCCTTCACGTTGCGCACGCCCTCGCCCACCTCCTCGACTATGCCGGAGAACTCGTGGCCCAGCGTGAGTGGCAGGGTCTCGCCCGTGATCGGATGCGGGTGGTTCGAAGGGATGAGGTTCGCGCCCCCGAGGTACTCGTGCAGGTCGGAGCCGCAGATGCCGCAGAACTTGGGCGCGATCTTGACGTGTCCGGGCTTGACAGCCGGGACGGGGATCTGTTCGAGCCGGATGTCGCGTTGGCCGTGGAACCGCACGGCGTTCATCTTGTCAGTCATGTTTGTTGTAAGAAACGAAGGGAATGAAGACGCTGAGTTCGATGGGAGATGGGAGGACAAAAGACGATCGATATATACCGTATGTAAATGAGAGGACAAGAGACGATCGATATATATACTATATGTAGACGAGAAGACAAAAGAGGGGAAAGGGAACAGTGTCAGATCTATGTACTGCGTGTGTGAGTTCGTCATGCCATCCAAGCGGGCACGGTGCTAACTACCTTACTCACCTCCATCTCCATCTCCACCTGGCAGGTGCGAGTGCTACACAGCCCGTCAAACGCCGCGCAGAGTTCGTTTCGTTTGGTCTACTACACTCGAGATGCTCTCCACACGGTCGTGCGTTCGTTCGTTCGGTTGCTCTTTTGCCGCATCGGGATGCCACATCAGGAAATCCCGAAGTGAGGGGCACCAGAGCATGCAGAAGGAGGAGAAGAAGCCGGATCGTCGAATCTGGGGAAAGGCGGAAAGGTTCCAACAAATGGAGATTTATGGAAATGCAGGTCGGCCGAGATCGCAGCTTCATTCATCCGTACTCGTATTCGGGGCTTTCACGAGGGATCAGTACCCGGCTAGCTATTGCAAATAGAGATAGGTTTAGAACGCACGCTGATGCGAGATATGTGAAGAAATATTTCTGCCTGGCGAGTTCAACAATCTCTACATCTCCGCGTCAAGAAGTAAGGAGTGACTACCGAGCAAGTACCTGCGACTCTTAAGACGTAATGTCCCGATGATCAAGCAGATAGGTAAATGACGGGCCAACAGCCAAATATACTGAGCTCTTTTACGTAGAACGCACTCATGGACCATCCTCCCTCAGAAGAGCCGCCCCATTACCTTCACGGCAAAACAATCATCGTATCCGGCGCCGGTATAGCTGGACTGGCCTTTGCTCTTGCATTGGCACAGCAGTTTCCCGGCTCGTCGATTTCGGTGGCAAAGCCCAAGGTTGTCATCTTCGAGCGAGACAGCTACGATGAGCGCGTCGGCCGGGAAGGATACACCCTCTCCCTAAGAACAGACTATAACGCAGGTGGGGTTCAGATATTGGATCGCTTGGGTCTGTACGAGGCAGTCAGGAGTGTGAGCGTGAATGCGAAAGACGGAGCATCCCAAGGCGGCGGATTCAACATCTGGAATCCAGACTTCCGGCCTTTTCTCCGCCTGGCAACCACGCCAGTTGGGCCGAAACGGCTGCTTGGCATGAGGATCCGTCGGAACGCTCTGCAGAAGATTATCGCTCATGCCGCCGCCGATTCTGGGGCTGAAATACACTGGGAGAATGCCGTTACGAATGCCGAATTGTCAAAGGAGGACGGCGTCAAGGTCTCCCTCAGTGACGGCTCGGTCGTTCGCGGCGATATTTTGATAGCTGCCGATGGGTCGCACAGCAAGTTGGGATCCCTGTTGAGGCCGATGCACGACCTGGACTATACCGGTGTCTACTGCTGGTCCGGGATCGCCAAATATGCCAGCCCAGAGGCAGTACCAAAGCCGGTCAATCGTGACTGGGGACTAGTTGTGGGAGCAAAAAATGGTGTCGGATGCTTCGTCTCGCCGGTCGATGACAAGTCGGCGCTGTGGAGCTTGAGTCGCCGTAGTCCCGAAAAGAAGGAGCCCCTGCGATACCCCATCCCACAGGAGCGACTTGGTCAATTGATCAAAGAATCGGTGGATTTGGCGGGGTTCTTCGCTCCAGTAGTCAAGAACCTGGTCTCTGCCACAGATCCGAGCACAGTCCTGTTGTTCAATGCCATGGACCGGAAGCCGTTCTCACACTCGATATCAGGAATCGGGCCTGTCGTCTACATCGGAGACGCAAATCATGCCGTCAGCCCCTTTGCAGGCGCTGGTGCGAATCTGGCACTCATGGACGCGTGGGACCTGGCAACGGCTCTGAAGACTGCTTCGAGTCTAGAACAGGCGGTGCTAGCGTATGACAAGGTGGCCATCCCTCGAGCCAGTACCATTCTGAAGATTTCAAGGTGGGCGATCGACTTTGGCCATGCCACCGGGATCAGGTTGCTTCTGTACAAGGTGGTCCTTCAGATATTAGGTTTCTTCACTGGGAGAAGCTCTAGCGACGCAGCGTAGTTCTGTCGGGCGCTTTTGAGGAACCTCTGGGATGTGTCGCTTGGGCTGTGAAAACCTCTCGTCTCCGAAGTGAACAGATCAGGTGGTAGCCGCATGCATTATGGCTGATCTTGGAATCCACACTCCGCCTTGTCCGACCAGCCTATCCTTCAAAGCCGCTCCCTCCGTCCGCACGCCCAGTCGATGCACCGGGACCCGATCGATCTGCTTTTGCGTGTTCTGCCTGAATTCCACGTAACGTTCTGAAACCGATCGGCTTGATGCCTTGGATTTCTCACGCTCCAATGTAGCTCCTGCAGACCATGCCTCTCGAGCCAGACTTGCGTTCGTGATGCTGACATCCTTGTAAAAGTCAAATAACTGCGCTTCGATATCCGGCTCTTGATCAACTTGTAGCACCTCAATCGCTCGCAGATAGCCCATCATTATCACAGACAGCTTAGCATCGATGAAATCAGCCTCACCAAACTCGTGAATCAGGTACACTCGTGCGTTGTTCTTGTGAACGACAGTTCTTCTTCCGTCCGGATCCGGCGAGATTGTGATGATTGCTTGGAGCCATTCGTCTGTAATATTTCTCTCGAGAGCCAGCTTCTTTGGCAGATTCACCGCCGCCCAGCCAAAGTAGATGCCTTTGTACCTCATAAGAATCTCCTCTTGGACACCCGTCAGGTTTGCCGTGGGCATATTCAATGATGCCCTGCTTCTGCCGGTGCCAGCGATAACTTTCCCGTGGAATCGAACAGGAAACGGCGCCACTGGCCCAGATGCGGGACCAACAACACTTGGTCGAGCAAGAGCATCATATCCTTCCATGCCGGCAGGATTGTAAAAGTCGTCCCGAGCGGTATCGTACTGCTCGTTCATGTTGTCCAAGCGGTCTGGGATTCCGCTTTGGTCGTAGGCGGTGGTCATGGCTTGCTGTGCTACCGCACTCGGTTGATAGACTGAAGTTATCTGACTTGTGACTGCCTCCCGTGCTGTGTTCACATATGGACCGGCCGTAGCCGTGACGAACTGTCTGCCGACGGCTGCTGCAAGCTTGATGCCCGCTTCAAGCGGCATTGTTGTGAGCGACGAACCCCTGATCACACTCGAGTCCGTAGAGGATGACGCCAGTCGAAAGATCGGACTACCGCATAGGGTCCGTTTCCCGCCTTCCGTGCATAGGACCACCCTCAAGTAGCCGTCGTCGGCGTCGCAAGGGATCCGAAGTATGTCTGTCTCACGTGGGCGGTGAGATCGAAGCTCTTTCGGAGCCTTCTTCAGGAACTTCTTGATATCCCGCTGCCACGCCCGCTCGTCATTGGGATTGACCTGCTCAGCTGCGGCCTTCACGGACGGGGTTACGTCGATCCAAGTGCTCCTGGCACCCAGCAGACCTCCGAGTTTGAGACCGGTCTTGCCCGAGAATCCTCTCCGCTGCAACCACAGAGTTCTGTCTGGTGGTAGCTCGCGGTCGGAGAAGATTGTGATTGCAAGGTTTGTGGATGATCCCGTGTAGTAGACTATGCCAAACGAATGACGAAGGATCGAGTAGTGCTTGGTAGATTCATAAGGGTGGCTGATCAATCCTCCCGCGAAATGCCTCACGTCCTGCAAAGCTGACGCGAACTTCGATTGCGGAGGAGCAGGGTTCGTGACTGTGGGAGACAGGGGCGTGATAGGTGTTGTCGGAGTTGATGATGGAGCAGTGCTCTGGTAGCTGAACTCGGTTGAAATGCTCGCGGGTGATTGAACGATAGCAGGAGGCGCCTGGGATCTGACAGGCGGCGACTGGACTCCGGGAGGTGACTCCAAGGTCAAAGTTTGCATGACAGACGGCGACTGCACTCCGGGAGGTGACTCCAAGGTCATCGCTTGCAAAACAGCAGTCTGCTCCTCCAAACTCAGGTCCTCGCTCCCCTGAGTAGCCATGAAGTGATTAAAATCATCTGTCTGAGCTGTCCGAAGCGGCCGCGGCGGCGGTCTGGTACTGGTGCTGGTGCTGGTTCTGGTGCTGGTGCTGGCCTCTCCTTCCAAAGCACCAGGTCGGATTTTTGTCAAGGGCATATTTCGAGGTAGTATCGAGTAATTAATTCAAGTCCAAAGCAACGTACATAGATCGAACAAGCAAATAAATCATCATTCTTCCCTCTTCTTCAGCTTAGCCCAAGGACATGATGCCCGTCGGCGAGCTTTAAATCGGGGCCCATTTGTACAAGAGTGTACGCACGGGTTGCTTGTTGGCGCCGAGGAAGGATTCCTGCCTGTCCAGAAAAACACGATCGAGATTCAAGAGAAGATGAGGCGGTGATGAATTTCAGGCAGGGACGTCAATGGATTCCGCAGTTTCCGGTCATTTGAAATCTGGGATGTATACTGCGCCGTAGTACCGAGTACGGGGGAGTATCTATCACATCGGGACTTTCGCGCAGATCGCCATTGACTCCACTCCTTATCTGCTTCTACCGCGCGCCATGTATCTAGATCCTCAAGCCTGGACGGCTGGTGAAATGCCGAAAGAGAGAGAATGCCACACATAAGAAGCGGCATTGTTTACCTACTAAGTCCGCTGGCTTCCGCATGCGACTTTTTCTTCGGAAGCCTGCCACTTACTGAAGGTGACATACGCATGTCCTCGACCTTGAACTCCTGGCATTAGCTCTATAGTGACTGTAAACATACTTTCGAGGTACTTTACAAGGAGCCGGAAATTGGCCTTGGAATTATGAGATCTGCCCAAGGGGCATGAGATCCTTGAGCGCCACCATCGGGAGGAGAGCCCCGTGCCAGTCGTCGTACTCAAACGTCAGCTCGAACTGGATCCGTATCGTCAGCGCGTGCAGGTATGGGTAATGCACCGTGCCATACGCGGCGCAATACCATACGAGCATGACCCAATAAAGTAGGCCGATGTTCTTCCCCCAGAGGCTGCCCGGGTCTGACGCATGCAGAGAATGCATAAAGTCCGATGTCATGGTATCTTCATGGATCAAGGCCTGCCAGGTCGTTCCGGTCAGTAGAGACCAGACCAGGAGCACCGAAGTTAGACGGCAAGTCTCGTAGACGTGGTCGTTGGTATAGGGGGGGTGGGGTTGCTTGCGCGACGGTGGCATGTCTAGTATTCGCTGACAGAGCCGACTAAGGTCGGTAGTGCGACTCAGCGTCGAGTTATTCTGATCAACGCGGATTTTGACGATCGACTGCATCAGCTGGAGTAGGATCTGGAGGTGTGCCGTCTTGACATGCGGGAAAGGAGGCTCTCCGGGGTCGATTCTACCGTCATACAGCGGAGAGTAGAGTCTCGGATCGGGACCCAATCTACGGCGCGTGGGATCCTCAAGAACCGGCCCATATTCTTCCAGAGCGGCGGCCGAGTTGAGGATCGGTTGCGCCAGTGCCAGTCCGCGCACCGGCATATGACATCTCCTCGAGACCCTGCGGTGAACCGGTGTCACAAAGGCTGACGACAACCATCCGATAGAAGAGAGACACAACTTACAAGCCGATCGAGACGAGGGCCAAGACTGTTCGGCAGAAATTCGACTTCTCGGTCAAGCGCCACCGCATGGCCTGGGAAATCAAAGTCGCGGCCGCGTAGCGATGATGCTGATATTCCTCGGCCGCGTCCTTTCCACCTCGGACCTAATGCAGTGGAGGTCAGCAATCGAGACATCCATGTCCCATGTATGATTTTCAACGCTTCCAAGGGGGAGGGCAGTCTGTGCATTCCCCCTCCACCCGGGGTCACTCACAAGTCCACAGATTGCCATGCAAGCAACGGCCCCGATGCAGCCAACGATGTTTTCCGGTGTCAGCCGCTGAACCCTTTCACGAACCTGCTTTACTGCTTCGAGTTTCAACGCCGTTGTGACGAGACTGGTCTGGCCTGAATTGATCCCATCAAGATGCGTGGAACTCATGAGCAGCATTCCGGAGAAGAATGTGCTGTCTTGTGTTCCTGCGGGCCAGACGATGTTTTTCATTCGTTCCTGTCCGAACTCGAGGAATACTATTCCGAGCGGTTAACTCGATGGCGCTCGATAGGAAAGCAAGCCATTGCGCCGGATTCCCTGAGATAATGCGGCATAGTTGAGAGAATACGGAAGCGTACCATTGCGTTTGACATGGTTCAGCATGCCCGGCCTCTGGCTCTCGATGGGGAGTTGTGGTAGGCATCTCAATGCATCGAACTGGGCGCCAAATGATAGGTTTCCCGTTGACTCATGCGTCCTGCGGAGGATGGCTTTCATCTCCTTCAGACCTCTGGTCAGTCATGGAGGGCAGCTCGAGCGTGCAATGACTGGGAACGTACCTCGGCGTTCCTGCGTCTCTTCTTATGCTGCTCCTTGGTAGTGTGCGATCTGATCTGGCTCAGGCCACCGATGCGCAGGCTACCGTCGCCTCGCATTAACACGAACTCTATGTTCGGAGCCACCCGGTCTGGGCTTTTCCTCGTCACTGGTTCTCGTCTGGGTGGATCGACTGAAACCATTGTTTTCTTGTCCTTGGTATGCCGTGGCACGTCTGGAAATGGGGTGCGGATCGATATGGAGACAAACCAGGAAGGCTTGAAGGTCTTGAAGCAATCTAATCTGCGACCCGAGTCCGATAGCATTCGTAAGCAAGGCCGACTTCCCGCAGAAGACTGCTACCATGCCATACAAGGAGGGCCTGAACAGATAGACGGCGGTCATGCACGTCGGTGAATGGATCCATTTTGGGAAGGATGAGTAGCACAGTCGAGACCCACGGATTTCCAGTTCTGCAGTGGCGTGATCGTTCTCAAGGCACAGGCACAAGGAAAAGAGCACGAACATAATCCCCCTCGTGGCCTCAGAGGATTCAGCCCCTATCACAGTCGGCCGACGGACTTCGGCCCCCCTGCATGCCGATGGACGAAGTCGCAATGTTGCGACGGGGGTTAACCGACAGTGCCCATTCATCTCCCTGGACCCCTATCATTTTGGTGAAGAATACTACCTGGCCCTAAATACCCTGACCACGAGTTTGAAGACCGGTCCTCATGTCAAAGCTCAATTCACTCCATCCTTTGTTTGCAACTCCGCTGGAGAAACGCGAGTTCTGCGTCGGACTCTCGCCCCGGTCGCAAAATGTAAATGGTCTTGTTTCAGTATCCCTGGCTGTCGGATGAGTATGCTTGGACCGCTTTCAGAGCGGATCGACGACCCTCGAGATCAGGGATCCTTTCACAAATGGTATGATGCCTACGCGCCGTCAAACTGATAAAAATTCTGTGTCAATCGCCTTCACGCGTTCGCCGTGAAGGTCTTGCAGTGAAGGCAAACACGATTGTGGTATCTGTGCCAGGGATGCATGGAACAAAATGTCCCGAGCGAGGATGCCCAAATTTCTCCTCGCCTGATGAGAAGATGCAAACTCGGTTGGTCGATATCGAATTTTCCGCACCTACTCCGTGGCTTGTGGCATCTCCATCGAGAGGCGTGAGTTTCGCTCCTATTCCGGACGGATCTGGCGTGACGTTTTGATTACTTCCCTAGGAAGCGGCCAAATCTGTGTCCGGGTCAGCACTTGGGAGCTAGAGGCGCTGCTCACCCACTCACATCAAGAACCGCATCGTGATATCCCTCCACTAGCGATGGGGAGCCCTGCGCGGACGATACAATGGCAGTGTGACTCTGGCTGGCACCTCGGCCAAAAGACACGCTCCAGACCGCCTGGGTGGCTATGCCCACCTGTCCCAGCAGTGTCCCAGTCTCTAGGTCCCACACCTTGATGGCGCCATCACTCCCCCCGCTCAGGATGTGTCCGTCCCGTACATCCAGCGACGTCACTGCCTCTTCGTGCGCCTTCGAGACCATATGGAGGATTGAGTGGTCCTGCAACGACCAGATGATGATGTTCCCGTCAGCAGCGCCGGTCACCAGAACATCGCCGTCGACGCAGCTGCTGGTGTGGATGTGGGTGACTAGTGATTTGTGGCCCTTCAGGACCGCGAGGTTTTCTCCACTGATAAGATCCCAAACGCGGAGATCGTGGTCAATACTTCCGGTATACACTTTCTCTCTAACCCCGTCACTGTGACAGATGACGCGGTATATGGATCCAGTATGACCAGACAGTGTTGATACGTTCCTCTGCTGGCGAAGATTCCAAACTTTGGCAGTCCCATCCTTACTGGCCGATACTGCGAGTCCTCCGACGATGGCCAGATCCAGAATAGAGTCCCCATGGCCTGAGAGCGTGCCCTGGCACGTACCGGCCTCGAGGTCCCAAATCTTCAGGAGTGTGTCCCTAGAGGCCGACACCGCTGTCATCGCGCTGGTGAAGCTCAACGCACGCACTGTTTCCGTATGTCCAATCAGACTCCCTGCAAGGTGCCTATTGTGACGGAAGATGAGCGTCGGTTCGCCATGAGATGAGATGAGACGAGACGAGAAGAGACGGCCATGTTAGTTGTCTCGTTACGAGTCACCAGTGACAGTGGCAGGGACACGTACCGTTCGGCCAGATCCCAGCGCCGAATCCCTCCACCTATCTCGCCCGAGAGGAGAACATCATCCCGTAAAGCCAGCGACCAGGCATTCTGTGCATAATCTCGGAACACCGCGACAGGCTCCCCTGCTGCTGAAAATACATGGATGGTCTTGTCGTCTAGGCTCAACACGATGTAATTCTCTGAGATCGCAACACATATCACGACTCCCGAGCTGGATAGCCGGTGTCGGATGTGCTCGCTGTTGCCATGCTTCCACGTTGGTGTGGGAACCGATTGGATGTCAGCTTCGGACGAGCTCATTGCTGGGAGTTGCTGGTTGCTTGACATATCTAGCTCGGAAAGACCAGTCTTGTTACTGTGGACGCGAATGCCCTTTGGGTCAGGCTATGCGGTGCGGTCCTTTAGGAATGGAAGGGTTGCAAAAAAACGCAATTGTGGCTGCAGCCTGAAGTCAAGCAGGATGATTATGTATCTGGCTCGCTGGACGCCGCAACTTTTTCAGGCCGTCTTCCCCGCGGGATCGACCTCTTAGACTCGTACCATTCATGCCGATAAAGCGTCGCTATTGTTTTTCTTCCGCCCTTCTTAAAACCCGAAGCTGACCACCACTTCGCAGGGCCGTGGCTACTGGGACTGGACTCGTATTCGTGCCTGACGAGGATCGCATCGGGTACCTGTGAGACGGCCGGCGGCAGCGGAGGAGGGGTAGGAATGCGAAAGATGTGGCGCAGGCGTCTCCACCTGGCACCCTCACGAGTGCATGGAGGGATGGACGTGTTGGACGTGAAATGGATCTCTGGTGGGGGTCTGGCGATCTGTGCCTTGCATGACGTCGACTCTGCCTAATCGGGAAAAACTGGGAATGTGGGGGAAATTGGAATTCCGCCAGTTCTTCGACTTGACAAGATGCAATGTGACGCAACCACAACATAACCTGCTGCGAGTTGTTTTATGGTCATTGTTGCGGTCACCCACTCGCACAGAGATGCACTGTGCGAATACGTTGGGGAGGGAAAGAAGCGGCAATAGTCATGAAAAAAGCACTTTCGACATTGAAGTTTTTCGGGTTTTTATTAGGTAGGCAGCTAATAAGCTAGGCAGAATACATATTCTATCGTAACATCATGCAAACTCCTGGTTGAAGAATGCTGCTGGTATCATTGGTACATGGGATCTCTCGTCGTCTTGCATCCTCCGTTCCCCACGCGTGACCGGTCGATATTGTACACTTGACGGATGGGTATGGTGTAACGTGATAGGAAATGGGGTATCCATGACCAATTGGTCCTCTGATCAAACGTCGTCTTGGTGATGGTGCTCTCAGTAATTTGTCGCTTGGGTATTGTAAGGGACATTCCCTCCGTAACCAGGCTGGCCATACTTCGGCTCACTCGAGAATGGAGCATGTCCGCCGTGCATGGTAGATCCGGTCATACCGGTCTCGTGACTTGGACGATATCCCGCCCCTGGGACGGTGCCGGTAGCCAGTTCTGCGTCTCGAGTGGTCCGAACCTTCTTGTTGCGTCTCCAGAATGGTCCACGACCAGTGCCCTTGGTGTAGTTATTCTTTGGGCTGGGGCCGAACCGCTTCTCGCGCTTGTGGTGGCGGGCGAGAAGAATCTGAACAACGGCGGTGATGAGGAAGAGGAAGATGTTCAGAATCGCCATGGCGAAACAGGCGGTGTTCAGGCTGCACACGTAACCCCAGTCGCCGGCGCCGGGAGCCGCTTCGCTGTCCAAGCCAAACCCAAGAGGAGTGTTGACGACGCCACGGCATGAGTTCGCGCCATGGCGGGTGTAGTATGCGATGGCGGCAAAACAGCCGACGAAACAGATGTCGAGAATGACGGCGATGAGCGCGAAGAAAGTAATGCCGCCGAGGAAGAGGGTGAATAGAACGCCAAAGATCGTATACAATACGGCGGCGCCAGACATGCCTTCAACTGCCTTCTCCCAGGTGGGAATGTGTATGTTCTTCTCGGCCAGCACAGAGAGGAAGTAGCTGTAGATCCCCAGGATAATGGCTGCGGAAGCGAACTCGAGGAGCCGCAGGCCAGTCTGGCCGAAGCGGAGGATTACACCGCCGAGAGCCATGGTGTGTAGGTAGATGGATGTCGACGTGTGAACGGGATTGAGACGATCGCTGAAGATGTGGTGTTTGGAAGAAACGAAGGGATACGAAAGGGACTTGGGGGCCTCTTTGTAGTTGGTTGTGAGGAGGTTCTGGCAGGTCCCAGTGCAGTCCGTGCGCCCTGGTCCCTGGATTGCGTTGAGAAGTTGGCGAGTGACGTTTCATGTGGACTGATGTGGCTGTCGATCAAGGACTGCATCACTTTCCCTCGAACCCAAAATGCAGGGACGGCGCAAGTGGCGTAAGAGCGTGCGTTTGGTTGGTTGCAATGCCGCCTACGCCACAGTTATGACATAACACGAAAATCTGTTTTATGCTTGGCACCTCGCTGGGAGTGGCCCTCCTCAAATTCTATTGGTGCGATCCCAGCAACTACTTTCCGATTCAGCTGAATTCAAGAAATCTCAACCCGGACCTGGCGATGACCGCACTTGAAAATGCACGCGCCACAATCGACGTGCGGCTCGAGATCCATGGAGTTACTACCACCCAGTTCCCAGTGTCTCCGTACCAAGTACCCGTACAGGTAACAATCACGAGGATTTCACACGCTGAATACGAGCCCAGTGAACCGAATACTCTGTACGGTGTAGTCGTAATGCCACGAGCACCAGAAGTTTCTTTGCTGCATTAGCCACCGATCTTTGTCGCGTCCAATTACGTGGCTCTTCTCCAGACCTCGATCGTCTTAGGAGCAAATACAGCACAGGTATTTTCCGTGTACAATGCACTCAAGTTGGGAGGGAATGATTCTTTGAACAAGTTGACTATCAGCGACACCATTTTCCATTCGCTATTAGTCGTATCGACTGCAGCTTCTGATTAGAGGTCTGTCTTCATCTTGGTCTGAATTCATCTAATCATCATTACCACGTCTATGTTCCGTCAGACTTCGGCCTGCAAAGTCGTTCCGCAAATATGTCCATCGAAGAGAACGTAATCTGCCCAAGGCATTCCTGAAGATGCAACCAAAGTGTCCTGGATTTGAGACAATGGCGTACGACCCCGATTTTCACTTCCTTCTTCACACAACCTTGATCCTACTGTATGAAAAGACCAACAGCCAACGCACCCATTACAAGCGATCCGGCCGTGAGGTCGCCAATCCTCACGGCACCATTGGTGTTCGACGGCTGGCTGCCTTCGGTGGTAGCAGAGGGAGTCGACGACGAAGAAGGTGTGCTTGACGGCGTGCTACCACTAGTATTGTTACCTGGCAAGTTGCTTTCGTCGTTGGGTAAGATGTTCAGCTCGAGACCGGTAATTTCTTGCCCATCGGAGTCATACACAGTCTGTGAAGGCTGTGTATTCGTAACTGATGAAGTTCCGGTCGGAAATTTGCCTGTAACGCCGTTGTCAATCAAGGCATCGACACCGTCGGGACGAGCAGGAATATCAAAGCTGTTACTGAAGTTTGCCCCAGCAAGCAAGCTGACAGCGCAGACGGGTGGGGTCAGCGAGGTCGCGGTAGCATTGGCTTTTTCAAGTGTCTCGACATCTAGCGAGTTGTACTGCTTCCGAAGATTGTTGTAGTCTTGCAGGATAGACACGGTCCCGTTGTCGTTCAGATTGACAAGACCATAGTTGTTGGGCTCTTCACTGTACTCGTAGATGAGCCCACCGGAGAAGACACTTGTCATGTCTTCAGAGTACAAGACCGGAACCTCACTGAACTTGCGCGGTGTAACGAGGTTGCAGCCATACTCGGAGAAGAAGATCGGGATAGTGGTGTTACCAAAATCGCCAACCAAGACATCGTAGCCCGAAGACTGGAATGTAGCATCACCACACCACGAGTATGAGTTGAGGCCGAAGAAATCGATCTTAGAGCTGCTATCATTGCCCAGTCCGCAAGACAGATAGTTGAAGGTGCCCATGAGCAAGGGACGGACATCGGCAGCGGAGTAGCCAACTGGAATCTCACGAGGGGCTTGCTTGGCGATGTAATCCTTGAGGTCGCGGGTAACGGCTCGGATGTAGGAGGGTACTTCAGGTACAGAATCTTCGTTGATGACCTCGTTACCACTGAAGAAACCCAAGGTGTTGTTGAAATGCATAAAGGCTTCCACCACATCGAAGACACGCTCCAAATAGGCAGAGCTGTACGACTCCCAGGGTGCGCCGCGGTTCAGAGACTGGTTTGGTAGAGGGCTGTTGACATCCAGAATCATGTAGATCCCAGCTGCGTTGAAGATCGAGGCGCAGGCGGAGTGATCCAGGTCCGGATCGAGGTTATAGACACGAATAGCATTGACACCCAGTCTCTGCATGAGGACAGCATCTCGAAGGCAGACGTCGGCGTCGCTCAACGGGTCAATGCCAGAACCGGGATTGAAGCCGGACGACCCGCCAGGTTGATAACTGCACCCAGGTATTAGCTCTGTATTGACTCCGGCCAGAAGTCTATCGTCTCGTACGCAACACCAATGATCTGGAAACGAGTGCCATCGACACTGTTGACAAAGTCGGAACCTTGAACAACTAGAGGGGAGACCGCAAAGGCGTAGGAGGCAAAGAGGGCGACGAGGGCAAGGAGGGCAGTCTTGAGCTATTCAATCAGTCAGTACAAGTCAAGAAGGCTGTATTGATTTGATCGCTTTACCTGAGCCATCTTGTTCAGTCAATCGAATATTAATCTGGTACTCCGTAGAAGTCGAGGAATCGAATTGAACAAATCAATGGGGTTTGAGGGAGAAGAAGCGAGAGATTTGAGTCAATGTCCAGAGGCAGTTGAAGTCTGTGACTTGAACGAACGACGCGGCTTCCACAACAAGAAGCTGGACAGCTGGGAGAAGCGAAGGTGCGATTAACCACCGCAGGTGCGGCTCAACGAAGGTGGAAGAGGCGATGATGCACTTGATAAAGAGCGACAAGAAGGGAGGTATACGTACTCCGCGAGCCTCAGCTTGACCTCACCGGACAATCTGCACATTCATGCGCGTTTGCGTCCGGAGCCCCAAGTACGTTTTCACATTTTTGGTATGGCTTCCAGATTCGGTGGGCATGATTCGTGATACTCATATCCACTTCGGACCCGCTCACATGCAATCAAGGTCCGTGCAGCAGCAAAGCGGCCAATCATGTCCTCGCCTAGAAAATGGCCGGGAATCCTAACATGCCTGGAGATTACTGCCGCGGTGCCCAGAGGTATTGGATTGCACTGGCTATCAATGCCTCAAGAAGGGACGAAGTCAAGAAACAAAGCAGGAGCATGACAGGCATGTGCTGTGCAACATCTTGGGCAGTTTTGGTAGGACGAAAGAGGATCTCAAGATGCTCATCAGCTCGGAAGATTTACTGGGGGACAAAAGAACGCCCGATTTGGCGAGACGCGCGCGGAAGGTAAGCCGGATGCCAACCTGTTTGACTGGCTTGTGCAAATCGGCTATTCATCAAGTACCTATTGTGCAAGGCACTCTGGATCTCGTACTGGAGCGATGTCCGCTTCAGAGAAGGCTGATGTCTCCCGGCAAGCAGTACATAGGAGAATTGTCTTTTTCCACCCAGACCTCGGGATTGGTGGGGCTGAAAGACTGATTGTCGATGCCGCCGTCGGCTTACAAGAGCAAGGAAACAAGGTCACTATATTCACCTCTCACTGTGATCCCAATCATTGCTTCGAGGAAGCCAGAGATGGTAAGAACTGTGCTTCAGCTTACGTTCAATCACAGCTAAAGAGTTGACAGCTTGGTGAGTACAGGCACCCTTGATGTCAGAGTTCGTGGAAACACTCTGTTTCCCCCCACGTTCCTCAACCGCTTCCATATTCTCCTCGCGATCCTTCGCCAGATACATCTCGTCCTTTCCATCGCAGTCTGGAGCAATGAGCTGGACGAACTCAAACCCGATGTGTTCGTGGTCGACCAGCTGTCGGCTTGCGTCCCCCTACTGAGGTGGCTCTTTCCCCGCCGTCAACGCACCCTCTTCTACTGCCATTTTCCCGATCAACTGCTTGCGGATCGTCGGATAAACGGGTTGTTAGGACTTTTGAAAAAGGTCTACAGATATCCTTTCGACTGGTTTGAAGGATGGAGCATGAGTGCAAGTGATAGAATCGTTGTGAACTCCAAATTCACGAAGTCAGTCGCGTCCAGGGTCTGGCCTGCACTCTCGGAGTCGTTAGGAGTCATATACCCGTGCGTCAACATCCAAGAGACGAGACTACCGGTGGAACCGGATGAGAAGCCGTTGTGGGATGGGCGATTCAAGATCCTCCTCAGCATAAACCGTTTTGAGCGGAAGAAGGATGTTGGTCTGGCTATACGGGCATATCAAAATCTCTCTCCTGATGCCCGCAAAGATACCCGAATGATCATAGCTGGTGGGTATGACCAACGAGTTTCTGAGAACGTGGAGTACCACAAAGAGCTGGTCGACCTGGCCGAAAGCTTAGGCCTGTCAACCGCAACTGCCAAAACAGTGCCCACGGCCTTGAGTATTCCCAACGAGATTCAAGTACTGTTTCTGCTCTCCGTACCTGGCCCATTTAAGGAGACTCTCCTCAACAATGCTCGGTTGCTGTTATACACTCCCACCAATGAGCATTTTGGGATTGTGCCAGTGGAAGCTATGCAACATGGACTGCCCGTTCTTGCTTCAAATACCGGTGGTCCCTTGGAAACAATTGTCGAAGGCGAGACTGGCTGGCTACGGGACGTGTCTAAAGTTGAGGAATGGACTGCTGTGATGGACAAAGTCTTGAATGAAATGAGCTCAGCAGAGCTTGAGAGAATCGGTCACCGAGGCCGAGAAAGAGTCCACCACTACTTCACGAGGGTGATTATGGCGGAGAAACTCAGCAATGAAATGACTGTGATGCTCAAAAACAAGCGCAGCGCCTTCCTCGAGAGAAAGGACATCATCTTTGGGCTTTCGCTTGTTGCAGCGTTTGCAGCAGCTTTATTTGCAACCATCATCAAGGCGAAAGGTGGTCAAGGAGACAGACGAGCCACCGAGTTCGCTCGGGCGCGGAGAATGCATGCAGGCGCTGATGAAGGGCTCAAGATGTTTCCCAACAACTACCATAGGTAGCCGACATCGAAATTGAATGCCCTTGCATTTTGTTAGAGGCAGAAGCGGAATTCGGTGGACACACATTACTGAGTAATTTGGGCCTCTTTGCAGTCGCCTATTGGTACCTCGTACTGTAACTGCCACTTTACGCGTAGTGTTTTGATGACGCGACTGCGAGGGTCGCGCTTGTTTTCCTTGGCCCAATCGGGCGTCCCCTCCTTCACTCGTTTTCTCCTACCAGCAACAACGGCATTGTGCTTGTCTTTGGCTTGGAGGATCTGGAGGCGCCGCAATCCATGCCGCCGAGTGCTATTGTCCCTTTTGTGTGATTTGAATTTGTAATTAGTGCAGTAAAAGGTCAATTTTGGACCCTTACCATGGTCGAGGTGATTCTTCTTTCCTCCAGTGCGCCACCCAGCCCAGTGAGGACCAAAGCCGGTCCCGAGTCGACCATCACTAGAAGACCACTACCAAAAACGTTCGACTTTGATCTCGATGATTTTGACGATGCGGGAAGCCTCGAATTTGGTTTCGACAGGCCTCCCAAGAAAGTGCGCTTAAGCCCAGCGCTTGGGTCGCGCTCGCGACTCAGAAAACCGAGTTCTGCCACAGAAAGAACCCCAGGACTCAACTTCGACTTCTCATCCGATGAGGACGCAACAGAGTTTCTCGGGGAGACGACTGCTGTGACCTCTCTCAGAGCCTCCTTGAAGAAAAGTACCAGAATCGAGGTTGTTGACGATATTGCCTATTCATCCTCCGCTCCAGAGCCATTGCCACCGAAGAAGACAAGGCAGAATGGCGTTGAGGACGCCAGGAAGTTCATGTTGGACGACTTCTTTGATGACGACCTTGGAGACCCGACCGTTCGCCTGTCACCAGCGGAGCATGACGACACAATAGCAAACCTTCTACCTTCCACTACCCAAGCACCAAGCAAACGTCAGAAAGGTAAATGCGCGGATCACAAGCCAAAAGCAAGAACGAACGATGCGAGTGGAAAAGCCACTACCAAGGATGTGGACGATATTGAGTTTTCTAGCCCTGTGAAACCCAAATCATCGAAATCCTCCAAGCTATCAGAAGCCGAGAAGGCCGCCAGAGCCGCGCAGAAGGCAGCTGCAAAGGCTGACAAAGAGGCAGCCAAGGAAGCCGAAAAGGCGAGAAAGGCGCAAGAAAAGGAGCAAAAGGGAAAGGAGAAGCAGAAGGCAGCCGACCTGGCAGAAGTCAATAAGTCACGAACGAACAAGAAAGATGCGACGCCTGAAATGATCGTGGAAATGTCCAGCCTCCTCAAGGATACCAGCGTTGGTACCCAGGTCGAAAAGCGCATGGAAAATGTCCAGGTCGAGGTCAACTATATCGATGAGGAGGTCAACCTGACCGACACTGGCGGCGACCAAGAACAATACGGCAACATTATCACGTGGCGGCGCAAGGTACAGGCGACATACAACGACGAAGAGGACCAATGGGAACCAACATCCAGATGTCGAGTTGTCAAGGAGAAGCATATTTTGATTCACATGCCCGCTGGGGATTTTGCGGCTGTGGCTGCCGTCTCCAGGTCGGGCACGGGGACTTCTGTCATGCGAACGGAGGAAGAAATGAAGGCCAACCTTGATGCACATGTCAAATCCATACGTCGGCGGTTCGGCGACTGCATTCCGGTCTATCTCATTGAAGGGCTGCGCAGCTGGCTGAAAAAGCACCTTAATGCAAAGAACCGAGCATACACCGCCGGCGTTCGTGCTCAGATGTTGCAAGCTGATGCAGATACAGAGCCGGCTCCGTCGCAAGCCAGAGGCCGAAAACGCAAGAAGCCACTCTCGGACTCTTTGGATCTCTCCCACGTCACATCCGACCTCGTCGATGACTTGCTGCTGCACCTCCAGTTAGCGCATCAGCCGATATTGATACATCATTCACCGACAACGACTGACTCGGCCTCTCAGATATCTGCATTGACCCAACACCTTGCCACTCGCCCTTATCGGGTGGCGCAGCTTGAGTACAATCTCAAGTCAGCATCGTTTTGCATGGACGGTGGTCAAGTCCGGACAGGAGACGATGCGAAGGACACATTTGTAAAGATGCTCCAAGAAGTGCAGAGGGTAACTCCAAGTATGGCGTATGGGATAGTTGAAGAGTTCAAGACGATCAGAAAGCTCGTCAAAGGCTTCGACAAGCACGGCAATCTGTTACTTGAGGACGTCCGCAAGACTGTGAACAAGGATGGTGGGTGGAGTGACAAGAGGCTGGGTCCTCAAGTGAGCAAAAGATTGTTCAAGGTCTTCATGGGCAGGGATCCTGCTGCGACCGACGGCATGTCCTAACACTACCGGCCCGTGACTATTCTACAGCATACTATTTTCAGACACATATGGAACACCCCTTTCGGCTGTCGCTAACAGTAAGGTCTGTGGCCGCCAGAAGTAAGCGCCGTGCATACTACTATATACGCATGGGATTGTCAGTATATCTAGAACCGAGCTAGGAACATGGAGCTATCAGTACGTGATCTAGCATCGTCGAATAGCAGAACCAGTTGCCGCTCAACCATTGCCGCTTATATCTTCGACGGAAGGGTTGTCCTTTAAAGCGCCTCCGACAGGTTGTGGTGAATGCTACAAATGTACGAGGTAGACTGCCACTTGTTGACAATCGGAGGGGCGGGATGTCCTAAGCGAAGGGCCAAGATGGGAAGGTATTATTAGCGGCGACGGTCGAAGGGTTCGAAAGGCAGCTGAATTTGTCATACTCGTCGATACTTCAGAACCTCGTACTATTGACTGCGTCTATGGGGTACAACGGCAAGCGCACAGTCGAGCTGCGGTCGGAGCGCACATTTTCGCACCGGTGTTTCAAACTCCTGTTTCTGCTCCCGGGACCAGCTGGTCTTCTTGAGACCGCACGTCACAGACGAGCACCTCAAGCAGGAATGTCTTTGGGCAGGTCTGTTAGCATCGCAATCATTTGGTAGGTGCTCGCTTTACTGCTGGGAATTCGGCGTACCCATTCATGGCTATTCGATCCATTGCCATTGCGACTGGTAAGTCGCTAAGATTTAAGTGAAACAAAAGGTTTCGGGCGGGTTTGAACCGGGTGCTCAGCCCCTTCTTGGCCCCTGGTGCATCTTCATGACCCTCATACGGCCACCCAAGATTGCATCTAGTAGCAAGGCTAGCGAAGCTGCTGTTGTGACATGGACTGACTTGGCGTCTCATCTGGAGCTCCAGCCTCTATGTACCTGCAGGGACGGCCCTCATGGAGGCGACCGAGGGAGGCCTTGTCAACAGGCCTGCCTGATAAGGGCTACTCATTGCCGCACACTCTCCAATGATGCCCGAAACGATGTCTTCAGTGCTCATGCGCCGGCACGCGTATGCTACGCACGAAGCAAACACCCACGCCGAGTCTCGATAAGATGCTTATCCCGACGAAAGGAAGCTACGTCGGTGTCGACCTCGATGAAGTCGACGCCGAGAGTGTCCAGACACGCGCCAGCCGTTACAGTGCCCTATCTGACACCAGCTTGCTGAAATATCATGCTCGAAGGCGCACTGGAAAAGCGGTGTCTAACATCTCCTCACGCTTGCAGCAAGTCTCGTCGAGAGAGTTTTGGCAACAAGCCGTTCCCAGATCAAAAGGCTTCTTTCGCGAAGCTTTCTCCGACCTCAAAACCGTTTGCAAAACCCTCAGGTGGCGCCATCTTGCATGGCGATTTTATACATTGGTTTGCCCACTCCTCTTCATCGGCGCTACCACCGCCATCCTCCCTATTATTTCGTCGCACAGGCTCTATCGGGTCCGCAACGCTTGCCAGCCGGACAGCGGATTCTATGTTGGATTTGGGGACTATAACATCTGGAAGCTCTCGGGCTTCTTCCAGATCACACTAGGCTTTGGCGACTTCTCGTTTTCGACGGCCAAAATAATCGATGTCGGCTGGGATGTGGGTATCTGTGATCGAGTACCTGAAGCCTCCGCTGACCACCACAGGTGATTGTCGGTCGTGGCGGTCAGGCCCTGCTTGCCGCTGTCTCGTTTGTCATCTACTCCAAGGCTCTCGTGCGGTCCATGGAGTCGTCTCCGGTATCTTATGGCACCTTCGAAGCTGTGACGTTACAAAGCGGCTCACTTACTGCCAATCTCAAGCTGGCAAGGGATCTTTTCAAGAACAAGACCGCTCAGGCCAGAGCAGTTGTTGTGTGGATTATCATCAGTGCTTGCTTTGTCCTGGCCTTTCCAACGATCTTGAGCGCCATGACCGGTTACTCCGTGAACATCGGGTCGTTTGTGGAAGTCGACAATGGCAACCTAGTGCCGTACAGTAATTTCACCTTGGTCAGGTACATCGTCCATGATGCACACAGAATCGATGAGGCGCTCGGAAAAGACTACAGGGTGACCACTGGCGGAAGTGCGTATGGAGAGATCTCTCAGTTGGAGGAATTTTCTTATTCGGACTATTGCGTCGAGACCGCGTACCCGCTTACGAACGCCGACGACACTATAGACTGGTCACCAACTCTCTACGAGCCCGTGTGCGACTTCTACTGGCACGTGTCCGAATATGCCTACCATTACGGCTTCTTGGGGGAGGTCCAGGCAGAGAGCACCTTCAACTACTCTGGACAACTCGTCAACCTGACCAAACCGAGCCTGACCATCACACCGATCTTCTGGAAGCAGGACTGGATCTTGGGGGACAGCTCAAACGGAACCGACTGGTGGTACTGGCCTTTTGGATACTACTGGAAGAACGCGAACGGCGACCAGCCCTTCCACAATTTCACCGACCCAACCTTCACCAACGGACAGTTCACGTACGATCTGGAGGAGTTGAACATCCGCGGCCGTTGTCAGCAAGAGGGTGCCAGCTATAAATGGGGATTCTCCTTCTTGGTCCTCTTCTCTTTCATCATCGTCTTCCTAGTCTGGTGCGTGGGCATGTATGCCTTGTGGCTGGACGCGTTCTTGCACTCACGGTTCGACCGGGTCGGCCGTTCGATGGGCCTGCAGCGCGCGGTTCTCGACCTCGCGTACTGCATGCACAGAGACGTGGACGAGACCGGCCGTGACATGCTCTCAAACGAGGAACTTCAAAGCCGCATCCGTCGCGACCTCCAGGGCGGGCGGATCACGTACGAAATGCTCGACCCCAAACTCCTCCCGCTTAGTCGCGCCGCCGAGTGGCGTCTCCGATGGCGAGTGAGCCGTGGGGACCGGCTCCGCAGGACGAACAAATGGATGTGCGGGTTCTTTGTTGGATCTTTGGGCTTTCTGGCCGCTGCCCTAGCCGGCACGCACGCCCCGTTGTTCACCGCCGCGCTCTTCGTGTTCGGATCCGGCATTGTCCTAGTTGTGGACGAGAGCCACAAGAATCGTTGGCTGATATTCCTGGTGTGTCTTGTTATTGCCGTTGTGCTGGCGCCGATCGGGCCTTACGTGTACATGGACAAGAGACATTACGCGCTCGTGTGGTTGCAGCATGATCCTTACTATGCGCTTCCTTGGTGGTACAACCACTGAACTGATTGAGCCGGACATGAGGCCGATTTGAGGAATATTGAACGTTGACGAACGGTGAAATCCTGGGACGACCAAGCGGGAACCAACTGCCCAGTACCAGCAAGAAGCCATCCAAGGTTGCGTGACAAGACCCTTCCCACCATATTCGCTGCTGGATGTTGGTTGCACTTTCTGCTCTCGGCCTGCACATTTGTTTGCTGTTTCCCCGCCGTCAGACTGGAACCCGCGAAATAGTCGCCTACGACGCCAACACCACCATCCACTCCCGTTGAACGTCTCTTTTGAGCGCATCTGCCATCCATACCGCCTAGCCATAGCGTTAGCATGCGCCCGACGATTCCTGCACCGCTGATGCACCGCTGAGCCCAACGCTCCGTTGTCTTCCTCACGCTAAAAGTGATCATCTTGGCGTCCAATATCTATGTCACCGGCTCTGGCAGGCCAAAATCGAACTGCAGATCTGAGAACTAGAGAGGATCCGTCAGCAATGGGCTATTATGGGAACCGGAGTATGAAGTGCAGGCCTGACGTACCAGGAAATCCCATCCCTCCAGACCATCCGCCGACGCGTCCAGTGATATTTGGCCCGGGACGGCGGTGTCGAGCGAAGCATCCTCTTGTCGGTTCTGGGTGGCGTTCTTTTCCAGAATGGCGACACAGGTCGTCAATGCATCCTCCGCGGCCTGGATGAGCAACAGGGGGAAAGCATCCCTGGGCAACCCTCGTACCAGCCCGCCTATCTGCGCCAACAGCACACTGAGGAGGAGGTAGTTCTTGATATTGGTCTCACCGGCTTCGATGCACCGCAACATCAACGATTGAGCATCCTCCAGCACGGCGAAAAGGTCTTGGCGGAGTGGCGGAGGTGCTAGACAGCTTTCGTACTCGCGCAGTTGGGCCCTGAGTTCTGCGGCGACAATAAAGCTCGCCTGGAAGGTGATGTTGCGGACGAAGCCAGAACAGCACGTCGTGAGCCTGCGGAGATAGAAGAGGTCTTCTTCTGGCAATGTGGTGACCGTCTCGTGCGGCTGTGGCAGACGTGCCGAGGTGGACGATGGGGAACGGGAAAGGTGCAGGGTGCTCCAAGCTTTGAGCGCCGTCTCCGATACCACCTTCCTTGCAAAAGCGTACGTGCTGGCAGCTTCATGCAGAGATGGGCCGAAGAAGGGAACATGGATGGCCGACAGGTAGCGACACATGATCAAGTCGACGACGCCGGACTCGACCGCGGAGAGTGAGAAGTTGTTATTTGCCGGTCGAGATCCCCGGAGAGTTTGGGAGAGTTTCCGGTACGACGTTCTCATTTTCGTGTCGAGACGGAGAGCTTCCTCGTACGAACAGGGTGATTTGATGTCGTTCAGAAACTTGGCGATCTCCACACGGAGCGGGAGTGATTCCCGCAAGCAGGCCGCCACGGTCGTTTGACTGAACTGGCCTGCCGGCTTTGGGGCATTGGGATTGTTTGCATCCTCGGCCGTGATCAGCTGGTCGTCGTCGAAATTCTTGGGCGGCAGGGTGTCGAAGTCGTCGAGATTGACCAAGGGAGGCGACCCTGAATCCATGCTCGATTGGAGAGAGATTTCGAGAAGCGTGTTCCATAGCCGCCGACGCATTTCCGTGGTGTACAAGTTCATGCGCGAGACCAGGGTCGGGTCCCGATGCAGGCCCATGTGCACGGCGGCGCGCAAGACGGAGCCGGCTGAGATCCAGACAAGTTCGCCGCCCACTCCGACTCTCTCGCGCGCGATCAAGAGCAGCAGTTCGGTCTGGAGTGACTGGATGGTCAATCGGGATTTGGACACCGGCTCCGTCAGCCACGTTTGGGCTTCGTGCACCCATCGGACAGCTGACTGCCGCAGGGAAAACTGCTCATCATAAACCGTGGCTCCAATTGCAAGAACGAGTTTGACTTGGACCGTGAAGTTGGGATCGGGCGCTGCGGCCGGCCCTGCCACCCACAGGGCATTGTAGTCCTGTATGAAAGAAGGGATGTGGAGGACGCGGTAGACCGTCTCACTAGTCCGCAGATAACCCTCGATGAGTCGGTCAGCCACGGCCTTGTCCGGGAAGTCCGGAGTCATTATCGTCGTCGGCCAAGGAGGAGGCTGCTGCGACCGCTGTAATTTGATCGACTTGGCCAGACCCTTGCACCTCCTCAGACTGGATGCCGTCCGTCCCATTTCCTCGCGAAAA
Organism: Capronia americana; assembly: GCA_016110215.1. Taxonomy (NCBI): domain Eukaryota; kingdom Fungi; phylum Ascomycota; class Eurotiomycetes; order Chaetothyriales; family Herpotrichiellaceae; genus Capronia; species Capronia americana. The sequence continues at coordinate 633,542 of JADWQD010000006.1, read as the reverse complement.
TACGGCTCCAGGACTTCGAAGTTGTCTTGGAACTACATAATGTATCCCAAGGTTCAGTATCAGTCAGATTTCTTTTTTCGTGCGCACGAATGAAGTTGTGGCTGAGCTGAGCTGCTCCAAGGTAAAAAATGATTGATGGATTGGAGTGCTGGTATTCACTCACCTGAATAGCCCCGGTCATCCAATGGCTGCGGCCGAAAAGGCGCGTCTTGTACATGATGTGCCTGATGATGGTGGTGGTGGTGCTCGTCCGACTGTCTGCTGATGGAATGCTGCTTTCTTCGTGGACGGAGATGTTTGTCCTTACCAATGATGACGTCGTCGTCGATTCTGGAGTGTTGTCTGCTTGTGCAGCATTCGGACTCGGACGGGCGGGCGCTTCTCTGGCCGTGGTTGTGGTTGTGGCCTTGGCCTTGGATAGCTGTGTTTCCAGCTGTCGGATCCTTTGTCGCAATGCGTTGACTTCTCGTCCCTGCTCGGACTCGTGGCTTTCAGGCGGCGGCGATATAATCGTGGCTTGTCCCCGTTCAGGTCCGTGGCTTTCAGGAGGCGATACAATGGTGAAAATCGATGCCGCTGCACGATTCGACCCCGAAAGGTCTCTGTCCAGGCTCGACGGTTGATCAGTTGGCAATATATTGCGGCGGCCAGGCGAGTCCAAGTTTGACGGTTGTCCAGGTGCAGGACGAAGTTGAGACACTTGCCCATGTCGATCAGGTCGGGAACTCGAAGGCGGACGCGAGAATCTCTCGTAGACACAAATTGAAGCCCCGCCTCTGGTTCGCACGCAGTTGCTGCAAGGGACCCCCCGATCACATCGGATCTTGCGTTTTCGACAAGTCGTGCATGATCTGTGGTCCTCGATGCCACGGCGTCAGTACGAGTACTCGGGATTCGGGATCGAGAGTCACCACCTACACGGCTGGTCTTCTCCGCCGGAGATCACGCTCTGGCATTTTCCTCACTCAAAGATCCACCACCCCCGATCGGTTTTGCCTCGTTTCATATGGGACGTGATGTTCAGAGATGAGAAGGAAACCCCGTCGAAAACTCCCCTTGAAGTCGGATTATGCGTCGGTGGTCCGTGTGCTCCGCCAATCCCCGAGGCCGCCTCAATGGTATTGGTGGAATTTGCCGGCTCGGTCCTTGGCGGGCGAGGCTGCCATCAATTCCCCAAGGCTTCATCTCCGAGAGCACGAGCGGCTGGAGGGACGGGGACGCGTCTGGACGAAGGTTTGCGGCTGACAATGTGAGGTATAAAGAGGGCTTTGTCCTCTCAGAAGCTGGTCCTTCATTATGCATATTATCCAAGAACACCACCGAAACGAAACCCACGGAACTCCCCCAAACAACCGCCAGTCCATTCACCATGACAACCAACCCTCTGAAGGCCTTACCCGTGGCTTCGAAGCCGCTCAACATCCTGGTGGTCGGTGCTGGCGTCGGCGGTCCCGCTTTTGCGACTCTAATGCAAGGTGCCGACCACAGGCACAACATCACCGTGGTGGAGCGGGCCCCTTCTCTACGCGCAACAGGACACCAGATCGACCTGAAAGGCCAAGGCATGCCGATCGTCAGGAAGATGTCTCTCTTGGAAACCGTCAAGTCCCACGCCATCTTCGAGCCAGGGATGGAGATGGTCGACGGGAATGGGAAACGAGTCTTCTATTTCAGCGCCGCCGACGAGTTCAAGTCGGAGATGGCCAAGGCGGCGACAAGCGAGTGCGAAATCATGCGCGGCGATCTCGTCAAGGTCTTCTACGAGGCCGGTCTCAAGGAGCGAGCAAGGCTGACAAAGTCTTTCGGGAATGAAGGAGGATTAACATATGAATTTGGCAAGACGGTCACGGAACTCACCCAGAGTGCGGATGCCGTGAAGGTCACTTTCTCCGACGGGCAAGAGCGTCAATATGACCTCGTCGTCGGTGCAGACGGGCAGGGATCCCGCACTCGAAGCCTTGCATTCGGCACGCAGGCGAGCGTCGAAGCCTTCAAGTCCCTCGGGACCTTCACTGCCTTTTACGACATTCCTCGAGTCGAGGGCGAAACGGCAACGGCAAAAGTATACATGGGTCCCGGCCGCAGGGGTATTATGACCAGAACCGGTGACCGCGCCGTGACACAGGTGTTCCTGTTCAGCCAGGTCAATCAAGAAATGCTGAGAGCGTCCCTGAAAGAACCGGTGGCAAGACAGAAGGAGGTGTGGACGAAGACCATGACAGGGGCCGGTTGGGAGACAGAACGGCTCCTTCGCGGGCTGAAGGACTGTCACGACTTTTACGCCTGCGAACTGGCGCAGGTGAAGATGAAACAGTGGTCCACCGGTCGAGTCGTGCTCCTCGGCGACGCAGGGTACAGTCCCAGCGTGATGACGGGCATGGGCACGACATGCTCGCTCGTCGGTGCGTACGTGCTTGCCGGCGAACTCGCGCGCCATGGTGACGACGTGAGAACGGCGCTGGAGGAGTATGAGCGCGTGGTCAGGCCCGCGGTGGCTGGATACCAGGTGCTTCCGTCGGGGATGTCGGGCAATTTCATGCCCTCGTCCCGGCTGGGGCTTTGGTTCGTGCGGAATACCTTGTGGGCGATCTCTGCGCTGAAGATCGATCAAATGATGCTCCGAGTGTTGCCGAAGCGGGAGGACAAGTTTGACTGGACTGTTCCGGATTATCCGGAGCTGAATTTGAGGTCGTGAGGAGCCCTCAAAAAGAAACAGAGGAAATGACAGCTACAAATTGATGTATAAGTAATAGACTTGATTTGACTTGGTTTGCCCACGCCATTCGCCATTCGCCATTCGCCATTCGCACGGAGAGAAACTGGTAGTCCCGTCGTCCGTGGGTGTCATGAGAGCGAGACTGGAGGCCACACACAGGCCATCGACGTTGCGTGGTTTGTTCATGATTCATGTACTGTATCTCCGTTCCGAGACTGTTGACACCCAGTACTTACTTTCGTGATCTTTCCTCTATCAACATAGCGTAGTACTTAGCGACGAGTCCTGAGCTCTCCCCTAAGTCCATTTCCGCAAATGGTTTCCTGGACCGTTTGCCTGTGTGATTAGCCGAGGGTGCCTGTGCAGATCGAGATGGAGGAGGAAGGGAGAGGATGCTAGGTAGGATAGTAGATGTGTCAGTTCCTTAGGGTCTTATGATGCCTCGATAACGAAACGCGAGTGCGCGTCTTCGTCGACATCCTTGGGAATCCGCCCTCTCTGAGGAGCGGAACCTATCAGAAGATCCAGAACGCCATCAACGAGAGCCAAAGTCGTGTGTGACAAGACAACTCAAGTTGGGCCTGACGAACATGAAACACAGCATTTTGAGTGCGCGGCCCGAATGTGAAATCACTAGGCCGAGCGAAGTGGTCACGGAGCTCGATGCCAGGCGGTCTCGCGTATCACCATCCTGACCGACCGGCACAGCTCTACCTCACTGTTGGTAGGCAGCCTCATCGATCGCCTCCAAGGAACGCCATAATCTTTTCGTATGCCTCACATTCAGCCCGGGGGCTAAATATGTTAAGAGCTCCTGCTGGATTCAATTAATCGATTTCTACTATATAACGGGCAGGAATAAGCATAGCAACGATGGCACAGGCACAGGAGAGGCAACGTCCCTTTATAGCACTTAGATATCTGTATAATAGATGCAACGGCTCTACCATTGCACCTGGGACAGAGTCTCTCATTCGTTCGATTTTGCCCCCTACTCTCCCGGCATTGCTAGCAGGACCCAATAGCTCCGCTCCCGCCATTCACCGTTGGGGACGAACCAGAGGTCATGTGAATCCAACGTTAACTTCCCAAATGATCGCAGAATGCTACAGTATGATTAGTCGAAGAAACTGGTCGTGTTAGCTGACTGACGTAGCAGCTCGGAAACTCTGGATCCCTCATGTCCAAGACTTTCCTCAGAGTTGGGTCTTTGCGACAAGGGAGTGCTGCTGTTTTGGCAGAGAAAATCATGCACAACAAATGCATTGAAGAGCCGTTTGGTGACGCGAATAGTGATATTGTGTCCACTATCGCTGTGACTGGACAAGATGCTGATAGGTGTTTGACGACACATGTCCAATAGGTCATGCTGAAGATTGTGCGTATCAATAAACAAGTTGGGCACGATTGTTGAGTTGAAGGCGCCGCCGATTAATTCCAAGCCAGACTGTTGGCTTCGAATCAGGATCGCGTAGTAGTTCTTTTCTTTTGCAGTGGGGAAACAAAAGTCTCCGGGCTGAATAGCGCAACCAGTGGTCCAAGATGTCTCAGACGATTCAAATTGTTTCCATCCTCTCAGTATACATCTGCTGCACCCCACGGCGTTTTGGAACGACGCACGCACGTTGGAAATTAATTGACCTTCGCCGAGATATAGATCCTTGTCAGCATCGAGTGTACTTCCGGAACCTGCGATGAGTGTTGACCAGGAGACTTTCAATGCTCGTCTCAGGGTCCCAAGTGCAGCGCTCGGTAGTGCGGTGCGAGCCTGCACTTGCTTCAGAAGCTCCACTGGAGAAAGTGAATAGTCCACTTCAAGAGACTCTCTTGGTCCAGCTGGTGGCAAAATGCCAATAAAGGCGTAGACTTTGTCGCGCGCGTCCGCGCAGTCGGTGTCCCAGTACGACAAGAGCAGATCAGCAAGGCTTCGACGACCACAGTATTGACCACCAACACGGACAGGTCTGGCTTCGAGAGCGAGGGAGATCGCCCGTTTATCATGAGGACCCATCGGTCCCATTGCAGACAGCTCGCGAAGGAGTTTATAGAACTCAATGTCTGTGAGGGTGTTGTCTCCACACATGATAAAAAGCCCTTTTGCCATGAAAAGCTCTTGGATGATCCACGTGCGCGTCCAGTAAGGACGCCGGAGAAAGCGATCTTTTGCCCGTATCATATCAGAGCTGTGCTTGTGGAAAGAACTCGCCCTAGAAGGGAGCCGCTTAACCCAATCCAAAAGCATTTTGCTATCTCGGGTTGCTGGACACGAGCCATACAAGCGCTCTTGTGGCAGTGTTGTATATCTTAGGCATTAGCTTGACCTCGTGACCTTTCTCAACAGGATCATTCTGGTTGATGCACACTCGGTCGAACCCTGAAAAGGGAGATCAGGTCGTGGTCATGGGCGGCCGACTCTGGCCCCCTCGCCGCCAGTCCTCCTTTGAGTCGGACCCACTCGCGTCGTCCTTCCCTTCTGTCTTCGAACGCCGCGCTCTCTTCCTTCTCGCATCCCGTTCAACATCGGCATGACGTTGGCGAAACGACGAGCCAAGTGAAGTTCATGGGTCCGTCCACGTGCGCTTCATGCCGACCGGATCTGCCCCAGTGAGGAGAGTCGGCAAATCAGCAAATCCATAGCACATTCAGCCAAGCTCGAGCAGGAGCGCTACCTAGGTGGTACTATTTACTCACTTGGCCAGCTGGTCATGCCTCCTGGACGGCGCGTGAGTCTAGATCAAGCCGATGGTGCAGTCGCCTTTCTTTTAATCTTGTGTACAAGTCTCTATTTTTCGTACGGTGATAATGAGCCAAACAAAGAGAGAAGAGATGCAAGCAACCAAGTTGGCGAGGCCCAAGACTGTCGCAGCTGCTTCCGCCACGTCTTGCAAAGAAAGTTGGTTGAACGTCCAGCGCAGCGTCCATCTAGCGAGTGATTACGGCAATCTGTCTTTCCGAGTTGCACGCCCATCGCGCCCAAGCCATCGACGTCGAGATGGTATTGTAATATCAAGAGCGTGAGCGTGAAACGGCAGCCACTCGTTCGGCTGGTCCTCGTAGAAGACCAAAGACCTGACCTCGACGCTCTCCCTGACAAAGTCCAGATCTTTGGTCTTTGGACCTAAAAAGGCCGCGTGTGGCACCCTCCTTGCCGTCTCCCAATCCCTGATCGAGTCGAAGCATTTGGATCAACAGGACCTGGTCAGAAGTCATGCCATTCAAGATCAAAAAGTCTTCTCCGTGTACCAAGTCGGCGACTACCCGTAGCGTGCATTTTCGATTTCATCGTCAAACCACGAGGGAGGAACACCATAATTGACTACGGTGCTCTTGACTTTGGTATAACTCTCGTAGGCATCCACGCCATTCTCCTTGCCCGTTCCGCTCTCCTTGAACCCTCCCCAGGCTGATGATGGATCGTTCAAGTGATGTCCGTTGATCCAGACAATGCCGGCCTCGAGCTTCTCCGCCATCCGATGTGCCTGTGAAAAGTCGTTGGTCCAGACCGAAGCCCCCAATGCAAAGGGACTATCGTTGGCAATGCGAATCACGTCATCTTCGGACTCACATTTGATAAGTGCAATGACGGGGCCGAAGACTTCGTTGCAGGATAAATCGGAGCCATGGCGTGTTTCGATGACAGTGGGCTCGAAGAAAAACCCCTTGTCGAGCACGGTTGTTGCCTTGCCGCCGTGGATGATCTTGCCGCCTTCCTGGACGGCGCGCTCCACGAATGCGGCGCACCTCTCCTGGGCCGCCTTGGATATGACGGCTCCGATTTGTGTCCGCGGGTCCTGTGGATCGCCCAGCCGCAAGGCTTTGACTCTCCTCTCCAACAACTCGGTAAATTGGTCGTAGATGTCCTTGTGCACCAGTAATCGACTGCCAGTCACGCATGTCTGGCCACTGGCGATAAAACTGGCGAAAAGCGCAGCCCTGACGGCGAGGTCGATATCGAGACTTGGGAGAAGACAAACCGGGGCTTTCCCGCCAAGCTCGGCCACGATCGGGATCATATGTTCTGCGGCCTTCGGCGCAATAGCCTTGTACGTGGCCATTCCACCGGTCAAGTCGATCTTGGCCACCAAGGGATTCTCGCACAAGAACTTGCCCGTCTCACGCCCAAATCCGCAGACGATCTGCAGCGTCCCATCGGGCAGACCGGCCTCCTGGAACAACGCCCCGAGCCTCAATACCGACAACGGTGCCAGCTCGGATGGTTTCACAACCACCACGTTTCCTGCCGCGAGCGCCGCTGCTATCTTCTTGGTCGCAATCAGAAGGGGATGATTCCACGGCGTGATCTGTACTATTACGCCCAGTGGCAGGCGCGTGAGGGTATTCAGGACCGGTCCCTTGAAGGGTGTGACCCGCCCCTCGTGCACGCGAGCCAGCGACGCAAAGTACTCCAACCACTCTGGTATACGCGCCAACTGGGCGCGCATTTCGCGGATGGGTCGACCTGTCTGCTGTGTCTCCAATTCTACAAACTCTGGAATCCGCGACCGCAGCAGGACCGCAGCCTTGGACAAAACAGAGTATCGCTCCGAAGCGTCTGCGCGCGACCATTTGCCGCGACCAAATGCAAGTAAAGAGTCGGATATGATGGTCTCGACAGCCTCCTGCGACGTGGCGTCCACGGTGCCAATCGTGGCTTCTGTCGCCGGATTAGTGATGTGTATTCGTTCGGTGGCTGGAGACGCATGCGCGCCATTGACCCAGTTCGATTTGTGAAGAAGTTCGGCCATCGTTGGGCGGAGAGTTACGTCGCATCGAGACGAGAGGTTTTCGACAACTTGTTTGCTTCGGAGGAGCAAAAGGACGTATTGGCCAAAACGTCTTTTGTCTCACCGCACCGCCGTAGCGGATCTCATTCATGCTCTGCTAACGTCGGCCTTACCACGCGGATTTTCGCCTACAGTTCTAGTGTGAGTGGGTGCGTGGCACCTTATCACCAAGCCAGTTATTACAGCACTATCTGAGCAGGCTGCGTGATGTACTTTCCGGCAGTGACTGACTTTCTATGAAAACTGAGGTAGAACCCTCAAATTTCTGCAGCATGTAATTCTGGTTCGACCTAAATATGTGCACAGTGCATCAATCCACTGCGCACGAGGCTCAAGAGATGTTTCGCGTAGTGTAAGTAGATAGGTAAACAGGTTCTCTCGAATCTCCAGATAGTGCTCGCTGCCCACGTGGATTGATCTTGTTGGTGTAGGAGGACCCCAAGTGTAGGAAAGAGCTTCGTAGGTCGGACTATCGGATAATTTGACATTGGTAAGATAGTAGTCGATATCATCATCGGCCATAGACACCCCATTTCCGACTCTCAATGGTTGCGAGACGAGAAGTCTGATTGTGTCGTCATTGTCTGGTAATGGGTCATAGGAATATCGGGTCCTTCGAAAGTTTATATTATCCGTCATCAGCGGCCAACGTACTAGAAGTAAGCAAAGTCAAATCTAAAGCAGAGCGAGACCACCGAACTCATATATTAGCACATTGTCTTGCAAAGAAACCCGAAATCAACGGGGCAGTGCTGAGGCTGTGTGATCGAAGCAGCGCGAAAAGTCTTGGCTACAAAAGGTCCACCTACTCAAGGAGCTGATCATCTATTGTGTCGCATTAATCGTGAGCAGCACACCCTGTTGAAAGAAGTTAGGTACAGGTTTAGACAGGGGTTTAATGCCCAGTACCGTGTAGACTTTCGATAAAGTAATCTCGGTAATCTAAATCTGCCCGTCCCGCTTGGCTTCCCCATCGTGGAGTCTTGAGTCGCCTACGTCCAGGTCTTTGTCTCCCATATGGCAATGGACTTCTAGCAAACTACGTATCGGCTAATGCACGCAGCGAAAACTGCCTCAAAGTCGCTGGTGGGGCTGGAGGTACATAGACGTTGGCAGGACAGCGCTCGTCGTTGTGTCACGATGAGCCCCGCGAAAGGCTGCGGCGATTCATGGTTCACAGGTACGAACCAGTCAGCCTTACGGAATAAGATTCAGGAACCGTACCTCGTACGCCGACTGTCAGGGGCAGAAATCTTGGCAGATGAGACAAGGAGGCTAAGCGACGCTTGTTCAAGCCTTGGCAAAGGCTTCGCCAAGTTCGATAGTCTGTGCCTGGAGTGTTCTGGACCCAAACATTGAGGTGGAAGGCTGAAATGTGTGAATCAGATCCCGTTGTGCATTGAACTCTCAGGTGAAAGACAATCTCCTTCCCGAAGCACGACGCCCTCCCCCAATGCGAATCATGGTAAGGTATTTGACATGTCGGTCTGCTAAAAATGCTAAAATTCCCCCCTTTTGATCCATCTTCTGAACACAACGATGATGTCGATCGGTAGTTTCGCATTGTCGTTAACGCTGGTGCTGACTCACTGTCGGTACTGTGCCCCTGCGGCGCCTTTGGATGATCCTGTGATTCCGTTTGCACCACTTCCCAAGCCGAATCCAACTTCGACGAACGATTCTATCCCGCTGCTGAGTCGGTCTCTCAATGAAAGAGCTACCTGCGATCTGGGGAGTCAATTGTGCGGTAAGTGCATTCATTGTATGAGGACCGACACTGGCTCTTCTGCTGCTGACATGTCCGTAGCCAACGGCAGATGCTACGATTCGGCCGATACATGTTGTGGCAGCACTGCCTGTTATCCCAATTATCTCTGCTGCCCCAATGGCTGCTACGAGACTAATTGTTGTAGCAACGGTTTCGGGTGCAACGCCGAGTCTCCTCAATGTTGTCACACGGGCTGCTTGGCCGCGGATTCTGAATGCTGTGATGACGGATACGGCTATTGTCCGTCACCGTTCCACTGTTACAGAATTTCCGGGAACGCGCACGACAGTTGCTGCACGGATTCTAGCTGTACTGTCTTTCTGGGCGCCGACGGACTCACGTCGACGAAAGCGCCACAAACTACGAAGACAACGCCTAAAACAACCGCGCCAGAAGCAACTGCAACGGTGGTGCCCGCGACAAGAGTCACAGAGACATCAAGCAGCGCACAGGGGCTCTCGTGGTATCCTCACACTTTCGAATGGTTCTACGAGACTTCGTCCTACACTGGATCGGATCTCACAGATATCACTTTCTGGGCAGTCCAAGTGACCACTACCACGTCATTTTATGCCTCGGATGAATGGGATGCGTCGCTGTCGGCTATGGACTTCGAACTGACCGTGAGCTGGCCTACCCCAACCCCGTCCGTAGCGAATGCCATCACCACCAGTACTGGGACATTCGCAGGACAGGCTACGACCATGGTTTCCGGGGGCACTTTCGAATCCAGGGCTGCCAAAATGGTGCTCAAAGTGTTTGTTTTGCGCGCCACTCCCGTCTTCCTGAGCCTGTGGGTTGTTGCTTTTATGCTATGATGAGCGTGCGAAGAGAATAACGTGTGGAATGAGATCTATGAAGGATAGTCAGGTCAGGCTTTGTAGAATTTATGTGTGATCAAGTCGAGTGCCATTATCACCTGACGGACGCTAGCTCTTGGTATACCTCTTGCCCATCTCTCTCCTGGTGATGTTCCCACAGCCGCCTCAGTTGCCCGCAGTTGGCGATTGGGAGCACGATCTACGAAACCGTGAACGCCTCGGGGCGTTTTGACAGGGTCTAACGACCGACCCATTTCGTTTTTCGCTTCCCATAGCCTCATCTAGCGCCAGGCTAGCGTCCTTTAACCTTCAGTGTGGCTGGCTGGATCGTTCCATATTCAGACATCGAGGCTCTCGCCCTTTCGGGCCTGGATCACTGTGGCGAAGGCTTTAGCAATCGAGATAACCAGCCGTGTCTATGGCATCTCTTTTAGGACAAAGCCTAGATTATAGGGAATCTGACATGCTAAACGGCCGACTCACCATTCCTCCATCTTGGACCCGTAAAGATCTCCCTCTCTCGACACGAAAATGAAGGATGGAGTTCTCGGTAGCATCGTCGAAACAAGTGATCTTCTCAGTACTCAACCAGCCTCCAAACATCGGTTAGCCAACTATTTCCGAGGCTCGCGAACAGGTGTCTCTTATGGACTGATTGGTACTATCGTCGTGTGCCTGTTGAACACCTTCATCCTCATTTGGGCCAAGGTATCTCTGGACGCCGACCATGGGATAGCGATTCTGTTCAACGGCGATTGCCACAGAGTTGGGAACATCTCCACTGGAACGCATCTCGCCATCAATGCTTTGGGCTCTTTGCTGGTCGCCGCCAGCAACAGTTGCATGCAATGCCTAACAGCCCCGACCAGACCAGAAGTCGACCGTGTCCATGCAAAGCGTAAACCCCTCGATGTTGGTGTGCAATCCTTTAGAAATCTCAAACATATCGATCGTCGGCGACTGTGCATCTGGATGTTCCTGGTACCAAGTTCAATTGCACTACATTTATTGTACGTAGGTCAGGCTTTGTCCCTCCTTTTCTCCATCCGGCCAGCATCTTGACGTTTGCATAGATATAACTCGGTAATATACAGCACATCGACTTCAAACCAGTACGCTGTCGTCTTCGCAGACTCAATCTTTGAGAGTTCAGGCAACTGGAGCCAGGACCGTCTGAGCTGCTTCGAAAACACTTATACCGAAACTCTGAGGAACGAAAGAGGCGCCTCCCTCGTGCGGTCGTTACAAGACAATATCACCGAGCTCACGTACATGAGCAATTCCCACTGTATCGACGCTTATGCCCGCTCATCCATCTCGGACTGGGGCAACTTGGTCGTGGTGGCGGACGTGGCAGCCGAAGATTCAGTGCTGAACCTGATCGACGGAAGAAACAGCAACCAACAATCATGGATTTGTGGTTCTGGATTCCTGGACCGAACGGGCTGCTCTGTCGATTCGGTCGCCCGTGATGCAGAGAACAACTGGGTCTTGTATGGGAACACGACAGGAGGCTTGACCTGCAACTTCGATGACGACGTCTACCTCACCACCCTGCCGGTACATCACTGTCTTGCTCAGAAGACTCCGCCAGGTTGCACTTTGCGACTCGACATGGTCTTGTTGCTTGTTGTCGCTGTCAGCAACCTGCTGCAGGTACTCTGCATTGCTCTCACATTGTTTTGCATGGGTCATGAACCTCTCATCACGATCGGAGATATGATTGACTCCTTCTTGAGAAGGCCCGATCCAACAACATATGGGATGTGCCTCCTGGACGCACGGCAGGTGCCAAACTGGAGCTCCAATCGGACATCCGCCGCCGTCTTTGCCCCCTGGAAGCCCCGTCGACATTCATGGTCCTCCGCGGTCACCAAGAGGCGTTGGTGGATATGCAATACACTGTACGTACTAATCAGTCGACTTCTCGTTTCTCATTTCCGATCACTCACCAATACTGACATCCGTCACAGCTTCAGCATGTACTGGCTAGCCGCCTTGGCCGGGCTACTGTACATGGCCAACTTACTGGCGCCACCGGGCAAAGTCTTCGCATCCATCTCCGATCTTCTCGTCTTCGGCTTCGGCAGCATCGTTCCGGCGAAAAGCTCGGCCTCACTGGTCTCCTTGGACTCAACACCAATTCCCACCTACGACTACGAGGTTTTGCCGACTTCGACAGGAGACACCTCCGGCATGATTTTCACCGCCGTCCGCACGGGGGCCGTGATCGCCAATATCCCGCAGCTCTTCATGGCCATCCTGTACATGTCCTACAACGATCTTTTTACCCGCATGCTCTTGGGCAAGGAATGGGCCTCGTACGCCACGGAACGCAAGTCACTCCGCGTCTCCGCGCCCACCGGGGAACAGCGATCCACGCATTTCCTGACGTTGCCATATCGTCACTCGGTTCCGCTCCTGATCGCCAGCGTACTGCTGCACTGGCTGGTGTCGCGGACGCTTTTCGTGGTCCAGATGTACAGCCGCGATTTCACCTCGGGCGTCGAGGTCGGCTCCAACGCCACGTATGTGCAGTTTTCACCGCTTGCGTTGATTTTGGTCCTGGTCGTGCTGGGGCTGTTGCTGCTGATTCTGTGGGCAGTCGGGCATTTCGTGCATTATCCGGACTTCGTGACTCTCGTAAGGAGCGTTACCGTGGCCATCAGTGCAGCATGTCACAGTAGTCGCGGAGTCGAAATCGATCCGCAGTTGGCAGAGAAGAAGCTGATGTGGGGAGATGTCGGCTACGACGAGGTCGATGAGGACAGGACCGTGGTTGGCCACGCAACGTTCTCTGCTGGGTGTGTGGCACATTTGGTCGAAGGGAAGAAGTATCGATAGATCCGAGTCCTGTTCACTCGATCAACTGGAGGATCTCAGCCTTATCCCAAAGCCCCGTCTTGTCAAAAGACCGACTTTACAAGAGCGTATCGCCCGTCTACCCAGAATGAACAATGACTCATCATAAACACCCTTGGCTTAATGACATGTCTGTTTCGAGCTGTAGCTACTGTGTTGAGAGGATTTTGCTGAGATCTCCCATGCCAGGGGTATTCAGAAAGGGAGTTTCGAGTGTTGCTTGAACGAGTGCCGTGGATGGGACAGTTGTGCTAGGGGCGTTGTCTGAAGGCGGCACGGTGTCATTTGTGGGCTGGAAATCAATCCAAAGCAGATCATGCCCACTCCAAAGTCTTACGCGAGTTTCTAAACACCATTTTTAAGCTGCCGCCGGTTCAAACGGGAGCCACTGCATATGGTGAACTCAATGACACCGATGCGCCTTGCAACCCCTCGAGTGAAGACAACGGCGAGCCAGTAGAAAATAACACGCTCGTAATGCTGAAGAGTCGTAGAAAGTACATCACGGTTGATGTACTTGGGATTGCTCGCATACGGCAGGTCGTGGTCGAACTTTACAGGCTCGAGCCCCTCCGTTACGCCGAGCATGAGGACTGCGCTCAAGGTTTGTCTCCTTCACAAAATCGACCTGTATTCATCAAGAGATTCGGCATCGAGGATGAGATAATTGTACTCGCCACAGGGAGTCCGGCCGACCATTGTCGCTTCCACAAGCCCTCTGAGCTCCTCAAGCCTGTGCCTCAAGAACTCTAATGTCCAAGCTGACTCCTTGTAGACCATGCGAGAAGACCGAGGCTAGCGAAAAAGATAACTCTTGATACGGAAAATCCGCGACAGTTCCGGCAAGACGGTTTCGTTGTACCGCAGACAAAAGTTCTCCAGAGATATTGGGCTCCATGTGCCGGGCAAGGGAAAGAAGGATGCTAGCGTATTATCCACGTAAGGCTGGTAGTAATGTAAGCGTTGGTTTCCAGTATAACTCAGATCTTCACTAAACTGGTCGCTTTGTCGTAAACTGTTGATGGCCTTCGGATTCAAGCAGATCGGACCTTTCACTGAGACCCAAGACCATGACGGGAACATTCTTCTACATCTGGGTTTGGTAGAAACGGCCTTGGAGTTCCTACGGCTGAACCATAACGACCTGTGAACAAACCCCTCTGAAGCCGTGGACGCTGATTTCCGTAGGGCTGTGTCATTTTCTAAGGGTGCGCCCATCGGATGGAATATTGGGACTCCAAAGAAGCTCTTCTACGGTGCGGTCGATAAAATGCCCGAAAATGCGTTCAATGCATCCGACTCTTATGTCAAATCTCGCAATTGGTAACGCCGAAGGTGCGAGCCGAACACGAATGGCTCGTTTCTCCAAGAGGTGGAGGTCGCTAGGCTGGACCGTTACCACTTCTTCTAGGATTTCTTCTGTTGTTTTGTCAGCCGGGAAAAATTCTGCGGTGGAGGCCATCCTAGGAGCGCAGGAGTTGATAGCAGGGTTGTCTTGACAATCTGTTGAAATCGAGAATGAAAAGGATGAAGTGAAGCAGATGTTTCCAGAGACTCGCCGAGAGGTCACGAGTTCAGCTGGCCGGTTTGCATTGCCTGTTATCCGCACCCAAAAGGGGTGGGAGACCAAGCAGGTGGCATTTCACCACCTGTATGGTCAAGTTGGAACACTCAAAATGTCAGGTCCGTGCCAACACAAATCCGTATGAATAAGAATCCACCACACTGGCTAGTGATATTCCCGTTCCATTGCATTGAACATCAATTCGTACATTTCAGTTGCTGTGTAGAAACCTCACCATCCTAGTCCGCAGCACCTGTCTTCCTTTCAGTCCAGACACCCTTGGAATCCATGTTTGTCCTTAATGTAGATCGTCCTTCGAAGAAGCGGCGACGAGAGACTCTCGAATCACTTCTTCAAGACTCCCCCGAGGACCCTCCCTCGCCAAAGAGAAAGAAACGCACATTAGAAGCGGAAACATACCGGTGGCACCGTAGTCCAAGCTTCTGGAATCGACTCTCCAAGATCCATCTGACTCGAGGAGCATTGAGAGAGTTCGATGGCAGAACTCCAAAGGCTGAACAACCAGTACAACCAGTATGGTAGCTGTGTCATGGAGTGAGGGTGGCCGCTTGTGAAAAAAAAAAAAATACAACAACAAGCTAGATTGTCGGCTCTTCGTCAACCCTGTCTACCTGAATGTACCTTGCCGTCAAAATTAGCTTCTTAGGAAGCTCTGGCCGACGACGAGTTCTGGCGACGGAGACCAGATTCCGTGTCTTGCCTACTTGGAGTGGCAAACAATCCGTCCTCATGATCCTCGTCACCGTCTCTCTCCCCTCGCTGCGCCTGCGATGCTGTCGGTGATGCCACTTCGTTCTGGTCTTGAATGCTCTGGTCATGCTCGCTCACATGCGGGTTGCTCTCCGAAGCCGTGGTAGCAACCTGGGTGCCCTCTCCTGTGACCCCGTTACGTGATGCCCCCCCAGTCGAGACAGATACACTGTCGGGTTGAGCACCTTGAGGATTCGCTGCTTCAGGCATGGTAGATAGCTCAGTATCATCATCTGCGGCCTGCGGATGATGCTTGAATTGATCGAGTTTGTCGTTCGCAATCGCGGCCCGCAACAACGAGGATGCGCCCCGGACTTCAAAAAGAAATGCAGACATCCTCATGGATGTAAGGAGCAATACGAGAGTTGGCGCCGCGAGTACGACGATGGTGTTCACGTTGAATAAAATCCCCACCGCGATGGATGTGAGGACGTGGTAAGAGAAGAGAAATGCAATTTGCCGAGATGGCAATTCATCACCGCTCGGTGTGCCCTTGGCTCCATTGCTGTCGGAATCTGCGGGATTTGGAGGGCCATCTGCTGTGGCTTCTTGTGTTTCTGGTTCGGCTGGATCTGGCGAAAGAACATTTGGATGTCCTGGCCCACCGAGTCCTGTACTGTGGCTCGTTCGTTCGCCACCAAGCTCAACGCTAGAAGCCGGCGTAGATGGCGGTTTCGCAGGCGTTTCTGAAGGTACAGTCTCCTTTTTATCGTCGTTCTCTGGCATCTTGTCAGTACACAATGGTTGTGATGTAGGTGGACTTACCATGCCAAATCTCGGCCGCTGCTAGGAGAGGTAGCGCAAGCAGCACTAACGGGACTATCTGTCCAAAGTCGACACGATTACTTCCCGCCACTAGAAGCGGCCGATAAGAGCCCCATCGAAGTTCTGCAACCTGTGACAATCCATACGATAGACCGAAAGAGAATCCTCCTATGTGATACAAGAACGACGTACTGTAGGAGGCGAAAGTTCGACTGAAGGAGGACCAAATTGGCCCAAAGCCTTTTAGTAGCGGATTTTTGGACAACTCCGTGGCCAGGCGATCCGACCTGGCTTTGGCCTTGATGGCTGACCTGAGCAGTGCATTGTTGACGACCTCCATCGATATGTCTTTTCTCCGACGCGAAAGACATTTGAAAATCAGGTACACCCATACGTGCGACGGGGTCAAAGGAGCTTTCGTGGATGTCCTAAAAGTCCGGAGTACTGCGGTGGCATATCCATCGACCAGGTATGCTACGGTGAAGAGAGATCCAAGGGACCAAATTCCGAAAGAAATCTCAGGACCAAAATCCTCAAAAGTGTAATATGTGCCGCAGTTGCTGAGATATGAACCATTGACGAAGACTGTACCGTTTTCAGCAACCGTGACATTTGATGGGTATGTGCTGCTTAGATAATGAAGGGTGCTGTTGCAGTGATATGCGACCACGGAATCGTGGAACGCCAGGCATGGAAGCGGTGATGAGGGTGAGATGCCAACGTATAGTCCAGATATCAGCAGTCCCGCAATCAACAGCAATACTATTGTCACCATTCCAGTCATACGCCAATTTCGAACTACCCTGTTCCGCTGAAAGTAATCTTGCAGAACATCGAGCGTCGCAAGGTGAGTGGCCGAAGAGAACCAGGCCAGAGCGACGACCATATTAAGCTCGTAGAAAGACATTCGGCACCAGTTCCCAAAGCCGGCCACCAGGATTGCAATGCCAGTGACGAGTTGCTGATCGCTGAGTGTGAGGACAAATTGTCGAAGCGCTTCTGTGCGTTGGTCCTCACTCAGATTATCGTCGTCACTGTGTGGACGTAGCAATAGGCACTTTCTGGAAAAGCGAATGAAGGCTGCCCAGATCTTCGCAAGCATTATGCCGATCCATGAGCTGGAAACGTGTTCAACGACTTTGTGGTCGAGGTCACTAAGATAACTCTCTGGGAGAGACTTTGTGAAGTATCCCAGCACGATAGCCCCGTACGTGAACAGGGCGGTTGCCAAGAACCCCAAAAGAGCCTGAAGGATTGTCAGCGAGCGAATCTTGCGCTCTGAGAATCGCAAGAATTATACCCCAATGCCGATAATACCGGAGTCCGCAGCGAGCGGTTCGTCTCCCACTTCTGGACCGCATTGTAATCGATTGAAGGCACTGCCGCAGTTTCCCATACCGCCGGGAACCCAAACTGTCTGTTTCTTGCAGTATATGTGGAAGACGAATCTCACATTTCAACAGCCATAGCAAGTGACAGACGACCAGAACTGTTCTGCTCAAAGAATAGAAATAAAAATGTAAGCTATTTTCCTAGGTGGCCTTACCAGAATGAAGATTCGATTGTGGGTAGGTCTGTCGGGGAGGGACAACTTGGATGCCACCATCCCACATCTCGCTTAGCGATCGTTCAGAGGACAGGGATGTCGTGTCCGGAACATAGAACAACAAATTATATCCGCCTGTAAACGTCGAGATCGAGACCGTCATTGTAGCCGCCGGGGCCCCCATATCGGGCAAGGTTCCAGCGCAGGCGACTGACCGAACCAGTGTCGTTTCCTCGTCTGCATACTTATGTACGCTGCATCCAATCAGCAGCGAATAGGGCAGCCGATCTTGTATTTTCTGTTCGGCTGCATGTTCTTCGTGTGTGAGGCTGAAGATACAGGCTTGCTACCTGGAAAACCGGCGCAAGCGCCAACATGCCTGAGGAACGCAGCACTTTGACTCGATGTCCTCGTGGCGCGGAACTGCAGTGGGGAAGTAGGATGATGGTCGAGATTCCGACCTCGAATTCCCTGTTTCGTGGTAAGTGGGCTGATGAGGCAGTGCAGGGCAACTACAGGCCACTTCAGAACATAATTGCACCATTCGGATTTCTTTCCCGGCTGAATGGTGCCCAACGATAATGGTATGCCTCCGCCATAAGGCTGACTTGGTGCCTTCTCCCCCAGTACGATAGGTACAGCGTACGCCTATTCCTATCGATTGACAGCGAGACACGTCAGACAGTTGAGGTTCGTGCCTCAGTTTTCCGGGGCGTTATTTTGACCTCGCAGCGGGAAACTTATGCTTCATGCCCTTCGAGATAAACATGTCATTATATACATGTACCGAACCTGCTTTGTTCTGGCGGGTGATGGAGCAACGATGGACTTGTTGACTCTTTAGAGGACATGATGGATTTCGAGGGGGCCGGGGAAGACGACGACAATGGACATAGCTATTCAGGGCTCGGTAGGTCATCCAATAGGGGGCCCCCCCACCGTGGGCGCCCAGCCACCCGCAAGCAATCTACACTCGATCCGTTTCTCGATGAGACAGATTTCTTCCCTGTAGTAGTAATTAAGTTTGATAGCTCCCCTTGTCGCCTCTCAGGTTACGCCCAAGATATCCAAAAAGAAAGAAATGTATCGGGTGATGTTCTCGCATCTAATTAATGTTCACTTATTCGCTGCCTCTGATCCCGGCGATGACTTCGACTGAGTTGACCCTTAAGATCACAGTGCAAATTGAACATGCCACGAGGAGCGAACTATGAGTGGCTAAGACCAACTTCGCACAGCACATATACATACTAAACCCACGGTGGGTGTAGTCCCAGACTGACCAACCCCTGTGGCGCTTGAAATGGGGGCAGTGGCTGACTTCTTGTCTGCCTTGTAGTTGACCTTTCGGGCTGTGGATCAACTAAAACCGTGGCTTTCCCACGCCAGCTTTGGGCAGTTGTCTTTACCTCGCAAACTTTCCATACCTTTCCAGACGATGCCCGTGGGCTTTGGATTTTCAGCAGGCGATTTCATCAGCGGCCTCCTTCTGGTGAAAGATCTCATCCGGGCCTTGGACAATGCTGCTGGATCGTCTGCAGAATACCGGGGTCTTTGTGGGGAATTAAAAAGCTTGGAGAAGGCGTTGGAACTGCTACGCAATTCAAACTTGACGGTCTGGGAGGGCACACATTCCCAGGCCATACAACAGACCATCCAAGTATGCCATGGCATCATCCACTCGTTCCTCACTCGCGCAGCCAAGTTTGATGAGACATTGGTATCTCCAGCCAAGGCAGTGTCAGTTTGGAAGGTTGCTTTGCGCAAAGTGCAGTGGGCTTTCCTCAAGAAGGACGATGTGGTCCGAGTTAGAGTGGAACTTTCGGCGCAGACCTCCATCCTGAACGCCCTTTTGAACCAGGCGCAATTGCGAGCCCACGAAAGCCATAATGACCTTCTGAAACAGCTCCACAACCAAATGGCCTTACAACAAGATCGACTCCGACGGATTGACGCACAAATGCAACGGCAATCACGACTAGCTGAGAACACCGAAACCGAGGTACAGTCGCACACTCAGGTGTTGTGTTCTCTACAGCGCGAAGTGGCAAGCACCAAATCGGTCATGATGCTGGTATGGAGGCTGGGTAGAGTGGTGTTTGACATTGTCAGAGGCGTGCACAGGTATTTGGGAAACCCGATGCCAGCACAAATTATGTTACAACAGGCAGCAATACTGGAGGACTCCCTGGGGAGAACGGCACCGCTGCATCTCGAGTGGTTGAATTCTCGAGAGGTAAGTCAGCGAGAATTCCCGATATCAAGCGCTGATGGGCTTCACAGGTCTTTCACAGTTCGTTAGAAGCACGTTTCCAAAACCACCCTGGCTGGACCAGTGTCAGGCGGATGGATTACTTGATTTTCGACCATAACACTGGCCAACTCGTCGATCTGTCGAAGCCATGGGATGTCGTGCTCCAGCCTGGTCGAAAGCTTACTATGTGTATTGTGCTGCCACGCCATGCGTGGAGCACACCGCACGGCTCTTGTCCGAGATGCGGACGGTCTGCTGCAAGACAAGAACCCAAAGATCTTTACTACCCGCATAGTCCAAGGATAAGACACTTCAGGTGGTGAGTTCATGGCCGTCCAGCATCGGTGCACTTTCTAACTAGCGTTGCCGCCGAACACAGTACATGCGGCTTGTACTTCTCCCAGACGCGGTTTGACGGTTCCAGCAGTGTCCCGCCTCTCGTGACACCAAGACATCGACTGAAACCCAGTACTAGCCGATCCAAAGCCAACTACCACTGTTCACCCATGTCACGCCCGGTGGCTACCCATGCCAATGCTGACCTGCACAAACACAAAGGCCGCAGGACCAAACTCAAGCGGATCAATGGCGTCAAACGCGATCTTTCGGATCTTCAACGCGTGTTTGTCTTCGAGCAGGAAGCTCACGAGGACAAGATAGAATCTCGAATGCCTGAGGGGGCTGCAAATACCAAAGCTTCAAAACCAAGACAAGCATCCCAAGTTGATCAGGCGTTGGGACTGAGTGAAGAACACGATGATGATAAGTTCTTGGCCGAAGATATTGTGTTGGATATCGAAACGTTTACACCTGAAGCTTTCAATTCGAGAGGGCAGACTAGGTTGAGGTCATTTGGCGAAGCCGCGCCTCCTGTGGAAGCCGATGAGCAATGGGATATGCAATCGATGGCCAGCTGCTTTACTTCGTTCACGAGTGCGAGCTCCTTCCAGGGAGAATATGAAAACGGGAGGCGCTACCATGGCTACTGCGCCGGGCTCTACCTGTAGGTTTGTAGCATTCCACCTCTCACGCTCTATTGCTAACATGATCTTGACCAGTCAACCGGATGACGAGCAAGCGCAGCAAAGTCTAGATATAGGTCATGGTCTTTACAGAAATCTCCTTTATGGAGAACTATATCTTGCCCCCATTGGAGACCAGCCAAGGAAGGTGCGTTCTGCCTCATCTAAAAATAGCGTGGCGATCTGGAGATCTGACTAGTAACCCACATGTTTAGGTGCTTGACATTGGGACCGGTACTGGGATATGGGCGATCGATTTTGCAGACCAATTCCCTCAGTGTCGGGTGGAAGGCTGTGATCTGTCACCAGTGCAACCATGCGTGATTCCACCAAACCTATCTTTCTACATGGACGATACGTCATGTCTCGACCCGTCATATCGCAACTACGATTTCATTCACATTCGTGGCCTCAACGGCTGTTTCCAAGATTGGAGCGGATTCTACAAGTCTATTCTGAATGCGCTCTGTCCAGGGGGTTGGGTTGAGCAAGTCGAGCTGGATTTGAAGCATTTTGCCCTAGACACCCCGCTCTCGGACGATGACCCCGTCATAAGGCTACAGAAGAGTGTCTTTGAAGCCGCCAAATCCACGGGAAGGTCTCTTGACGTCTGTAACAACGTATACGACGACCTTGTCCGGATAGGTTTCTCTCAAGTGTATCAGCGTACAATCACTTGTCCGATTGGCCCTTGGGCGCGACATAAAACCCACAAAACCTGGGGCCTCTGGGCGGATGCTTATTGGAGAACGGGCTTGGAAGATCAATATCTTGCTCTGCTGACTCGCTTCCTGGGAGTACGTAAAGACACAACCCAAGCCGCCTTTATTGCAGGGACGTAAACTAACGATTCATAGTGGAGTGTCGAAGAAGTCCGAGCTCTACTGGCGGAGGTCCGGGCACGGTTTAAGAGTCGCGACAGACATTACTGCTTTAGAGTCGTCGTCGTGTACGGGAGAAAACCGGTCTGTTCTTGTTGATCTGGGCCTTGTTCCGCACAAATCACACCTCGCCTGAGGGTTGAGGCAGTCGTTTTTGGTGCGAACATCCTTTCCAAGACCACCATCACCGATGCCCCGACCAAGACAAGGAGAGATGCTAGCTACCGTCGGATTTCATCGATCTCCCCAACGCGCTTGAACCATTCTGTCGACCTGACTCGGGGTTTTGTTTAGCAGCAAGCCATAGGTGTTCTCCCAATTGTGTGAACCGACCGAAGCTCTTCCTTCCTTCACCCTCCTCACCGAGGCGTGGATGCGTACAAGAGAACCACGAACCGATGTCTCGAGGTGGTTGTGATGGTGCATTACGGCACCTCGACGAGGTTACATCTAGAAGACCCTCACTTCTAGCTATAACGGGCCGCCTGTGCGAGGAGCTCAACGGATGTTTACATTGACTCAGTTGGACCTAGAAACCTCTGGGATATGTATGCTTCGAGTCATTCGGCAGGGCCGAGATTACTAAGCTCTTCTCTATCGCGTAACGGGGGAGTTTTCTCCTTTTAGCATTGCTCCAGTTGCCTCAAATAAATAGCCAAGTCTCTCATCTAACTATGATAAGCGTAACGAGTGGATGAGGATTCCAATCCTCCAGAGTCGGACTTTGGTTATATAAGCGAATCAAAGTCGAATCTTCCTGAACCCCGGTTGATTTTGGGGGCCACTTGTCTCGTGTCCACCACAAGAACGAGTACTTCATTCGTAGTTCCCAACGGTGAGTCCCTTGAACCGAGAAAGCTTATAATCTAGTTTAATTGGAGTACTCGTATGCTCGGCACACTTACTGTCGAGGGCTGGGTGGCACGGGCCTGACCGGAGCCTGCCACCGGACTTTGCTTGTCTACAACAGATGGGGCCCCCACAGTTGATGTGACATTACAGGGTGCAGCCTTTTTTTCACAGCTGCACGGTGCCTTTAGAGCCAAGGGCACCCACACACGTCCGCTTTATCGCCGACCATCCGCACGATCGATGAGGTAGGATTCAGGATCATGGCATCATGGGTCGAATTCAATATAAACCCCCCCAGGTCCAGCGCGGGGGAATACGAGGAACCAACACGAAGTGGCTGCAGGGGCCAACTTGCCAGTTTCCCCCTAAGCCTTATCGAAGAGGCGGCAACGGCGGCCCGCCTCGTATCTCCCTTCGATGTGTTGTGCCGGAAATATGCCAATCTCGAAAAAGCATGCCTGGTTCGACCTGTCCGATGTTACGCGCAACTGCCAGTCGCCAATCAGCACCCAGCTAAACATATCAATACCCAGAATGCCGGTCAGCTTACGCGGGGCCGAGGCTAGAATGGATCTCGGTCAGCTTACGCGGGGCTTATGCAGAAGTTTTGTCCTTACGGAGATCCACCGTAGTATGCAACCAATATCTAGCCGTGAGATCTCAATGACGAGCAGGACTACTTGTTGAAACTGATCTGCAACAGTCGACCTGGGGGCGGGAGACAGATACGAGTGCCGCGTACCTCGTACTTCAGGCCCTGACCAAGTACTTGAGGATCCCCCTGAGAGTTGATCTCGCGTTTGGTGGAAAGCCCAAATGCCGCTGAATACTGCCACTCTGCCTGGAACCGGCGACTAGCCATGTCTAACCTGTCTAAGCAATTGATGCGACCAAGTATTCTCCACTGATCTGCTTTTCAGACTCTAACTATGTGGTCCTGGCCAGCACAGACTCTATCTATTGTTGATCAAGGCCCACTACCCAGGTTTACGAACTGTGGCTATCCAGTGATTGCGTACTTCAAGAGGTGTCAATATATCACACGACACCAGTTCCTTCAGCCCTGCAAGAGGGAGCAAGGGTAAGACGAGCCAATGAGTAGAATCGATAGGGCTGCGGAACGAATGGTTGCAGTAGTGTCACAGGACACGGCCTTTTCCCTTCTAGACCACCCACATCGGTACTTAACACTCGCCTGCTGATTAACAAGTTATCACAGTTCCGCCATGGGCCAAACAGCCCCTCACAGGTATTGGTTCTCGCCAGTCAGCTCCTACTGAAAGCTCACCGCGCTTATCAAGCCGAAAAGGGGGTGCCTTGGCAGCCACCGGAGGATCAATATCATAGATTCACAGCTGCAATGCTCATGCTGACCTAATTTAAGCGTCCCCTGTCAATTTAAGAAGCTAGTTGAAGCGGCCTTGTATATATGAATGTATTGCTTATTTGTTCATCACAACTGCAGGCTTCAGTATATCCCAAAGAGAGCATTCCTCCTACCGCTCATCATCAGGGCCCACTGCTTTGAAAAGGTGGCCTGTATCCCACTGAAAGGTGGTTGGAAAGTTGATCATTGGAACGATGCAAACTATCACAAGCAATGCACCGGCCAGAGGGAAAGACAATGACCCGGCGGAAAGGCGAAAGCAACAGAACAGAATAGCACAACGAAGGTATCGTGAGTCCAACTTGCTTGACTTTGCCAGTGGCCGTTCAGAATGACTGACCAACTCGAACCAGGAGACAAGATAGCCAGCCGCACAAAAACACTTGAAGCTTTTGCACAACAAGCTCGTCAACTGCTCAGTGACGCGGTTGATCTCGAATCCGGGGAGCCACGATGTCCGGAGTGCAGCCACTGCCGAGGTCTTGAAAACAACCACGAAGGCAATGCGCTTCAGGTTGCAGACGTACCGACTCCCCCATCTCAAACAAGTCACCGGGACGAAGTTATGGACTCTTTCACCTTTTCCGACAGCGCGTCTCGGGAACATCCTGCAACAATCCCGGCTGGGATCTCAAGAGCGAGTACTGGGAATGCTCACCCCGGCGCACCCCGAACCCTTACAAGCAGCAGTCTTGCTTGTCTACAAGACGATCTTGGAGGAGGGCATGCAGCGAATCCAGCAGTGCCCATGACGCCCAATCAAAGCCTCTCTGTCA
The DNA here is from genome assembly GCA_016110215.1 of Capronia americana. Lineage (NCBI taxonomy): Eukaryota > Fungi > Ascomycota > Eurotiomycetes > Chaetothyriales > Herpotrichiellaceae > Capronia > Capronia americana. Next base: position 608,773 of record JADWQD010000006.1, on the reverse strand, counting down.
AACCAAGAGAGGACGCAGCCCCCTTTGGCGCTTTACACACCCCTTTGTCCGACCAGGCCTTTGCGGACTACATGGATCTTTCAGGCTTGGAGTACCTGAATAGTCACACCAACACGGCCATATTGACCCCCTCCGAGGAGTCCGTACCGCCAACGGTAGCATGTCAGGATAGCGTGCAGGCGAGTGCAGCGTTGCATTTGGCGGCAAAAGAAGGACAGACGCGAATCCTCTCCATCCTTCTACGTACCGGTTTCCGCGCCGATTCGCGAGACGAGCGAGGGAGGACGCCGCTGCATCATTGTGCGTCTTTCGGCCATACGGAGACGGCCAAGGTACTTCTCGACGCCGGTGCCAGTATCAATGCTGTAGATATGGACGGGACCAGTGTCATCCTAGCTGCGGTCAAAGCAGGAAGCGAGAAAATGGTGGAACTAATACTAAGTTATAAGAGATGACAGCACGGATCGGTACACAGAGACATCAAGATCATAAAATTTTTTGGCAACGCATTGAAAGCTGCTCCTTGCACGAAATCAATCTGTTGACGAAATTCGCTTGCATTGTGGTATGTATACCCCACGTAAGAGACTATACATCAGTGTACGGGGCGGATGCTGCAAGTAGATCAACACAAACGACGAGCACCCTGCTGTGACCTCCCTCCGTAGCCCAATTAGGCATTTATTTTGAGGTGTTCGTGGCCAAGTCTTCGCCTCGCGTTGTTTTAGTACCAACTGGGGTCAATCAATGCCTGCATGGTTAGGTGGCAGCGCTGCTCCTTTCGACTAATCAATAAAGGCCAGGTCTCCGGTCATAGGGCTCTAATAAAGGATATGGGGGACACGAGACAAGGCCAGTGTATAGCAGACGGCAAGGTAACGGGATACTCAAAGGTGGGTACGGGTAGTTGACGGAGGTTTAGCGCGACTACATCCGACGGAGAGTACTCCGCGAGTGGCCTAGAAAGGTCCGCTTACTGAGGCATTACCCACTAAGTACTTATCGAATACCCGCTGAAAGATTCCGTCGAAGATCATATAAGTGGGGAGTACGAGTGCCTAAGTTGATAAACGAGACGCCTTACGCGATTTGGCAGCGGCAGCGCGGTGCGAGCAGACCTCACAGAGGCTAGCGACGGAGGTAACAAAAGGCTCATGTTGGTGTAAGAAACGTCCCTGTGAGGAGGGCTCTGGGATTGCGGCACAGCTCGTCAAATTTAAAATTGGGGTCTTTTGTGCAACCGTGAACGTCCCTGATGAGTATTAATCCTCCTCCTCTGCGGCAGGCGAGGGCCGGAGCACTTCAATCCGAGCAGGATACTCGGTAAAAGGTCGAACAATGCCCACACAAACATTTTGAGATGCAGGACGCAAGTGCTTACATTTGCAAGGGTGGAGCCCCTTGTGTGAATATACCTCTTCGAAGACACAGCATTATGGGCCGGGTGTTGAGAGTGCAGGAACAGGCAATCTCATTCGAACGTCCCATGCAGCCACTCTTACTGGTCTGGTCGAAGTGATTCTCACACATCAAATGATTGACCTTCCTCGACCCTACTCCTCTGTGCTCCAGTTCTCCTTCCTGGTGTCTGACTCATTGGTGTGAATCGTCCGTCGTGCCGCCGTGGAGGAGTTTCTTCGCTGTTCCATGAAGTCCACTCGCCTCTTCTGGCTGGATACTTTGTATTCGGTCAGGTTCCGCTGAGGTAGCGCTGTGAGCCGATTGAGCTGGTACTTGGCTGTCTTTTTGGGCACCACCGGACCAGGCCAGCTCGCACAGACCCTGGTCTGCTTGGATTCCTTGTGCCGTCCGCTGCCAGGCTCTCCCATCTGACACAGATTTGCAGCATTGCAGGGCCTCGCGACTGCGGGCGCTCGCCGGGATGCACTCGGCTGAAACCATTCACTCTCTACTTGATCACGTCAGAAAAGGTGCCTGTCTTTCTATCCCCTCTGTGGAGTCGAGTCCGTTGCGAGCTGGGAAAGACAACATGGGGAGGCCTCTGACGCCAGCTGGTCAGTTCTCTGTTGTAGCGACCGTCCCCAGTGTCAGATACGTCACAGTGTCATGCTTTCCCTACAGCCTACCACAGCATGGACAGATGAACTACCCGCTAGGCTCTGGGAAAGGTTGGTTGAGCGATGCGGATCACATCATGAGGTAGGGTAACAGTTAAGTCCAAGTTTCGTACGTGTACCAGACTGCTACCGCCGAAACCCTCACACCAACCAGTGCGCGGTGCTTCAGGGCAGCATCCCGGAAGAGATATCTGCACATCTGTACCTAGATCCATAGCGAGAAAATTGAATACCTATCGACTCTGGAAATGATTTTACAAACATCACGCCGGCATTTCCTCATCGTCCTATGCGCAATATTGGTCAAATGACACCGTCCCTGCCAACGTGTTCAACTCATGCCATTCTGGCAACTTCCTCAGTAACCCAAGAAGCATGTTGGCACAATGTTCGTGATGCTTGTACTCGACCATCTTGTCATAGTACGGTGTGCCGTCACGAACCGCCTGAGACAGGCTCAGGAAATAGTATACACAATGTGTCGCATGCTCTCTCAGCTCGGCGAAAATCTTTCTATCGCCGTCGAGCACTTCCGCCCAAACGTCGTCCCCGACCGGCTTTGTCTGATCTAGATCTTCCCAATAGACCCAGTTTTCGGCTTCCAGGAATTCATGGTTGGCATACATCGGGCAGTTTGGAGGCAACCAAGCCCATGTCAATTGATTGAACTTGCAGCCCAGCGCCTGAGCTTCCGCAGAAGAGTTGCCACATGGATGCGGGCGGTCGTTGGACTTTGATATGCCGGTGACACGAACTTCTGGAGGAGGAAAATCCCATTTCTTTTTGATGATACTGGTGCCATTGAAGGGCACAACAGAGGCGAAGACGATTGCTGTGCAGGCTGTCAACACGAGTATGCCCGTATACAACGCCAGCCTTCGAACAGATGAACTGCGCAGGTCGATCGCTGTGTGCTCTCTGTCCGGTATAAAGTCTGACTTGACGAGCGATACCTGCTCGAGATCGCGCATCATGTCCTTGTCATCTTCCGGCGGGTTCTCTTGAAGAGCACGATACCCGTGCGACGACATGAGAGGTTCCTGCATTCTCAGTCAATGCAGCTGTTCTCCTTCTGACGAGAAGGTTCGAAATCCTTACACACAATAAGAGGGACTGCCAATTTTGCGATCTGGTAGAACGGCTCGCAGAGGCTCACACCTGGGGGCGTTTGACCACGAGGCTGAATATCCAGCGGAAGGCGTCCCGACCCGGTGGAGATGATGCTCACATCTCCGCATGCTTACAACAACCCACGCCCTGATCTCAGCAAGCTGCATTAAGCCTCAACCCGATGAGATGAGGTTGCTCACATCATCCATCACAACACGATCTTCTTGCATGCAGCCACGTTGGGCATAGTGACCCCCGCATATCGATGTCTCTGCCACACATGCCTGTCACCGTCCCCAAACTAAGACCAATCCATCTACAATCACTGGAGGCAGTACTTCGTGCTCCGTCACTATAGCACTGTATCGACCTTGCTCTGAAACGCGGCATCACATACCCAACGACGAGGATGGAGGATGCATCTGAATCAGCTATTTCCAGGGCGAGCTCTGAGACCGTCCGAGATCTTTCAGACGGCGAGCAGCCACTCAAATACACACGCCCAAAGAAACGGAAATGCGTACAGCTGCAACAAGCATTTCCGTGGTTACTCTCTGGGTTTCTGTTATTTATGTTAATCCTGCAACGCTCGCGCTATCAGTCGAAAAAATGTGTCCCAGTCGGTTATTGGGGATTCTCAGATCTCGGTCAGTATTAAATCCCTAGTCTCCCAAGGGATCATTAGTGGCTTGATCAGGTTACTAACGAAGAGTGCTAGAGATCGCACAGCGGGAAGTCCCTGCAAGAACAATGCAGGTCAAATTCTCAGGCGGATTGAAGTGGGATGAGACAAGCCACCTCATCCGGCAAATCGACCCAACAATTCCAGACTACGGCGGCATTCCCAGTCCTGAAATCGACGCCGCCTGGCAAGAGCTGATCTCAAGTGAGCTGGCCAAAAATGTCGCCCGTTTGAGACCCCCAACGAGTTACTGATGTTTCATTCAGCAACGGATATCTTCTTGACACGAGAGGAGGTTGACGAAATCATTGGGAACGAAGGAGCCTTCGCAGAGGTGCCAACTGATGCTCATCTGTACACTGACCCATACACGGGGCTCTATCAGGCTGTGTGAGTGTTGTCCCGGGATGTGCAAGAAACACTGCCTAGGAGAACTAACGATAAGTTCGCAGCCCTGCCGTCTTTCACAACCTGCACTGCCTGGTACGTTCCATCTCACCTGCGTTGTCGCGCTGTTTGTTACTGACCACCGTCAAGGACATTATCCGCCGTGGAGTATACATCGAATACTACCCCGAAGAACTCACACCGAGCTTCAAGCCACACATCCGTACGACTCTTCGCCTCTGATCTTCAGAGTCAGGCGCTGACTGTGAACAACAGAGCACTGCATCGACTCCATCCGGCAGAGTTTGATGTGCGAGGCCGATATGACGCCTATTCCGGAGATACACACCACTTTCCGGCCGAATGGAGGACTGGAGCCAGTCTTTCAAGTTGAGCACACGTGTCGAGATTTCAAGGCGATGCAGAAGTGGGCCAAGCAGCGCGACGCCCTTGACGAGGCGCTGTGGAGAGACAATGCCGAGAGGTTGAAGCCTGGCGTGTTTGCGAACCCCTAGTGCCAGGTTGTCTGCAGGCTGTGGTTGTGTGGCCCGTAATCCTCCTAAATATGCAGTAACTTGGCTCATCTATTTCAGTGTGGACACATAGTTGTATCTCTCTGAGCTTGTACCTCCGATAGGAATCTGTGCTTGCCGGGCTGGCTGCGGTCGATAGATGATCACAACATACCAGGCCCCAATGGTAGTGCAGCGGCGAATCACCGCCATTGTTTCGTTTTGGTTTGATACATTATATGGATGGATTGTGAGTTGCTTGAGGTAGACAAGCCTGAGATTTGACAAATGAAATACAGACAGCATACAGCCGCCATCGAAAGGGTGACGGAGTTCTACACGCACGCCAGCGGCTTCTGCCTCAGATTAATATCCCAGCCCTTCCGCTATGCTATGGCGGTGATCGTGTCGTTCATCCATCTTTGAAGACAGTGTTTCTCCGGAGAACTGTTGACTCTGCTAGGGCTTTTCATGCCTTCACGAGTATTTCTTTGGAACCTCTGAGAAACCATGACAGCCGTCGGCGGGTAGGATCGCTACACGCCGCGTACAGAGAGAATATACTTTGTATGCCCTAACACTATGAAACCAAATCATATCACTCCCACCTCTACCCCCTAGCTCTCCAATGTATTAAGAGCGTCCTGATTCTGCTTCATTGCCCACCGATGTATCGTGTCAAAACTCCGGCAGGTATGCACCTGCTCAAAATCCGGCACCTCCATGCCCGCACCAACCGAGTACACCAGCGGGATGGGCGTCAGATCCGAGGTGCATTGGACCAGCTGCCTGAGGAAATCGAGACAGTGTTCGATGTGCAGCACATTATTCCTGCGCTCGTCCACCTTTTCAGGAATATCGTATAGATACCCGTCGATGGTCTGCCGGAGCTTGTCGACGCAGTGGAGCGAGTGGAACGCGTCCGGTCCGGCGCGGTAGAGGCCATCGGCGCTGCCTTTGTCGATCCGGACGGAGAACGAGGACTTTTGATCCTCGGTGAAGGCGAGGTACCGCGTGCCGATCAGCTGCTCCCACGCATCGTCCATCTCCGGAGTCGGCGGGCCGACGTACTCTGGACCCGGCCCATTGTCGCGATACATAGTGCCATTGTCATAGAATTTGATCCCACCGGTGAATTTTACTTGCGACACTTTGATTGCTGGTCTGGCCAGGACTGGAGGGTCGATCAGGTTAGTATATGCAGACAGGCATTTCAAGGCAGAAATGAAAGACACAGTGGAAGCTACTCACTCAAGTCATTATGGTACCCGGTGTCAAACCCTCCTCGTCCTCCGCGCCGCAGATCGCGGAAAAGGAGGAGACCCGAAAGTCCAGCGAAAATGAATGTTAGGACCAGCCATGGTGTCTGCGAACTCCTCCGGAAATCTTGTGAGTTTTGAAAAATCTCGGTCTTGTCTAGAAACTTTTCATCTGCTGGCGATTGATTTTCTTCGGCGGCAATGGGGGAATATTCCTTCTTCCTCGGCCAGAGGAATTTGAAGTCGACCATCATTTCATCCACGTCCAGAAATCTTGCTGTGAATTCGGAGCTTGCTACTGGCATGTAGAATTGAGGTTCGTAGGGACAGTGGCCTCCAAGATTACCGGCACAAGTTTACGCTCTTCTGGAATGTTTCAACACAAGTCTGTCGTAGCCGTAGGTGTGGTATTCCATCATAAGCGACGCATTTCACGAGCCGGGGCGAACGAATGATGAGATTGGCTCGCTCGCTTACGTGAAAGACTGTGTGGTGATCCATGCCATGAGGTGTTGTGAGTTGCATGGCCGCGGGGACCCTCATCTCCGCAAGAGTGGATCACATCATGCTGAGGGCATGAATACTGCTCAGCTGAGATCACGAATGAAAAAATGACTACTCTCTGATAATCATGCCTCTGGTAAAGACTTTGAGGATACGATGGTATCATACCTTCTGATAGTCTAGGATCGTACTATGCGCGACAACATCAGACTCGATCGCTCGAAACAAGGCTGAAAGCCTTGCGCTTGTACAGGAGTTATGAGGGTACGAATAGACTGGGCCGGCGTGAATTTACATACCTGTACAACTAGTTGGACAGCGGCAGCAACCTTGTAACTTTCCGGCAATTTCTATCATGGTGTCTCTGGTCCTGAGTTAAGACATTGATCAGAAGAACCGAAAGATTCAAGCCGAAGAAGAACAAATTATGTTCACGTCCAGACGAGATAAACACTAGGATGCTACGTATGCATTCTGCCTTGAAAAACTAGCTAGTAATCATCGCCACAAATCCAATTCATTGCCGTTCCAGCTTATACTTCTAGGACTGCACCAGCTTCCGTCTCCTCTCTCGGGGTATTGAAGACCATCATACAATGGTAGATATGGCCGTCCGAGTCTGACCTTGGATCGAAGATCTTATCAGGTCTCGTCTTGAAACGATGTTCCTTGAGCCACGAGTACAGACAGTGTTGCCGATGCCACTCGATGCTCATATGGAACAAGTGACGGGTGCCGAGGTCTGCGTACATTGAAATGTCATGGACGCTCAATGGCTGAGTATGCTCCTTGTCTGCCCAGTACAGCCAAGTTCCGTTCGGACCGTCGCCCTTGGTTGAAAATTCGGCCGCAAGTTCCTCGTCTCGGCAGCGCTCTGGTAGCCAGGCCGTGGACAACTCATCAAAGACGCATCCTTTGGATCGAGCTTCTGCAATGCTTTCTCCACAGTAGCAAGGATGATTCGAGTATTCAGCGGCGTGCTTGGGGTTGTCGTACGATGGAACAAATCGTTCGACGCGCATATTTGCCAGGGAGTTGACCATATTCATGACTCCTATAAATGCCATGAGTCCGATAAAAAATCGGAACGCCCAGATGGCAAACTTTGCTCGTAATGATCGCTTCTTGCCGACAGAAAGATCTGATCGCACGAATTCCTCGAGCTCCTTGGACGCGCTTGGATCTGGGTTTTGACCGTCGAGTAATCCAACAGAGGATTCTAGATCCATCGCACTGGGTAGAGTCTGTTAGTATTCTCGTGCAGGTCCGGTGGAAGCATGCATCGAACCTTGGGAAATGCTTCCTCTCCATAACAGCGGGGGATGAAGGCTTGTGGAAAAGGCTCAACACTCGAATTTGAGAATGCTGAGCGAGTTTAACGGCCGCACGAATGCTTGAAGCCATTTCCAAGTGGTGCTTGTGCCCTCGCCATCGGGGGTCGAGGTCTTCCAACATGTATACTAGCGGTGAAAACTGTAGACTCTATTGCTGAGGTGAGCAAGGTCCGCCAATCAGTTTTCAACCGCAACCAGATTTCCTTCTAAGATTTTGCTGTGCTGCGACTGCATTTTGGGCACAATGCCCAAGACCGGCAATGCCCGACACGCGAGCATCTGAAGCCTCTCAAACATGATTGTGCCCGATTTCTTCACAACGGACCCCGACTGGGCAGCCTACGCGGTCAAGCACGGCTTCCCACTTCCTCCAGATAAACCCAGTGACGAACATTCATTCCCGCGATTCGACGCACACTCCTGGGACTTCAAAGCCATCAGAGAGGCAAGTGCCGAGACAGAGGCAAACTGGGCCCGCGACCATCCACTCTCCAGCGTTGGCTACGAGACTACGCTGACCAACATCCGAGTTCGGGACGGTACCTTTTGCAGCGTAAAGGTTTCTTGGCCAGCAAAACCACGACACAACAGACGGGGTAGCAGCACCTTGGTCGCAAATTCATGTCCGCTACCAGTATTATTCGTGACCCACGGCGGAGGCTGGATCCAGGGCACGCACAAGACTGAAGAGGCATGGCTGCTTTGGCCGCTTTACGAAAAATTTGATATCATCATCGTCAGCGTCGAGTACCGACTGGCGCCTGAGCACAGATTCCCAACATGGATTGAAGACTCCTGGGACGTGTTTCAACGACTCTTGCAGGACCCAGGACAGTTCGTGCCTACGGATTGTCCCGTTCAAATAGATCCAACAACTCTTTACCTGGCGGGTTCCTCATCTGGTGGTGGGATCAGCGCCGTCTTATCACAACTGTGCCGCAACCACGGTGTTCCCATCTCCGGGGTGATTCTGAATGTTCCTGTTCTTTGTGACTACCGCGATATGTCTGTTTTTATGCCACATGTCAAGAATGGGGAGACATCGTACGATCAATGCATCGGTACATTTTCGGATTCTCGTGGCTTGATGGCAGTCTGGGACATGATACGACCTTCACCAGGATCTCAGCCAGACCCTCTTGCATCGCCACTCCTAGGCGATCTTTCCGGGTTACCTCCACACATTATATGTGTAGCTGGTCAGGATCCGCTGAGAGATGAGGGTATACAATATGCGAAGGAGCTTCAGCAACAAGGTTCCCTTGTGAGGTTGCAGATATACCCGGGGGTGCCGCATAACTTTGCTCAGTTTTGGGAACTGAAAGCCTGTCAAAGGTTCTGGGATGACGTGCAGAGAGAAATGGAGTGGTTATTGGAACAGACCAACGTATCTCGGAATGATAGAAGTTCAGTTGAAAATTGCAAAACTTAAGATGTTGTCAGGCAATATGATGATCACAAAGCCCATCTCTTCAAGATATAACTTGCTTGCTTGCACGACTCTATCTATCGCCGTAATTCCTATGAGCAGAGCCAGGCCGAACGAGCGAACGACACCCGACGAGAGAGTATGCATTCTCGTCAGGCTAATACATGACAACCCACATGCCCGACGTGTACCTTGATGGCAGTGGTCCGATATTCGTTCTCGAACTTATCCGTCCAGTCCACCAGGTACTTGGAGCAATGCATCGTATGCACCGGGTCCACCAGCACGTCGTCGAGATAACGCCAGCCCTCGGACCAGGCGCGAAACTGTCTCCTCCAGAGCGCAGCACAGTGTACGATGTGATCCCGAAGCGAGGTGTAGTAGAAATCCAGATCTCCCAATTCCTCCTTACGCAGGGCCTGCGTCCTGTTCACGTCGGCAAAGGGGTACCATGACTCGTCGAGCTCGTACTCCATAACCGAGAAGTCATCCTGGCACTGACCTGGGATCCAGGCGTTGCTAAGCGTGTCATAGATACAGCCCCGAGTTTTGGCCTCCTCGCGAGTTGCGCCGCATGTCAGGTAGTCGATCTCGTTGGCCAACAGCTTTCCGACGTGGTTGATGTACACCGGTGGTGAGTTATCCACCGCCGTGTTTGAAGACGTCTCGAGGTGGTGGATCACTGCTGGAGAGAAATGTGCAGTGAGAAGGAAAATGCCTCCCCACAAAAGCGTGGTCGCAACAAAAACAGCCAGGTGAGACACAATTGTCGACTTGAGGATTCTGTCAGTTCCGCGCCGTCGTGGTGAAAGCCAGTTTAGCGAGCGATAATGGTCTTCCGATGCCTCGATTTTCGCCGGCAAGAAGGGTTCAGAGTCGTCCATGGCGTTTAGTTTAGTGTAGCACCGTCGGGATGTCAAATCAAAATGCCACAGGCTTGTTAAAGATTGAAACGTGCTGGTGTGTGTATGTGTATGTGGGTTTGGTTGTCGCGGCTTCAACCTCTGGTAAGGAGTAAACAGCCGATGATACATTCGCCGGCCATGATTGTTGGGGGGCCTCGAGAGAAAGTGGCGGCTCACATGAGCAATGGTTGCTTATGACATTTTCAACTATAGAAGCGGGGATTGTTGGACGCTCAAAAATGATCATATAAGCAACGAGGCTGAAGCCCCTTTTGGGAGGATGACCAATGCATTGCACGATATGAGTTTTCAACGTAATGTAAATCTCTAGCGATACAGCTTACGAGGGCATGAATCTGTGCATCACAGCCTAGCCACGCTACTATACACATGCTCACTCAATAGTATTATCAGCAATTATCCCAAGAGATGCTCTCCGCCCATCATTATGCGAGTATACTATTGTCATCGAATCTCACACAACAGGCTTAGTCAATATCATCGTGCAGCTGATTACACCCGTCAGACAGCATCCTGCCTAGGCTGGACGAACACGTACGGGATCAAGCTTAAAGCCACGTTCCTGGCTGGGCATTGGATTGACACTCTGTATGCTCTCACTCTCCTGATCGGATTCATTGCAGCACGAGCCCAGCGATACCAGCATTCTCATACCTCCTCTTCACAGTCCAACCAGCCCCCCTCCCGCAGCAAACGCTTCAATCCAACATGAAGTTCTCACTCGTTTTTATTGCCGCAATTGCGGGCATAGCAGCAGCAACCCCTATCGCCAAGGGTGCTGAGCCTCCTAGCATCTACCGACGGGAGGAGGACACCGAACGAGGTGGTATTCCGTGGAAGCGTGAGGAGGATACTGAGCGGGGCGGCATCCCCTGGAAGCGTGAGGAAGACACTGAGCGCGGCGGTATTCCGTGGAAGCGTGAGGAGGACACCGAACGGGGCGGCATTCCATGGAAACGCGAGGAAGAAACTGAGCGAGGAGGCATTCCATGGAAGCGCGAGGAGGACACCGAACGAGGTGGCATTCCATGGAAGCGTGAGGAGGATACTGAGCGAGGTGGGATCCCCTGGAAGCGTTCTCGAGGAGCCTATTAGACTCCGTCTCCCATGTACGAGATGCAAGCAAGGTTGAACTGGGAAGAGGGTTAGGAAGAATCAGACATCTGCTGTGTGTGTCAAGGAGGCCTGGTCTGGGGATTCAGTGAATCCGCTGTCATCAACCGTACGCTGGATTCTTCTGGTAGAAGAGGGCTTGTGAGATCTCATCTGACGCACAAGCTTGCTGTTGAGGGGCTAGTTGGAACTGGAGACTTGCACCCAGTAGTTCTTGAAATTGTTGTTCCCGAGTGAATTGGTTATGGTATCCATGGATGCACGCCCCATATACTGGTCTATCAAAACGGACATAACAGCAGGGTATGATATTAACCTAACTGAACACGATAAGCGGTGACCACGACCCACGGAGGCTGAATTCGCGTGTGCTGGTACCTCATCTTGAATTCGCTTGTCGTCATGTTTCGAGATGGTGTACTCCTGCTGACCTTGCCGAGTGCGTTACAGGGAGGCTGGAAGGAGCAATGGTTTTTCTCGACAATTCCGAATTTCATACGTTACGATAAGTACGCTGGCTGACTCTGATCGTTCTCTGCGACAGAGTTAGATATGTAGCTCCGTGAACAAATCCTTATGTTAATCAATTTGCGTGTCTCGGTAAGCCTGCCAATCCAAGAGAGGTCACATGGAAGATCACGAAGGCGTGGTCGTGCATAGTCGCGGCATGCATATACCTTTCGTCCTACGGATCCGCAAGGAGGCCAGGGGGATGGCACCGGTTAGCACACCTCTGTACATTCACCACGACGGCCAATGAAGACACCGAACATGTAGTGGTTAAGCATACGGCCCCGGGGAGCGAGGTGCTTGCAACCGCGACGACGAAGATGTAGGTGCAGACCGAAGGAAAAGCATGGCGCTGGATGAAATGGGAGAACGGCGGGGTGTAATGATATACTGTACGCAACCACATCCGACCTAGTTGATCCGAGCGAGCTTCGAAGATCGCGTGGGCTGACAGCTCCCCGCCAGTGGAAGGTTGCAGTGACAAGTACTGTCCAAAGGGAGCTGCGAGCGTTTTCGCCAATGCCTTCGCTGCCAAGGCCCTTGCGGGCACGCCTAATAATGCTTAGAAGCGGCCGTTACCTAACCATGCCCCTAACCATACCCCTAACCATACCCCTAACCACACCCCTCACCACTGCGGCATAACACCCGCCCTTCTCTCCATAGGCGCTTTGCGCAACGATCTGCCGTGCACCTCCGTGATGCCTGGCGTGTGATTACGCGATCATCACCTTGTCTCCGAAGGCATGTCCGATCCCACTTGGCTGGATTCTAATTACGATCTATCTACCATCATCCACGTGGCCTTCTCATTCCTTCTCAACCACCAAAATGCCAAAGTCTGGATACTTCAGCCACTCGTCGAGATAGCCTTTCGGGATCGGCTCCTTCATATACCGATTCAACTCCTCCTGGTCCTCAGGCACAGCGATTTCCGCCCACGTCAACTTCCCTTTCAACCCCCCGTCCCAGGCAGCCTGCTCATGCACCCGCATCGAGAGATAGTAGTTCCCAAACTCGACGGGCGGGTCCGTGTCGAAGTGCAGCTGCACCAAATAGCCCGGATACGCGCCGGGGAGTTTTTCGCGCACGTCGACGCGATACCCGTACCCCTGCTTGTATTGAGCATTGATGTTGTCGATACAGACCATGGGGTCGGCCTCCGGGTGGGGCAGCACCGTGACGAACCTCCCTCCCGGCGCCAAGTGCTTGGAGATATTCTTGAACATCTCGGTCATGGTGGGCAGGTCTGGCGCGTAGTTTAACAGCCACGCCGCGAAGACCAGGTCGAATTTGCCTTCCTGCGAGGCTCCGGCTTCGTCGGCGACGGTGAACGGGCTCGAACAATCCGCTAGCATGAATCTGTACTTGCCGTCGTGCTGGCTGTGGCGGTGCTGTAGTTCGGACTGCGCGCCGTTGATCATGGCCTGCGAGACGTCCACGCCGACGATACTCGCCGCACCCCAGTCAAGCAGGTGGCGAGTCATGAAGCCTGTTCCGCACGCCAGTTCCAGGACGCGGGCTCCCTGGATGTATGGTCCAACCAGGCGTTCCACGTTCGGCACAATTGCGCGGGTGATCGGCAGGTCGTTGACACTGTCGTAGGCGGCTGAAAAGCTGTCATATTGCGTGGTGGAAAAGTGTGACATCTTGAGGTCAAGTACCTGGCTTTGAGGGACGTTCTAGTGTGTCGTGAAGGGTGGGAGGCGTTGTGAATATGGTTGGTGTTGAGAAGAACAGTAAATGCCGACTAACGTTCTCGAAAGGCGACCTGTCACGCCCCCGCCTCGGCTCGAACACGCGCTGTACGAAGACGCTGCTGTGCGGACTTACCCGACTCTCTGAACACGGTATGGCGTCAACGAGGCCAAAAGGGAGCGAACGATCGAGCAGGCAGCCTGACTGCTAGATTTGGCACATAACCGTTAAGGCTACCAGTTCTACCACATCCTGACAGTATTATCCTTCCGATATCAGCTCTGGCGATGACTGATACATGATTGTGTAGTCCCTCATCAGACCAAAAGGCGTACCGGAAGATCTCAGTTCGGAAGAAACTGAGCGGTCAACCGTGCTCTCCGACTTCCAAAAACCCGTCGATTCCCGAATTCCCCAACCCTGGTTGGTAGTAACTCAGGATACCAACCCGTCAGGATCTTGAGGCGATATATTCCTTGATATTGGGCCGCTCAGAGACAGCCTTGCGCAGGGTCTTGAGTGTCTCTGGAATCGATGCCTGCGTTGGAAGGCCAGTCAGTAAACGATAACCACATTCACGATCAGCAAACGTACGGGAGCAGCGCCCACTGCTTCGTCGTTGTCTAAAGCCTGGAACACTGCGAAGTCGGCGTATGTGACCTCGTTGCCCAGGAGGTAGGGACCAGCGTTTCTGGAGTACAGATTGTCCCAGATTGAGTAGAAGTAGGGGACGGTTTCGGATTTGTAGTTGGGTGCGCCTCCAGAGAGATTGGCGACCCATTGAGCCTTCAGAAGCATCAGCCACCGCAGTCACCTAGACACATGGTTCCAACAAACCCTCCAGTCAACATAGATGTCGGACGCAGCATCGACCAGCCACTTGTCATAGTTGGAGGTGCCATCGTAGCCCCCAACGGAACGCGAGAGGTACCTCAGAATCGGAATATGCTGCACATCCGTGAGACAGGTTTTTTCGAAAATACGCCACCTAAAGCAAGCACAAGCACGTACCTGCGTCAAGATATGCCCGTCGATATCGAGCGCAGGCAATTTCCCAGTCAGACTCAACCCCTTCTGCTGGAACTCCTTGGACAACCCCTGCCATGTTTCATCGTACGCGTACCGCTTGTCCTCGAAGTCGATGCGGAGTTCCCTCAGAAACACGCTGAGTTGCGGTCAGCATTGGGCTCAGGCAGGTACGTATGTTGGTTGCACCCAATACAGTACAGTAAGTAGTACTTACCGAACGACCTCTCCTCTTCCCTTGCTGCCGAGGTCGAAGTAATAGAGGATGGGTTTCTTTGCTGTGGCCATTTCTCGGATGAGTCGTGTACCAGGTAATCACTGTAGTGGAGGTGGAGGATATGACATATCCTTTTTAGAAGAGACGCAGTTACGTTATATACATGAAGATTTGGCTTGCATCGAAGATATTATTGACCTTTCTCCATTTTCAAGCCAAGTCTCACGTCAAACAGCACCAGTTGCTTGGGGCCCCAGCTTTGGAATCTTCGGGGACCTCTGCACTGCGCAACGGCCAATCAGGAGTGGAAGCGCCGAGGCTGCTTTGAACAATGTTAGAGCGGCGGGCACATCGTCCCGCCTATTTGTCATTTCCTGTGGGCCCAGCCTCAGGCTGGCCGTTGTAGAGGGAGCTTATCCGCCGGTCGCTCGCTCTCGGCGCCCTTTCTGGAACTCTCACACTCAGCGCTAGGGCTTCAATTCGGCTTTGCGGGGTTCACGAAAAGCCAAGATGCTTTTCTGGTTGCGAGGAGCGCTACGTCCGTTGGTCTGTCCAAGTACTCGTCGTCTGGGTCCCATGCTAAGGAGAAAAGGCCAAACCCAAAAAGACAGTAGCGTAGGAAAGTAAAACGGCGCGGGAAAGTAAAAGCAGCGCAGCCCATTTCAGGCAAGTCGCCGGGCATATGGGGACTCTTTCCTCTTCGAAGGTTTAATTGCCATTTACATCGCTCTGCTACTGCTGCATCATACTATATTTTTTTCGTCGTAGCTATTACAGGCGTCCTTAGCGAGGAGCTATCCTACGATTAGGACACGATGGAGCTAATTTATGCCTGAAATACAAAGTACTGTTTTTGACCAACTTCACATGAAATGCTACTAACAATTTTAGATGCTGCTGACTTGTCACGACGCAGACAGCATACATCCTCCCTGCTGCTCGCCGTACCAGTTCCGAGTCTGGAACCATGCCGTGGCTTGATCCAACTTTTTCCCTTCAGCACACCTTCGACTTTGACGGCGACCCGACCCGTCTGGTCGGCCCCCTGCCAAAACAGGCCCACCCTCCTCCCCCCCAGTATTTGTCGACATCCGCAAGCGTGCCTTTGGTCAAGATGGGCCATGGCTCTACCTCGTATATATATGAGATTGGAGATACGGTGATTACAGTACATAGGTTGAATCTCACGTGCAACAGATCGGGCTGCGTGGTACCAATGACGCTTCCGACCCGAGCCATCACGCGACAGGCCGACCACAATCTAATGTATTATCCCTTGTGGCGCAGAAGCCAAGGAGCAGTCTCGTAAACAAGTAAATTCTGCGCATTACGGTCGTCGAAGGCGGTCTCACTCGCACACCCTGGACGGTGTCAATTACATGCACACAGTAGCACCGCTTCGGCTGACGGATCTCCAGGGACACGCTATCGTCGCCTTGCAATACGGTACCGCACGGCTGGATGTCTATGGCCTCCACCAGAACAAAGCACTGCAATGGACTGGAAGTGGCCCGCTCCAACAACGCTTCTTTTACACGCCGAATACAGTCATTCGAGCTCTCCGCACACAATCGGCAACGTCTTTTCATCACCCACTCCATGTGGAATGCTGGTTGTATGCCTGTCCGGTCTCCAATCTTCGACTTCATGCTGTAATGCACGTTGCCGCCTATAGCCGCGACAACACCTGCACCTTCATGTCCTGCCCTGCAACGCTATTCAGTTCGGGGTGCATTCTCACTACATTTCCCGCCCTGCCCATCCATGATGTCTAAGTATCTTCAAGTTGAGAAATGGCTAGGTGATACTATAGAAGCGAAGGCTCGCTGGGAACGAAGCTAGACTGTTTTGGTGAAATTTTGTACCCCTATTCCAAAGACTGAAGCTAATTTAGAGCCCCCTTCTCTCTAAGAGGGCTGACCCAGTCTTAGCCCTGCCCAAGCCCACCCTACCCCACTAAAAAACATATACAGCAGTCTATAGTTGCAGGCAAACCACTTACTAAAGTAAGTAACAACAACGACAATAATAAAATCCACAATAACTAAAAGTACCTCTACATCTAAAGTCACCACAACTCCACGAGCCACGACTATATCGACAAGAATAATCACGACAATGATATTAGAGGCCCCTTCTATACAGTACTGCCCACCTCTAGTAGTTAAATCTGAATCAATACTGTTCTGGTGCCGTTCTGATGTTGTGTTAATGCTGTTCTGATGCTGTAGCTAATACTGTATTGATGCTGTTCTGGTGCTGTTCTGATGCTGTATCGTAGTCCTTAAGTCTATAAGAATTCTCAGAGTGTTGATGCTGTTCTGATGCTGTAATAATACTGTTTTAATACTTTAATATTATATAATAAAAAAAGAGTTAAAGTTTGAATCTCGAAACGTCGAGTTTTTATTTTTGAATCTTTATTTACCAGCTTATTTTTCAATATTTTAGGTATTTTCTTAAAGGATTATAGCTGATTCGATATAAATTTCCATCTTATAGAATATATATAGTTATTTTATAATTTATATTAATTTTTTAATAATCTTTGATCTTTAATACTTTTTCCGATCTCTTATTAAACCCGCTATATATATATATACAATTTTAAATTCTTAAAGAATCTCTCACCTCTTACGGGAACCTACTAGGATTTAATAAGTGATGTAGTGATCTCGGATTGAACCTATATCGAGTAGTGATTAAACCTTGATCGATCCTTTAGTGTATAGCATATAAGTAATTGTGTGGGCTTGAATACGGAGGTTGAGGTGTGTACCTAGATGTGAAGTCGAATAATAAATACGCACATACGTTCCAGTGTAATAAATGGTTAATAGGTTATGCAATAGCTCTATACTAGTACGCTCCTTGCGAGCAGTCCGATAAAGAGATAGTAGAGCCGAGTTACTGACTGAGAGCTTATTATTCTTCGTATAGGGTGTTCTCTAGAGCCAACCTGGCCTTATGAGATATAACTTATCGCCATAAGCTGTGCGAGTGCACATGTGCGGACGGCCAGCGCTATCCTGAGATCGATAAGTGGCCAAATCTATAACTGACTTTGGGGAGAACATCGTTGCGAAGCTTCACATCGATTCAGTGTATACTATGTACAGCGGCAAGGGCTGGTCCAGGATTATATGTATGTATTTCGCCATACAGAGGTGCTTGAACATGGCGAGCTTGGGACCAGGCACCACTTTATGAGGCCAGAAATGAAGACATCATAATCTTCCCGGGTGACCGACTTCTAGACTGGTCTTCGAAATCCATTCTCTCCCGCTCTTCAATGCGTCCATAAATCAGCTGCATAGGAATATCTTCTAGGTACTTAACGCGGCAATTCTGTCTCTGTGTCAGATGATTGTCCACAAAGAGACGAAAGGCTAGGGTGGACCAGTGACATCGCCATGTTCGCGCCTTCTGCGACATACATGTACGATACTGTTGGATCTCTTGAAGGATGAGTGGACGACCTTCTGGCGGAGCAGCTCCTGCTCAACAGCCAGCGTCGAACAGAACAGACCTATGCATACCTCGTCCACGTTGCCTCAAATTTTCGCCCGGATCTGTATAGTCCTCAACGAAGCCTATCTGGCTTCAAAATATGCCAGGGAAATAGCACGAGTCAATCTTTCAGTCCAAGTATATCACGCCAACTGGCAATTTTATGTCGAACATCCAGACCTCGTTATCCCTCCTTCAATCTATACAAGTATTCGTTGCCCTCTCGACTCGTTACGGCAGCTGGACAACCTGCATATCTGGTACGCTCGGCGCGTTTCATTCAAACTCTAAGGGTGTAGGAAATGCTGTACCGCTGCCTTTATCTCGACAGTAATATTCTTCTCCCCGGAAATATTTCTTCCTTGGTCTCTCTGGTGGCCTGCATCGTGATTCTGATGCAGTACTCACGACATGCACTACACGTTCGAAGTCATAGTATCATGGTGTGATGTTGG
Organism: Capronia americana; assembly: GCA_016110215.1. Lineage (NCBI taxonomy): Eukaryota > Fungi > Ascomycota > Eurotiomycetes > Chaetothyriales > Herpotrichiellaceae > Capronia > Capronia americana. Next base: position 590,023 of record JADWQD010000006.1, on the reverse strand, counting down.
GATCATCACGTCGCCATGGCGTTTCTGCCAAGAGCTGAAACGTGAGGATTGAACCACTAACAGAATGGCACGAGACCTTTTACGAACTTATAGCTGGGCATTGCTGTGACGACGGTCAGACGACAGATTGAGAGCTGGAGAGCTGCAGAGGACTAGATCTGGTAGCGCTCAAATGAATGGGCTGGCCACAGGAGGTGGTCAACTCAACCGTTACTGTAATGTGATGTTTGGCTCGTCGGAGATGCAAAAGGTCAAGTCCAAATCATCACTTCTCTTGCGTGGGACCAAACCCGGCGAAGAAAGGGCTGGCGATGACGGGGCTTTCCTTCCACGGCCGTGGCAATAAGGTGACGTGACGAAGTAAAATAGACAGCAGCAGTTAGACCAGCGTGAGCAACGGCCTGCCTGTCAGGTCATGGAGCGGTTGAGACACAACCATGAACTCGGCGGCAGGTCATGCTTTAACGGTCATGTCGCTGGGACCTCCCTCGCGCTTCCAACAAAAGTCACTTGCACCGCCATTGCAGTGTTAGATCCATCCATCAATCGGTGAATCAATTGCTCTTCACATACACCCTATAGATATGGCAAGCCATATCTATCTTCAAACTCCCAATATTCCTGATCGATTCATTGAAGCGTGACGCTTCGCTAGGGCTCTTGAAGTCGAAGACAAAATGATTGCCTTCACGAGACTTGTAGACTCGATGGAGCCCCGCTGGAGGAATCACGTATAACCAATGGTCGGGCCTGTCACGGATAAAATACGTTGTTGTTGGACATCCATGATGAAAGCTTTTTGCATCGTGTTCATTCCTGAAGGCCAGTACAGGTTGAACCGGGTTTAATGATAGAAATGCATATTGGGGTGACGGCATCTCGGTCTAAGAAAGGTTAATCCCACTTCAAGTAGTACTGTATGTCCTTGTTGAAACCTACCCAGGTATATTCGTCACTTTGATGTCTAAACCTTTTAAACAGGAAGTACCGTTGCATGGAATTTGTGCGTTGGCGATTGCAGAAAGGTTCAAGTTTCGCACTGTGATAACGATCCTACTTTTGATCGTCGATGCGTTTTATAGAAGCGAGATGCAGCTCTTTCGCAACGCGAAGGAATGCTGTGATGACAAAATACGGGATGGCGTGAGCATTGCAATCCTGCAGGTATGGTAGCATGGGTCGGGGAGCTGGGAGGCGCAAGACAAGTGATCCAGCACAGGTTGCGTGTTGTCATTGCCCGAGTCGGACGGGGAAATGCAGCCCGTGACCTTTGGTCCTTTGGTGTCCTACTCGGGATGTGCGATCACTTCCACAGGATTTGAAATGGATGCAGCCTTCACTCATAAGATAGTCAAGGCTCATGAGGCTTCCCAGTTTGGCCATGGTGGAGGCGTTCAAATACATGTAAGTATGGCATGATCATTAGTACCGGTCTGCTATTCGCTAGTTAGAGATTAGCGACACATCCGGAAGCAGTACCAAAGCAAGGCCCAAAAAACCGGAGCAGCGACGCACGTGGCGAAGTCCAACACCAACCTTCTGTCAGCTGCAACGTCCGATCTCAAAAAAACCGTCATTGGACATTAGAAAGAGCACTAGAGGTTCCGTACATTTGAGACGACCAGCCTCCCTCACCAGACCACCGGACAACATCTATGTTCTGTGCATAATCAGACCATGCCAAGTCGCCGGGGATCAGGCCAGAACATTTACGATGAGTCAAATATTTCTCGCTTGCCAAGACCCGTAATGAATTTGCTATGACACTCGAAGAGATCGTGTGTGAGTCAGCACGCAAACCACTAATGGACCCCATGGCGAAGAGCCTTCAGTGTGATCTTCTTTGGCGTACCCCGTACTAGATAGCACTTCCGGATCTTTCCCACCATCGGTCGTGTCAGTAATCCCAAGACGGGAAAGACTCAGAGCGGGGCAGATCTTGTAGTAGCATTCCGTCAGGAAGAGGTCCATAGCCCCAGGGGGTCGCTCAAAAGTCTGAGCAATTCAGCCGGATCTCGGACCTCTAAGCTTATACGCCCGTCCGAACGGCCGGTTCCTAATTGCGTTCTGCAAGCGGTTTAGGCCCCCAGGAACAACCCAGAAAGTTATGGGGATGGGAATGGACTATAAGACCTGGACCGACTGGCAGCCAACTGCGCAGCTGATGCTACGATTTACCCCAGTAAGCGGTCGACGGAGGAGACTTCGTGTGGTTGGCTTCGACATCTCCGGCGAGCGTCGGCCGCAAGGCTGCCAATGCTAGGCTCCAGCCTCTAGAACATTCTCGAGGCTTCGAAGATCTACGGGCCGGCGCGAATTCAATCTGTCAATTGCAGGCAACAACCACTTCACTACTCGTAAGTATACGGAGTCATCACTTTGAACATACCGATGCGTTGCGCGGCCCAGCACGGAAGCTATAAGACTTAGATAATTCGCATCATCTAATTCAGATGCGGTCAGTGCAACACTCGTCTTTATTGTCATCTTTCGTGACGGACCCCATGCAACATGGCCAACTACTCCAAAATTCCTGCTGGAGCCACTCTCGACGTCAAGCCTTTCCAGGCCCATGTTAGCGAGGAGAGGCTCCAGCAATTTGAAAGGCTACTGGATCTCTCGCCCATTGCTCCTCCAGTCTTTGAAAACACCAACGCCGGCCGCAAGTTCGGCGTAGACAGAGAATGGCTCGTCAATGCCAAAGACATATGGCTCAACCAGTTCAATTGGCGCGACTGCGAAGACCGCATCAACTCGTACCCAAACTTCAAGGCGTCCGTCAAGGACGCAGCAGGTAATACCATCGACATGCAGTTCCTCGCCCTTTTCTCTGACAAGGCTGATGCTGTTCCAATTGCTTTCCTCCACGGCTGGCCGGGCTCCATCTGCGAATTCATGGATATGCTGGACATCATCAAGAGCAAGTACTCTCCAAAAGATCTGCCGTACCACATTATTGTGCCATCGCATGCGGGTTACGCATACTCATCCGGGCCGCCGCTCGACAAGGACTACTCCATCGAGACCGCCGCCGGAGCCATCAACAGCCTCATGGTAGGCTTGGGCTTTGGCTCCGGATACTTGGTTCAAGGCGGAGATCTGGGGAGCTTCATGGCCCGCGCTCTGGTCATGTCTTACGACTCTTGCAAAGGCATGCACGTCAACCAGATGGGAGTCCCGCCCCCAGAAAACGCAACGAGAGATCCTACCCCTGAAGAGAAGCACGTCTTGGAGCGAGCCAAAGCCTTCATCGACACTGAGATTGCGTTTGTCTTCGAGCAAGGCACAAAGGCAGCCACTGTAGGCTACGTTGTGAGCGCCAGTCCTCTGTCCCTGCTCGCCTGGATCGGAGAGAAGATCTTGAGCTGGACACTTGAGGGCTTCCCTATCGAGAAGATCCTTGAGGCTGTCACGCTGTATTGGATGACGGACACTATGCCGCGATGCCTCTACCATAACCGCAGCATGGGAGATCCGGACGCGAAGCCACCGCACTCGGCAAGCCTCAGCTTCATTACCGGAATGAAAGCCCTCCATCTCCCGTTCGTCGAGAAGCCATGCGGGTATTCCAAGTTCGCCAACGAGATTATCCCCGTCCCCAGGTCCTGGGCGGAAGCGAGCGTCAACCTTGTATCATACAATGAGCATGAGAGTGGCGGTCACTTTGCAGCCATGGAGAAGCCGCGCGAGCTTTTCGAAGACGTTGAGGCTTATGTCAATGTAGCTTGGAAGGTATAAGCTCACGACCGTGCGCGCGACACAATCGTGGAGGTTGAGACTGTGCTGGAGTGCGAGGGTACGGAGGACCTGTTGTAGTATCCATGCCCTGTCTATGGGGCAACGTGCAGAACTGGCTTGCGGCTACGAGCGGCCATGAGGCAACATGCAAGAACCGACGGGGGTTTTCTGCAGCAGGCAGATGCCAGCTGAGCCATGAATGCTGAAACGAGAGCAAGACCAGTAACCGGCATTATGTGGCCTGATTTAGTGCGGTCGCCACCTGCTCATCCGCATATGACTGGCCCACGACAACGACATTATGTGGTCCACTGGCCGACCACGGCTGTAAGAAATGAGGCCCTGTACGGGTTGGCCTAAGATACTTGAGCTGATATCTTCTTCTGTTCTGATGCAATAAGCCTGATCCTATTTCCCATTAGTAGTTGTTTTTCTCCAAGGGGGCAAGTCTCACGGGTCGTAAACTTGTGTACGATAATCATCGAGTACTTTTTCGTACGCGTCGATCCTTGCTTTATGCTTGCTCGCGTCCGACGGAAGAGATTCCGAGGCGGAGAAGGCTTTCGCCGATGAAGCTCTCAGACAAAACTCTATAGCCCTTCCGACCACCGGGCCCATCCGTCGCTTGATATTGCTGATCATCCGACCAAACGAGTATTCAATGGTTTTTTTCAAGCCTCCGCAAGAAGGTCCAGAGTTTGTGAAGATGTAATAGGAGTCATCGATTCCCAAAATGCCCTGGGGGCCACCGCGGCGCTGGGGCATATCGTCGGCTTTCATGAGTGTTTCAAGTAGTGCAATCTCAGCTAGAACAACACCGATACGGAACAGGTGTGGCAGCTTCGCATTTCGGTACGGAATCGGCCATCGTCCCAGGTGAAGAAAGTACCTAGATACAGAATCCCTAACGCTGGTGACTTGTAGCACGGCTCCACTGCTTAGGTTGGAAAGCCAGGACGTCCCCAGCAGATAGAGTCCAACCTCTACGACTTTGAATGCAAGATGGAACTGGTCGTCTTGCCAGAATCCTTTGAGACTTTGGTCGTCCGGTCGGCTGTTTGCCTTCTGGAATAGATTCCGGAGGCAGATGGACGTGCCGCTCTCACCCGCAAGTGCCGGAACTGGCGAAACCCGAAAGGTGGAATTTTCTGTCTGGACGACATAAAATTCGTTGGTTTTCTGGATGTCTTCGACAGCCTTCTTGAAGGAATACCGCTTGGGAAAAGCCTCTGGTCCCCATAAGAGTGGGCCTTCGAAGAGTAGATCGAGGCGGGTATCCGTCGCAGGGTCTCGGAGTAATATTCGAAAATCTAATAGGGCAGGCGACCAAAGGCGGGAGGAAGGGTCAGATGAATGCCCTCTCTTGTTTTTGGCGGTTAACTCCAACTCCAAATGGACTCTACAAGAGCAGTCAGAGACTCCAGTGGCGGTTGCGGCGGCAGAGTGACATTGACACTGCTGTTCCTCGGAATGTCTCTCTTCGGGTGCTTGTGTATAGCTAACACACTCAGCGTACATTTGCTCGGAAGGCAAGGCGGCGATGTGAGCCAGCAATGGACGTTGCTTGTCCACTACGAGGGAAACCCGCGCAACAGCGTCAACGTGGCTGTCTTGCAGGTACTTTTGCCTGAACATTCGATTTGAGAATTCCTCAAGACGGTGATAGCGGGCTTCAAGATCGTTCAGTTTCTTCGAAAATCCATCGTTACCTTCCCAGGCATACTTGAGCTTTTCCATGATGCTCATCGACCCCTCGAGTTCCGTTTTGTCGTCTAGTGTGCCATGCTGCACCTTTGAAAGGAGTGTTCCAGAGGACTTTTGCGCTACCTTTGTTGTGTCCCGCTTTAGTGCTTGGCGACTGTCGTTTTCAAGTACGGCTCGAAGCTTTCCCTTGAATTTCTGAGTCGATTTCTTGAAAGCTCTTATCTGGAGACAGATGTTTTGATATTCTTCCGGTCCCCAATAACCCTCTAGAATCCATTCAGGCGTCGGATCCTTGAAGCTCCATTTTTCTAACCAAGCTTGAAAGGATAGTCTAATACTTTCGAAAGTATGGAACAGATCGAAGAGCTCGGTCCCGGCATGGGCGAGTTCTTGATATTTGTCGTATGCCGATTTAATTATGTCGTAACCCGTTTTCAAGAGCACTGCGGCTGTCTTCGCAATTCCGAGAATCTCTACTCCTGTCATCTTCTCCTGGACGAAGAATTCTTGATGGGCCTGATTGAAGCTGGCCGAGTAGGGGTCGAACCTTTTATGACCACTGGCGAGTATCGAGAAGTGGTCGATTCCCATACAGTTGCGGCTGAAGCTGCCCCGCTGTTCACCATGGAGGGGTCGGTATACGAGGTGCCAAGCAACTGTTCGATAGGCCGTCTTTCAAGACAATTGTCGAACCTCGTGTTTCAGCTATAATTAAGACATGACAATCCGCAGTGGCTAACACCATTGCTGCTTTCAACTGTTTTCCCATTCCGCTAAAAGTAGTGCTTGGTTGAAGGGGGGAAATGAGCAAACTATCACGAAAAGAGCCTCGTTGAAAATGGATCTTCCACCATCATCTGATCATATCAACCAAGCTGATAACATCTCGTTATCGTCATCTGAAGATGAAGAGTCTGATAACAGCGACGAACAAGCCAGTCAATCAACATCGGATTCTGAAGGAGGTGCAGCTATTGTGAATTCCAAATTGGACATCGAGCACGTTGAGAAACAGATCCAGAACCTGCGGGAACAACTGACGAAAGTACTGCCGACGTTGTCCAGCACCAAAATACCGACTGCTTCGATACCGCATCGACTGAAAGACTGTGCCCAGACTCTGTTGCTATGGGCTTATGAATTCGACGGTAGTGGCACGATGTTTGATGATCTGAAAATAAGAGGCCGGAAGCATGTTAAGAGGCAATTAGCCCTCCTGCTTGACCGAATGGCTGAGATCCAAACTCATGTGGCAATCGCTAAGGGAGAAGTAGACGCGCTTCGATACAACGCGGAGCCTAAGTAAGTACCCACGCGATAAATCAAATTTAGACAGAACAAGATGGGTTAACAGACTGTAGGGAGCAAACTGATGGTTGGGCAGAAGAACGGATTGGCAGTATCCTCACCCAACTAAGACTGCTGGAGCTCTCGATCCAAAGCCTCAACAGCTTCGTCGAACCAATTCAAATTCTATATGCAGTGGATTGTGCTAAAGGACCTTTTGCACCACAGCAAGCGCAAATCAGTCAGGTCATGTCTGACCTAAAGAAAACCAAGGAAAAGGAGATACAAATTACGTCGAAAAGTGACGACAAGGCTGTCGAACAGACACCAGACTCTCGCACGAGTAGAAATCCTATGGCGTCCCACGCGTCGAAACCACTTCCGTACACCGCAAACCCTCTTTTACTTATGGCCAACGACTTGATGCTCTTCCTCCAGATCACATTCACCTGGCCATTCACGGCGGGTTTGCCCAGCACTATAATACCTCTAGGGCCCACGAAGGCGGGCGCGCTGGATGAATTGGCCCTCACGGGCAATAACGTCTGGGCAATTTTTCAACACGTGATCCTGATCATTGCGCAGACTGGCTTCATCCTCTCGCTCATCCCGCTGGCCCTATTCGGATTACCACTGTTCTATATTCTTTATGTCGTGGTGTTTATTGTCGTCAACAAGTGGGCTTCCGGCTTCATCAATGGGCCTCGTCAGCTGGAACCTTTTCGTTCACATCCTGATTGCGTTAAGGGGAAGTGGCCGAAGCATGATAATGAGGCATGGGTCTTTATTAATGGTGTTGCGGTAGGGTAAGCTATCTCCCCTTGAATATATGTCTAAGCCAAAAGACTTAGCCTAGGTATATACGTTTGTATTAAGCTAACAGTTAGATAGGAAGCACTGGCTTCAAGCGAATCTCGACCTTATTGCGATGACATTTCGACGTCCGGTGGTAGGTATCCATAATCAAACGTAAGTCCTCTATAAGTATTTCTACTTGAAAAGGCCCTACCTTTATCCTTTATACCTAAAATCTATGGCTTAAAAAGATTTACTAACTCCCCTACCACGGTAGACGTGGCATCATCTTCGATATGCTCGAATGCATCATTCAACGAGACCTTGGCTTCGCAACCAAGGACATCCGGATATCATACGACGCACTCCTCAAGATTCTCGCCAAAGACAACATCGACAAAGTCATCTTGATTCTGCATAGCCAGGGAGGCATTGAAGGTGGTCTCGTACTGGACTGGCTGTACAGCACCATAGATGCTAAGCAACTCCGGAAACTAGAGATCTATACTTTCGGAAATGCCGCTAATCATTGGAATGCACCGGCCATGGCGTCGTCGGGGTCAGATAAAGCAAGCCACGAACCGAGCACGAGCTTCGGCCCTGTGGACGGAAATGGCGCCACCAATCAACGAATTGTCCAACACATCGAGCATTATGCTAATGAGGGTGACTACGTCTCTAAATTTGGAGTCCTTCATTTTCGCCCTGACCAGGCAAGGCCCCAAAGCTCTGCCACTGGCAAAAGCGCTCTATCCACTATACCGCCTACATGGCCACGCGCTGCCGAGCCCGTGAACCAAGCGATAGAGCGGTACGATTTTCTCAAACAAGCACAAGAGAACAACAGATTCTTTGGGCGTCTCTTTAAGCGAGCCTCGTCCGGACACATGCTCAACCAGCATTATTTGGGCAAAATGTTCGAAATGCAAGGTGTTGACACGAGCGATCGATCCCAGGGAGAAGTCAAGGACGGCAATGAGTTCATGGACACGGAGGTCGATTGGGGGGTCTACACCGGGTGGGACACCGTTCAGGCGATTGGGGAAAGGCGACCGCAGGGTTCTCCCACGAGTTTGAGAAATGAGACAGTGAGGATGCTGATCAAAGACTTGAGCCGGCTGTGGGCGTACCGAAATGGGGGAAGTCCGCAAGCCTGACCGGCAGATAGTAAGAGGAGGAAGGGGTGAGAAGAATCAGCATCCATCTGGAAATCCTCCATGTCTTCGTTCCCTAATTGCCGCAATATTCCAAAGGCTGAATTCTCCGAGAAAGAGAATCCAGGCTCCCAGGGACGTCGAGTATATCCAGGAAGTGGAGCGGCCGGGCAGGTATTTTAGACCATGTCAAATCCACCATCTCGAAACCAAGTTGCCAACTTGTCAGGGAGGAATCTTGACTTAGATCGCCCTTTGCTCTCACGGAGCCCAAGAAGAAGCGCGACATCTTCCACAGGTGAATTGGCCCACCCACCACGTCCACAACCTTCCACACGAGAATGGAAAAGGAGTGCGACGGAACCGTCTCAGAGAAGCCAAGGGAGCAGACAGTCAACGCAGGATTCATGTCCCTTTGGTGTAACGTACCCGTATGACGACTCCTATCCCTACATTTAGTTGGAAGATGTATCTCGCCTGCTGACTCGGTGGCATTGTTGTTGGAACATCATGGGAAGACGAAGGACACAGCGGAAAACGTCGCCGTTCCCAAAAATCCATCGAACATGCCACAAATTATCAGAATTGGAGCGTAGGAGAGAGCATCTATGCCACTTTTCCCGAAATGGAGGGTTTGATCCGAATAGATCCCAATGACCGGGCCTTGACATGATTATGGCAATTGACATACTTGCTCTGGTGCTGACAGCAGCGACTCTGATCTTGCAATTGACTCCAAATCGCGCTTTTTGATGATGAGGTGGATAATGCGAATGACAGTGAACGCAGCGCAAAGAAAGCATATATGGTCGAGATACCAGGTGCTTGAGGGAGAATACCACAAATGCAACAACAAAGCCCCGATGACGCGTTACCTGTTGTACCTAGCGTACACTGAGGGCTGCGTTTTGTGCCTCATGTGACGGAGAAAAGTCTCCGTGCATAAATCGTACGGTAACCGTTTGGGTCTGGCCGATGACCCCGCATCCCCCGGAAGAAATCCATCTCCTTACTAACTTGCAGAGGGATGAAGGCTCGGTAAAGTCTCCTGTGCTGTTGCCAATCACCTATTAACATCTCCTCAACATCGCAACAGCACGCGAGGTGCAAGGGCAGCAGGAACTACCTCATCTATTGACCACTCGAGCATTTCTGGTGCCAGGCAGACAAAGGCGTGCAGATCAAAATGCCTCACGCTCCACGACCGCCGCGAAGTAGGGGGTGTAAACAATGCATTCAACGCCACGTCAGAGTCAGTCACAGGTAGCAATCCGTTCTTGATGTTGATATCGAGCTAAGCCTTGTCTCCATCAGTGTGATGGGAGATCACAGCTCTGTAGACAATGCGCGCGCTTTGGCCTGCCTTGTTCAGGCCCCATTCAAGGACTCATCATTCTCGACATGTCTGCCAAGATCAGCTGCCCACGCAACAAACGACGAACAGTCTCCGAGTCTCGGAACAGTAACACAACTACGCCGGCTGCCTCGATCGGCAGCGACTTAAGCAATATCTACGTTAATCGTCTGGACACCAACCTCGAGGAGCAAGACGATCTCACGAGCCCGAGTGCGTCACTTTGGACGTGGGACACGGACAGCATCTCTGAACAAGATTCGGTAGAGGTATCACTACCTGCTCCTTCAATTATAAGGGATGATTTTGGCGGCCGCAGCTTCTACGAGCAGTGCTTTGTGGAGAGGTTCGTGGAATTAAGCACGAGCAGGAGGGAGGGAACAGGGCCGGATCGACCAAAGTCGTGGATATTTACACTTCCCAAGATGTTATCCGAGGCCCAGAACCCTTCTATGAGGTATCCTATTCTAGCTGCCTCGTTGATATACTTTGCGGTCGTGCAGCACAACAAGAGCGCCGAGCTTGAAGCAGTCCGCTGGTATCTTGCAGGCCTCGAGAGCCATCGGTCGGCCATTCAAAGAAGCACCAACTCGAGAGAAAAGGACGGGCTGCTGCCATCAGCTTTTGACCAACAAAACATATGTGTCCCTATGCTCTTCCTCTACTTCGAGACAATGAGAGGAACCACCAGCATGGGTTGGGCACACCACATCGCTGCGGCGGTCAATGGCCTCGAGGGCAAGAGCCCTCGCGACTATCGTGAAGGCGATGGTCATGTCATATTCCGGTCTCTTCGCTCATATGCGGTACGTGCTGGGGCAAAGAAAGATATTGATTTTCCCACTGCCTCTTGCTGACTGAGGCTCTCTCGACACAGGCGTTTAAATCCGTTCTTCAGAACGATCCCTCCAACCTCGCCTCGGACGATTGGTGTCACACGCCGTTCACGGATAACCCGAAGATCCCCTACGACGATCTGGTTGACATCCTCCTCTCCATTCCTCATCACTTGAAGCTATATTCGTTGCCGGGCAGTGATTTGCGTGAATCCATCAGCAGGATACCGCAACTGGGGGAGTCTGACCAAACCGCCCTCGAAAAGGAGACACTGGTCATTCTGCAAAAGTTGCAAAATTGGTGGTGGCATTTCAGGCAGGGCATTGGAGTCGTCGTGCAGCCTGTGAAAGATCTAGCGACCGACTCTTTCGCCGACTCGTTCGCCATCCCAGCCAATGTCACCTGCATGTATCCGGATACATTGACTGCCAAATCAGTCTCGATGTACAACGCGATCAATGTCATCCTTCACTCCATTTTGATCTCGCTGGAGGAAGGTAGACCGTCACAGTCCGGAATGCAGTCCGGAGCCCAACGCTACCGTTCGGTGATCCAATGCCACTCGTCGTCGGTTCTGACGGTGGCTGAATACCAGAACTGGCGACATCCGTACTGTGGAGACACAATGCGCACAGCATTCGCGTTGAAGATCGTGTCCTCGCTTGGCGTCGACCCGGAACGAGAGAAAGCACAGAGTATTATCGAAGGCTGGGGGCTGGAAGGCGTCGATCGTCATGTCGGCATTTGGTGTGGATGACGAATATGCGTTCACGAGCAGTTTCATCGACATTCAAATTGGTCAATCTATCCTGAGTTACGAGGGAGGACAATATGTGAAATAGTGCAGGACTAGGTCTCGTTTTTCCGAAGTTGTACATACTGTTCGATGCGCTCTATGGAGAACACCAAGTTTAGAACGAAAGTATTTCAATCCGATCATACCATTTGACCAAGTGAGTCGAGTTTCTTTGTATTCTATTCTACAATCGTGAACAGCTCTATATCATTTCCTCTTTTGCTCAACTTCCATTCCCCTCAGCAATTGGTCGACGAGCATTTGGATCGCTCCGTTATTGCTCTCAATTGCCATCAGGTGGCCGTTCCCGTGAATGCCCTTATCTGCCAGGTAGACGTGCTCGACAGGCACACCTGCATCCCGGAGGAATTGCACCGTCATATGGTCAAAGCCGGCGTGATATGAAGCCTCGGCCGTGATGACAACTACGGGGAGCGCAGCCAAGTTGAAGAGCTGTCGAACTGGACTCTTCTGACGGCATCCCGCCAATAATCCGCCCCGGCCAGTGGTGGGGACCTCACCATCGGCCTTGTCATACCCGAGCTGCGTTGCGTCGGCAGGCAATGCGGGCGCGTAATGAAGCGGCGCTGTAGTGATTCCAAACGGATGAACCAGCTTTCCAACGAGGTGCGGCCGTTGATTGAACGGCGACATGTTGGGATATTCGAACGGCGGCCCGTGAGGCTCCAGCGCCACGATCCCTTTAACCGACCCGGGACATTCATCTGCGATATGCCACCCCAGAGGTCCCGATTGAGAGTGTGTGACGAGGTACGCCGGCCCCGTGGCAGCGAGCAGAGCCGGTGCCGTCTTCCGCACCATGAGCTCCAGTTTCTCGTAGTCTGCAATATGCCCAACCTGGCTGGCGTAGAACGCATCGAAATGGGCGTCGCCCATCTTTCCCTGGCCCGGCCATTGCGTATGCAGTTTGGCTGATGGCCAGGACTCGGGATCCGGCGCCGTAAACGCGGACTGCAGGTGTTCGGCCGTGTAGTGCGTGAGAGGGCCTGCGTCGACGCTGTGGTAGCGAGACCGACCCACGCCGGGCAGATCGACCACATAAGTATCCCATCCTTCTTCGGCCTGGAGCAATGCCAGCCCAGGACGACCGTCCGGGGTGACTTCGAAAAATGTCCCTGTCTGTGCTGCGCCGTGGATGAAAATGATCGCAGGGCGCTGATCGATCCCTTTGCCATAATGCCGCACGCACATCTGTCCCGACATGTGTGTTCCATTTTCATCCCGTATGTAGGATCCCCCAACGTAGAAGACAGGGGAAATCTTGTCTTCTGGACTCCGTTGAGACAGACCCATTGTGTTCAGCACACAGCCTTTCACATCACCATCCTCAAGACGAAGAGGTCAATCTGATGAGAGAACTGCCGATTCTTTCTCTCATCTCTTATTATCCCTCGACCCTGGGAGCATAACAGCATAATGAGACATCTGTCTACGGCCCAGAAAGTCCGCTGACCCAGTCTGAACATGTCATTGAAAGTACGTTTAGCGTTCGCCACGTCCCAACATACTCGCATCGAGCGAATTGCCTAATGCGGGCATGGAATGATCCCTTCTGCCCCTGAAGAGAGATCTTTGTGGTGACTTGATTCTTCAATTCTGAAGGGGTCAGACAATGGGCCGGATTTCCGAAAGGGGCAATTGTCACGACAAATGCATGACGCTAGAATCAACATGGAAAGTTCGGTGGAGGCGTCGGGAGCTTCTCCCCATGAGGTGCTAGTGGGCGGGCAGTGGCCTGGACACACGCCTGGGTCAAATCGCTCTATCGTCGGAGTTTATCCTTTTGTCCCCGACGCTCAGACTCTCATAGCGGACGACACAATAATGCAGTGAATAATCCAAGCTACGGTATTGAAACAACTGTACGAGCCAGGAAATGGTACAGTATCTTTGACGGCTACGCGACCGGCTCGACAAAAGGAAAGCAATCGTTACCCGACAAATGCCTTCCAGACACCAATAATGTCATTTTCTCAACACATTTGCCGGGGAGAATAAGGTGAGTACTTGACAAAACATTGCATTCCAAAACGCGGCTGCTCTGGATATTCCACTGCCAGTGGTTGCTTCAGACCAGCCGCTGTGTGATAGGTACCAAACGCGGCAAGAAAGAGTTTTGTGTATGGTTCCCGGTTCAACTGCTATGCCTGATTTATGGTCTCTCTAACCTGTTCAATGCCATTGTTATTCTGTGATGCGAATGACTCCAAGCCCGTTTTCGATAGATATCTTCGTGCCGAACGGCTTCGAGTACTCGATGACACTCTCGAGAATACGCTGAGCGACGTCTGGTGTGGGGCGTCGAGGCGTCCCCATCTCAGAGCTCGGCCGGGTCACGCCTAGGTCAACGGGATGAATCAACACCTCTCGCAGCTTTCCATCAATGTATCGACTGGTGGCCAAGATGGCGTCAAAGTTTTCCGGCCTTTGTAACCAAGCCCAGCGGGATTCGTTGCTCTCCCCGTCGCCCACAACCGGACCGGTCAAAGAGACGGGGCGTCGCCCTTCGGCGTCATCACGCCACGACCGGAACCGTTGATTCTGGAAAACGTAATTGTTGATGCCGTAGAAGATGGGCTTGCCTTTGTAGATCTCAACGCCTTTCAGCGTGTGCACGCCGTGCGCAAAGAAAAGATCCGCACCGTTGTCGATCACCTGGTGCGCGAATTGAATCTGGTAGTCGGGCGGGTAGTGGTCGAAAGAATATTTCTGGAACGAGAATCGATTCTGGTGCCAGTGGATCGTGAAGGCCGCGAAGTCGGAGAACTGCTTGCTCGACCGAACTTCACGTAGAATCTCCCGCCTCTCCGCCTCGTCCATCTCGTGAATCAGCTCTCCTGATTTCGGGGTCACTCTGAAGTGGACGCCAAAAGCATCGAGGACAGGACCACTGCCTCCGTCCCCTGCAATCTTACGCAGCTGCTCCATCTGAGATTCTGTCACACCGTGATGGACTGTGAGGCCAAGAGTATTGTTCTTGAATGTAGGATTGCCTCTAGCTTTGAGGTGGTGGTCTAGCCTCTTCTTGATCGAAGCCGCTTCCTCGGTAACTGCGTCCACAGTATCTGCGAGTTGGAACACCCGGCCGAAAAGCAAAACGCTGCCTTGCGTGTCGGACTTGTTGGGGGGGTCGATCGGATTAGGGACCTCGTTGCTCCGTGCGAAGAGAGAATCTTGCATCGCGTGCAATTCTCCAAGCTGCTCCTTGGTGACAATAACTGGATCGCCTCCTGGCAATCCAAACAATTGTGAATAGTCGGCCACTTCTGCGTAGGCGCCCACAAAGCCAACCGTCCCCTTGGGCGTTGTGCGGAAGCGAGCAAGCCTGGCTTCCATGAGATTGTAGTCAGTTCCCACATAGTCGATTCCCACGCGACGCAGCTGCTCGAGGTTCTGGATTAAGCCCGCGTCACCGTTGTCGAATGTGTGGTTGTTTGCTTTCGAGACCATGGCAATCCCCATCGAAGCCCAGTCATCCGCCACTTCGGAGGGAGCCTCCATGTGAGAGATGGGACCCCTGAAGGTCAGCCGGTCGACGACTGTATTTTCGTTATTTGCAAGTGTGATGTCGGCTTTTCTCGTCACCGACACCAGGGCTTGGATGTCCGGGTCCTCGCGCATCGAGAAAGGGACCATCTGGATGAGATCTCCAATCACGGCCACGGTAAACTCATCCTTGACACGCATGGATATTTCAGCTTCCTTGTCTCGGAAGGTGGTAGGAGGTCTCATGGAAAGAGCGTTGGGCATTTTGGCGTTTCTTCGAGGAGAGAAGATTTGGGAGGAGGCCGAGCTTCAAGGTGTAGGGCAGGTGAACAGCTCGAAGTTCCTACTTACTACCTATATACTCGGGTACTGTATTTATGCATGCCGTATAAGGAGCGCATCCATGTTGCATAAAAGTCAGAGATTATCACCATGATTTACATCGCTCGGCGTGAAATGGACTCTGCAGATATCTTGTCGAGGACCCTGGCACGCTGGCAAGAGTAGACATTTGTCATAACATGTCCACAGACACAACCTGCTCTTTCCTAAAATTCCCACATACGTAAGGTCTCAGTCTCTTAGTTCAAATTTCCCATCCGGGTGGGCATGCAGAACACAATTTTTTAGTTTCGAATGGGCAGATCATGTCGGCGTCGTGCCAATTGCCGTTTCCGGCCAAGTGGGCACTTGGCGAAATTCCGTCCGAGGAGGAATCATGGCAGACATCCGCACGAGGCTTTCCTCCTCAAACTCCAGATTTCGCTTCATCAATATCCTGACCCGTAATATGTCCGCCTGAGAGGGAATTCGCTCATTTGGCCAGCTGCGGGGCTTTCTTGGATGCCCCAGAAACCCGGGGTTGAGGATCAGTACATGTATATAAAGGTGCGGCGCCTCTCTGTTTCCGCGCACTTCTTCTGGACAAAGGCTTCTACCACAAGAGGATCATCTCAATCGATCTACTCTCATATCCCTGGGAGTGGAATCTCAATATGGCGTCCAACGTGGAAAAGACAACAGAAATTAATGAGGTCCGCATCGAAGACCAGTCTTTGGGCAATAAAGATGCTTCCACTTTCATTTACGAAGTCCCCAAGAACGCACCAAAGAAGACTGCAGCCGAACGCAAACTGGTCTGGAAGGTGGACCTCCTGATCGTAGGATTGACGTCGTTGGTTTTTCTTGTGAACCAGTGGGCAAGTGGCATCTCCGGGGTTCCTTGCAAGGGCTTGACTCACTGACCCTGATAGGATCGAGGAAATATTGGCAACGCGCGTGTCATGGGGTTTCAGGAGGATCTAAATATCACAGATGGCCAATTCTACAACATTGTTTCGCTATACTGTCAGTCCCCCAACCCCCCTCGGTGTCCAGAACAAGACAGCTGACGATGGAGAAAGACGTTGGCTATGTTCTTTGCACCTTTCCAGCCAACTTGACTGTCCGATTTATCAAGCCTCACCGTCAGATCGGCGCGTGCGTCATGCTTTTTGCCACTCTGTCGTGCTGCATGGCCGCAGCCAAGAACGCCGGTACTGTTCTTGCGTTGCGAATTCTCTTTGGTTTTGTCTCGGCCTTTCTCCAGGCCTTGACCCTTTATACCAGCATGTGGTATAAACGAAACGAGCTGGCCACGCGAATTGGTTTGTCTTCCCTTCTTCCCTGATTGCATTCCTCCGGGTCAAGCTTCTAAGCAATAGGCTAGGTTGTTTCTACTCTGCTGCCACTATTGCCGGTGGGTTCAGCGGACTGATCGCCTACGCGATCCAGAAAAACCTCGACGGTGCGTTGGGCCGACCAGCGTGGCAATGGCTCTTCATCATCGAAGGTGTTGCCGGCATTTTCGTCGGTCTCGCCTGCTGGATTCTCCTTCCCCCGTCACCCGACCAACTCAAGAAGAACCACTGGCTGTTCACGGATGAAGAGATCGAAATTGCCATCCAACGCATGCAGACTTACAATACCAAGGATGCTCATTTCGAGTGGAATCAGATCTGGCTTGCCATCAAAGATCCCAAAACCATCCCGTTTTGTTTGATGATGGCCGGCGTTTCTTTGGCCCTGGCGTCCATCAGTGCATTCTTGCCCACCTTCATCCGCCAATTTGGATACTCGCTGGGTAAGCGACATTCCGTCACACATCCCCCCCCCCGAAAGACAGTTTTGTACTGATGTTGTTCTCTTTCTAGTGCGCACGCAGCTGTTCTCGGTCATTCCGTACGCCTGCGCGTTTGTTGCTCTGATCGGCATCAATTTTGTCTCGGATCGATTCAACCGCAAGGGCCTTTTCCTCATGGGTCTGTTGTGCACCAGCTCGACCGGATACATCATCCTCATCGCGGTGCATAATGTAAAGGTCAAAATCTTCGCCGCCTGCCTGATCACAATGGGGACTTTCCCTTCCGTGACGATGGGTGGTACGTGGATCAACATCAACACCGGTGGCTTCACCAAGCGTGCGTCGACCTGGGGCTTGTGCGAGATCTTTGCTCAGTGCTTTTCCATTCTTGGCTCGCACATCTACACCGATCCGCCACAGTTCATCAAGGGACATTCCATTGCACTGTCATTCGATCTCCTTTCACTGGCCTCGGTGATTGGTCTTTGGCTATACATGCGCCTGCTCAACCGTCAAAAGGATCGCGTGGCGGAGAATCACGCAAGCTCGGGAACCATCCACCCAGATCTTTACAAGTCTCTCGAGGATGTGCAAGACAATCACCCGTCTTTTCGATACATTTCTTGAGGAATACTTCTCGAGGAGCCTGTCAATCGCATTGCTGCTGATGGTTGTTGGAGGTTACTGCTGTAGTGGTAGAGGATAAATTGTACCGATCCAGCCGATCAGCTACTCAAAGGCCAAGTGAAAACCAATAGGGGCGAATTCGCACTGCCTGGAAGTTGTATTTCTTCGCCTGGCGAGTTTCCCACACACGTCGTTCAATGGGCTGCCGGCAGATTCATTGCTGATTTACCCACCGACATGAGGTATGCTTCTTGTGACCTGGTGACGTGAAAAGTAAATTCATGCTTTCGGCACTGGGATCTACTGCTTCCAGTACTAGTATGTGCCCACGTTCTGCCCCTGGCAAGCCACCCTTGTTGCGGTAGAGCCATTTCGCAACACCAGGATTGTCAGAATTTCCACCCTGAGAGGTCCCACCACTCCACCTGACCAGAATGATTAAAGACGCTCTGGACGACACTACGCAGTATGCAATACGAGATCCGTCGCGATCTGTTCAACATTGACAATACCCCTTCTTCGTACCCCTCTAGACTTCTCGGGGTGCCCCGGATTTCTGCTCCCTCGAACTTAACCCTGCGCCGCCCGAAGTTGATGCGACAAGATACTCCGATTTGTGGCGGCGAATGGTGGCGGGGCAAAGTGTGGGAACCTCGGAACTCGATAATGAGGGTGCCAGTGCCAAGCGGCCCACATCTAGAACGACGCGAGACGGGCGACCTTCTGGAGGGATGGTCGCTGTGTGCATGTAGTGTCTATATCACTCGTGGTAACTACATAAGAATCTATAAAGATCCATGCCAACCATGTCCGCGCTTCAGAAGGATGAGTATGTAACTGACCTCAATAGCACTCACCATGGCTGGCGACACGATGAAGGACGACTTACCTGCCACTCACATGGAGGAGATTGCGCACGAGAAGAGCCTCGCGGGCGAACCTCAACTCCTCCACGGCGGCTCTCCCGAAACCACTCTCTACCAGGTCGTCTTCTCCGTCTTTGTGGGCATCGCGGGATGGATGTACAACTTTGACCTCGTAAGTCCGAGCTACGACGTCAAGGTTCGTTCCGGCTAACACTGGCAGGGTTTCAGTGGACTTGTGCTCCTGATGGAGCCATACAATCGATCCTTTGGCACCTGCGGGCCCATGCCGGACGGTCGGGGCAACATCGTTGACCGATGTGCTCTTAGCGCCACAAATCAATCCATGATCTCGCTGTCCATCATCTTCATCGGACTGGGCTCGGCACTGGGAGGCCAAGTCGGCCATATCCTGGGCCGGCGAGGCACCGTGCAGGTGGGATCGCTCATCGTCGCCACCGGCGCGGGCGGCATGCTAGGCACCACGGGCAACTTTACAGCGTACATGGCCTGCAAATGCATCCAAGCCATTGGACTAGGCCACCTGATTGCTGCCGTTCCGCCGTACGGCGTCGAATGCGTGGCTCCCGGCAAGCGAGGAATGCTGATGGCGTCTTTCAACATCGGGCTAGGACTTGGCAACGTGGTGTCCGCGGCCGTCTGCCTAGGCTCGTCGAGGTACACTACGAACCTGTCCTGGCAAACGCCGATTATCTGCCAGGTGCCGCTGGCCGTGGTCTTCGGGCTCGGGGTGCGCTTCTTCCCAGAGTCGCCCCGTTGGCTGCTGATCAATGGCAGGGAAGCGGAGGCCCGCAAGTCGTTTGCCAGATTCTACTCGAAGGCTCCTGAGTCGGCCGAGGTGACGGCTCAAGTGCGACAAACCCTGTACTATCTGGAACTAGAAAAGAGCACCGGAGCGACGACCAAGTGGACCGAAATCTTCCACGGCAATGACCTCCGGCGAACTCTGTGCAGCACGCTCATCGCCACCGGCGTTGCCATCACCGGATCCAAGTTTTTCTCGACCTATGCCGCCATCTTTCTCGCCGGGATAGGAATCTCAAATCCCTACCACATCACCATAGCGGTCATGAGCTGTGCCTGTTTCGGAGGCTTCATGAGCCCCTTCCTCCTGGAGTTCTTTGGAAGGCGAAGGAATCTTCTGGTGGGCTATGCCCTTATGACTGTATCGATGCTGATTGTGGCCATTGTGGGTTCCGCCCTCGGCCAGACCCGCTGGACGACCCAACTTGTCTGCATCATCTTCACGTGTTTCTGGTTCGTCAGCTACGGCGCCTTCATCGGGACCTCTCTCACCGTCACCACGTCCGAGATGCACGCGGTCCGGCTCCGTGGCTACGGCCAGGCGTTTGCCATCGCCGTCTATGAGATCTTTAGCTTTGGCTCGAGCTTCGCCACGCCGTATATGATCAATGCACAGTACGGCAATATGGGGATGAACGTGGGATACGTTTTCGGCGGTGAGATGCCCGGCGTGCCCTCCGCGCCCTTCCATTTATTTTCGTTTCATTCTTGTTTCCGAGAGTTGGTCATCGACAGTTACACTGGTGCTGATATTTTGAGCAGGAATAACAATTTTCGTCTGGGTCCTGATCTTCTTCCTCATCCCGGAGACTGGACGCTTGACTCTGGAAGAGATTGACGATGTTTTCACCTCCAACATCAAACCCTGGAAGATGTCGATTGGGAAGAACAAGGCGAGACGTAGGGCTAACAATAGCAGCGAGGAGTAGAGAAACCGCAAGGCGAGGTGGAGGTGGCTTACGCATCCTGTTCGTGTACTGCGCAGGGTCGAATGCTTGGGTCTTTGGACAGGCCACACCGCAGCGTACGCATTCAGCAGGCACCCTAAGCCGGCACGAAGTTACGGGCAAAAAGAGTCAGAGATAGACCTCGGAATATACCAGTATCTGCCCAAGAAAAGAGATATTACCCGAATGAAGCTGGCCTGCAGATCCGTTACAAGCATCAATCGGATGCTGGATCCATGATCTCCATTGAAGCGGCTGTGTAAGGACTCAGACCACGAATAGGAGGAGCTCAGTGTAATTGCTCCGGCACAGGTTGACCCACCCGCATTGCGATTAGTATAAATGAAAGAAAACACCCGCCTGGCTCGGCCACCTGCTCATAGCCACGGTCCTCTCTAGAGCACCCAACCCGCGGCATGTCTACCGACGACATCGTCCTAGTGCAGCAACTCGTCTGCCGAGAGAGGGAAGCACGCGACCGTCAATGGTGGGACGAGATGCGTGATCTGTATGCAGACGAGTCCTATGTCGACTTGTCCTGGTTTCAAGGGTCAGGCGCGCGCTTCATCGACGAATCGATCGAGCTGGCCAAGCAAGGCACATCGGCGAAGCATCAGCTCGGCCCCGTGATCGTGCGCCTCGACAGAGACCGCACCCGAGCCCTGGCCACCGTCAGCGCGAGCATCGAGGCCCGATTCAAGATCGATGGCGTCGAGGTCGACCTCGTCTCCCACACACGCTTGCTCTACCAAGCCGTCAAACACAACAACGGCAGGCCATGGCAGCTCTCCCGCCTCGACTGCATCTACGAATGCGACCGCATGACCCCGAGCATCCCGGGGCAAACCCTTCACGTCAACCCGGACGACCTGAAACCTCTTCGAAGCTCGTACAAGTGTCTGGCCTACTTTCTCACAACAAGAGGGCTCTCCATAAATCATGAGCTCCCTGGAGACGACAGGCCGGAGCAGGTGAAGCAGGCCTACGATGATGCATTTGCCTGGCTGAGAGCATCGGAACGGGGGGCGAGCTTGCTTGAGACATGAGGCGAGACTGCCCCGAATCTAGCGTCCCGCCAACCGTATCGACATTAGGATGATAGTTTTGAACAGAGTTTTACTCAAATGCCGTCTTCCCTGTTTTCCTTTTCGCAGATGGCTGAGTCGAAGTTGGTTGGTCCCGGATTCGGGGTGATTTCTCGGAGCATCTTCGCTTCCCTCCACAATGGATTCCCCCTTTAGCGCGCCCGAGGACCCGCCTCTTCCGGGGCAACGTGCAGACGTGGAATGCGGAGATGCTGGGGGAGAGAGCAGCCCGCGACCCGGGAGATGCTGGCTTTACCCAAGGGGCCCATCACCTGCTTCTCTGTGAACAGCGCGTCGTCTTGAACCGCGCCGGTGAAATATCGAAGTCGTTGCGCAAGTGGAGGCCACATGATTGCAAAGCTCTTCAGACGGGGAGCCCAGAACGCCGGCTGGCTGGCTGGCATTTAATACTCCGTACGGCGACTCCGTTAATTCTCCAGTGCGGGGTGGGAGGGGGGGTCCCAGAGCGACCAGGGTGAGCATGGACGCATCTTGTACTGGACTTGGACTTGGACATGCTCTTTGCTCACTCTCGACGAGTAAATGTCAGGCATCACGGATCCCTAAAGTGGTTTTCTCTTTTCCATCCATTAACCTACCCTACAAATGTCCCCTCAGGGACAAGGTACCACTCACAACTTATTCTATGTTGCAGCCCTGCACGAACGAAACCGAACCGCCGCCAATGGAGCACCGCCGCGCCTGTCGTCCATGTCGAGTCCGCAAGGTCAAGTGCTCAAAGGAATTTCCCAAATGTCTCAACTGCCGGAACTGTGGCGAGCCATGCGTCTACCCTTCGACCGTGCTCAAGCCCGGACCCAAACGTGGCAGCGTCCACAAACGACGGCGTTATTACCCGCCAGATATGCCATGGGAGGAGTCAGAGTTGCGTCCATCCACCACCGCCAGCATAGCCCGCCACGACTCGCCGTCGTCAGAGAATCTGCTCCCTTTGAGTGCACCGTCTCCTCACCAGCCCGCCGCCAGCCCCGAAGACAACCTAGCCTACTCGGAACATCTCCAAGTTGTGGCCGATCTGTGCCAGCCGACACACGCAGAGCCGTCCTCGCAAGGCCCGGACTCGCCGCCTACCGCGGGTAGTGGAACTGAGGACGTGCTTTCCCAGGCCTGTCGGGAGCTCGAGGTTTCGCAAGATCGTATGGCCCAGATGTCAGCTAAGACAGAAACGATGCCCTGACCGCGCGCTGACCTCTCCACTAGGGTTTCGACCTTTTTCCATACCTTTACCACATTCCGTCTATTTCGGAAACCCAGTTTCCTCAGACAGCTGAGCGAAATCTCCTCTGCCGTCCAGGTGAAAGCTCTACTTGCAGCCGTTTTCGCTTTTGCTTGCAAAGGCGAATCCATAACCCCACCGATCTCGGGCAATGCTCAGCTCTCTGCCGGCGAATATGCCGACCTAGCGATCAAATATGTCGACGAGGCCATGGACCAATGTGGAGATGACACCCCTCCCTTGTGCCTCCTGCAAAGCCTCATCTTGACCACGCATTGGATGATAATCAGCGGCGTTCGCGGCAAGGCGTGGAGACGCGTCGGTCTCTGCGTTCGGTTGCTGTTCGAAATGGAACTACATTCCATCGACGCCGTGACCGAATTTGACACGTACGCAGCCGACCCGGAGAAGTGGTGTCAAGCCGAGGAAGGTCGGCGCGCCTACTGGGCGGTATGGGAGATGGATCAGTTTTCCAGTCACCTGAAACGACTTCCCATCACGTCAGACTGGGCTCGCGATGGAGTCCATCTCCCAGCCGAGGACCAGAGATGGCTCGCGGCTCGTCCTCAGAAGAGTTGTCCATTGGCTCCAGACTGGATGGATCGGTGCAAGAATCTCCATGCCGCCGGAAGCAGGAGTGCACTTGCATGGTATATTGTGATTGCTTCGTTGAATGCCGTCGCGCACGACATGGCCTACTCTCGGCACAATGGTCCCCGGGCCGCCCGGGAACACGTGCGACAGCAAGCTCACCGCTGGCCGGCTTTCATCAACGCTCTCCATTTAGGCCTTATTCTGCTCCCTCCTGAATTCCAATTCCATGGCCAGTACCTCGATTTTGGGACCCAGACCATGGGGCTACCCCCGGATCCGGCCATATCGCATTTACACAGCACCATATACAATATCGCCTTGATGCCCGAGACGTCGAAGATAATGACTCTTAGGCCCTTTGTCTTTGACGCGTACATGAGGAAGTTGCTCAGGAAGGCGCAAGGGTCCGAATGCGGATCACTGCAGTCGATCGGACTCGCGGAAGACCAGGCTCAGAAGGTTGAGCAATGCTTCAATGCCGCCGACCGCGTCCTGAACCTGATCGTGAACTCCCACGCGAGCCACTATCGCTATGTCAACCCGTACGTCATGCAAGTCTCTTGGCTGGGGGCTACGGTCCGATTACTACAACAAGAATTGGTTGATGACCAAGCTCAGAAGCGGTTGATCAGGTCCAAGTTTGAGATCTTCAAAGCCACAAATGAGAAGTTCATGCACCACTGGAACATGTCCAGCACCCCGAAGCGGAACCTCGAGACGCTGGCGCTGCGCCTGGAACGATTTGGGGCTGCATCGCGACTGCTCATGTCAAGCGACAGGATGAGCACTGCACGAATGAACAACCCACCTTTCAGTCCCCAAACAGCAACTAATACTGATCGACATCACACAGGGCGATCGAGGAAAATGCTTTCCCGGCACGCCCAAAACAGGATGGAGCTTGCGCCCGGCCCAGACGCGAGTGCAGAGTCCACCAGGCCCCATGGGGTTGGGCGACATGCCAATAAGTCCAGCCCGGCGGATGTGCGTTGCGGGCCCTGGCCCGTTGCCAGTGTCCCTCCCTCGGAGATATCATCATCTAATACCATGAGATCGCCATTGTCAGCAGAAAGACTGGATGAGAATCCCACCTTTCCGGTGCCGTACCAACCCGCACAGGAAATGCTCAATCCACATGCCAACCCGGCACTATTTGACCAGAACATGAGCGCCAGCCTCTGGCCCGAGATATATGACCAGCTCTCCCAGCCTGCAAGCATGAACTCCGAGCCGCTGGATTGGCTTTCCATCTTCACCGACAACGAAATGAATGAAGGCCTGACCGACTGCTATGAAATGTTTTCAGCACCCTATCCGTTGTAATAGTCAGGCAAGCGAGCAAGGAATGGTGGTAGACGGACTCGTCATGTTTCGAGCGTGTTGAATGGTCTCTAGTCAAACAAAGCTGCTTCGCCCTAGTTACGGGCTATCTATTACGACGGTGAGTTTTCGTTGAGCAATGTAAAGAAAACTGTATTCAAAAGAAACCCTCGCCACCGGTGCATCTCAAATCTTCCAACCCTCCCCCCGAACCATTTCTCAGCTCTTGAAGAACTTCTCGAGCGCCTCAGTCGTCTCAGCCGGGCACTCCAACGGCCAAAAGTGCCCGCCGGGGAGGAAGGTGACATTGACGGACTTGGCGTTTGGGATGTGCTCATGGGAGATGCCCTCATAGAGCTCTCGCGGCTGGGTCTTGCTGTGATACCCCTGAAGGATAAGAACAGGACAGGTCCACGCGGCAAGCAGGCGATTGCGGCGCTGCAGCCACTCGATGCGGAAGCTCGACGAGTTAAAGTAGCGGGGCACGGCGCGGGCGATGCCCGGGTACGAGAACTCCTGGATGCAACGCGCCAGCTTGTCCGGCGCGATGGGTGAGACGTCCAGGCTCAAGTGGGCCCAGACCACCATGTAGGTCGGGTCATCCATCACGCCATTGTAGGCGGCATTCATAAAGATCTCCCCCTGAGGCGCCAACGCCGGGTTGAAGTGGAAGAGGTGCTGCTCGCCGCGGGCATATCGAAGGACATGCTGCGGGTGGTTGGCGGCGATGAAATCGGCCTGGCACGTGCCACGATCATGCGTGACCAAGTTGAACCGTTTCGCGCCGATCAGTTGGAGCATCTGGAATACTTGCTCCCCTGCACCTTCGTGGCGGTAATCACCGGGGTTCTTGGTCGACTGTCCGTACCCCTTGAGGTCCGGGGCGATGCAGCGGTACGTTGTGGACAGCTTCGCCATCTGCATGTGCCACTGGTACCAGGCGTCGGGGATGCCATGGAGGAAGACCACCGCTTCGGCGTCCTTGGGCCCCGTCTCGACGTAATGCCATTCAATGACCTCGGCATCACCAGGTCCCAGGATGAAGTGATGTGTAAAGGTGACTCCCTCGATCACTTCGGTGTCACCGTCGTGGTCTGCTGGTCGAGGCTTTACCTGCCGGAACTTGGCCACTTCGTCCTTCACCTCAGCCTCACCAAGGAAGAGATTCTCTTCCACGATCTTTGTGGTGCGGGCAGGAAGCTCGGTATACTCGAGTGTCGAAGGAGTTGCCATCGTTTGTGCTTGCTGTCGTTCGATTTGGTTCAGCTCTCTCAGGTGGGCCGCTGTCTGTTTCCAGAGGGATGTGGTGGTAGTTTACAACGGTCCAAACGTCCGCAATATAACGTATCCTGCTGTGCCTCCTCGGGCGGTTGGTATACGCCTCCGCAAAACGGTTAGTCCTAAGTTTCCGAAGCACCTAATCACCCTGTCAATCTAGTGTTCGAGGCGGTCGCGTGCTTCGGCGACTGGGTTAGGGGACAAGCCGAGAGAATGTGCCGACCGGCTGTTTCAACCTGCCGAACACAGAGAGACGACACTCGAAAGACACATCCAAGATGAGTCCCACATACAATATACTTCACTCGTAACTGGCGGACCGGCTTGTCGCAATCAATACATGGCACCAACAGCGGGCCACAATCCATACCATACAGAATGCCCCGTGTCCATATTGAGAGTTCTTGCGAGAAATCTATCCGGAGCCAAGGGGCAACCTGTCACACGGAGAAGGTTTTGCAGACGCTCTACCAGCCCCTCTTGTGTATGATCAGACTCTCGCCGAGCGAACGGGTAAGACGGACAAAGAGTCCACATGAAGTAAAGTGCGGTGTTATAAGCCACCAGGGCCGAAAGTTGATGTATGCGCAGCCGATCTGTCAAACCGCCGCTCACCAGGGAAATAGACGTCGCCCTTAGAGCGTTCGTACGAACCGTCCGTCCTTGACGCAAACCATGTCTGACCGGGTTTTCTTCTTCCACAATCAGTTCTCTGGTCGGCTGGCCCCATCACTGTCGCTGGAGACGCTGTTCGAACACTTTGATCATGGAGGCTTGTGGGCAAAGGAAACGGGCCTGGTGGTAAGAAAGAAAACTGTTCCCGAAATTCGTTCGCGTCGAGACTAGTATTAATGATCAAATTGCAAGGCGGCGGCGGCGGCGTTGCTGACATTGACATACCTGGCCTATAACCTGTGGTGGCACCCGCTGGCCCATTTCCCGGGACCCAAACGTGCGAGGATGGCGCCGTTCTTCGCCATGAAGCACTGGATGAGCGGCGACAACCTGTGGAAGATGAAAGAGCTGCACGAGGAATACGGTCCGGTAGTGCGCATCGCGCCAAACCACCTTTCCTTCTGCACCAGCACCAGCTGGAAAGACATCCACGGCCACAAGCCCGGCCGCAAGCCTTTTCTCAAGGGTACGTGGTACGAGCCGTTCCCGTCTGATCTGCACCAAATCGTCAGCATCTCGGATCCGCGCCGCCATGCGGCCATGCGGAAGAGCTTGAGCCATGGCTTTTCGGCCACCGCGTTGGCAGCGCAGGAAGATCGGGTCCACCACTTTGTGAACCTGCTGCTCCAGCAGATTGCCGACCGGTACACCACCGAACCGGCCGACATGAGCAAGTGGTACAACTATGTCACGTTCGATGTGATTGGGGAACTGGCCTTCGGGGAGCCCTTTGGCTGCGTTGCATCCGGTAAATCGCAGCCCCGGCCATTCGTGGCAGATGGCGTTTTGGATACTTAGCTGACTTATGAACGCGACTGTTCGGGAGAGAGTAGGAGAACCGCACTACTGGATCGAGATTCTGTTCGGCTCTATCAAGAACACCAACTTTGTGAGAGCATTCGAGTACTTTCCGCTTCTGAGATCGATCTTACGCTCTGCGATGAGCATGAAGCTGCTTCCTCGTAGAGTGTACGAGCTGCGAGCTAAGATGACGGGTTATGCAAATGAAAAGCTCGAGAGGTATGCGGTGAACTGTTTTCTTCTTCATATTCTTCCTTTCTACTTATTTTCTTTCTTCCTTTCTCTTTCGCCGAACAGAAAGGGGGAAAAATTTAACCTACAGCAGATTGGAATGGTACTAACAGGCATGTCTAGACGATTAGCAAACCCCCCTCCGAGGGTTGATTTCTTGCAGCGCATGATTTCCGAAAGAGACGACTGGTCTGGTCAGGCATTCGAGCAGCTGCAGATGCAGGCCAGCCTTCTCACAGTGGCGGGCAGCGAGACTACAGCCACGGCTCTGTCGGGAATCACATACTACCTCTGTCGAGACCCTGTGGCATATCAGAAGCTCACGGCCGAGATTCGAGGCGCCTTTACCACTTTTGACGAAATCAACGGACGGGCCACGGAACAGCTCCCTTATCTTAGAGCTGTCATCGACGAAGGTCTACGTCTTTACCCTCCCATTGCGGCGGGATTGCCCCGTATCAGCCCTGGCGAAGTCGTGGACGGGTACTTCATACCTAAGGGCGCCATCGTCAATGTGAATACGTGGGTGGCCGGCCACATGGAAAGCAACTTCCATGGTGCATTTGAATTCAGGCCCGAACGGTGGCTAGATCCCGACTGTAAGGACGATAAGGCTGCCAGTCAGCCGTTTTTGCTCGGGAGTCGCGTCTGTCTCGGCCGTCAGTATGTTTTTCCAGCTGTCCTTGAATTTTCTCTTTTCGTTCAGTACAGTGCGCATTCTGAATAGCTAACATGTGAAAACAGCCTGGCGTTGCTTGAGCTTCGACTTGTCCTGTCCAAGCTTCTATTCCAGTTCGACATGAAGCTCATGGACGACGACCTCGACTGGGTGAAGAGTAACAAGAACTACGTGTTCTGGGAGAAACCGGAGCTGCCTGTCCAGTTCAGCTTTGTAGATCACACTAAGCAATCATGAGATAGCCCGGGGAGAAAGGGGTCTGAAAAAGAGAGAGGCGAAGGTTGATGAGTTCCGCAACGAAAACATCAGAATCGGCGGACATATTCACAGCACGATTCAGTGTATCGTTTGGAGCTCAATTGAACTGCGAAAATTGGCATTATTCGACATAAGGCCGTACGGTAGATGTCGCCGCATAAGTAGATACATCGAAAATAAACAGGAGTTGGCCAACTAGCTACTTCTCTCCTCCTGGGAACTGAGGCCGCTTCCCTCTCGATATTGGACAGGAACGGGTCACAGAAAGTCGAGCTTGCCCAAAACCAAAACCTTTTTCACGCTATATGATCCTGTGCAGATTTGCAAAGAGAGTATATTATCTACTTATGCGGGCGTGTACTTTTTTTGCATGTGTGCCGATCGTCATGGCAAGGACTGATCGAGCAAAACCTCTCTCCCAACCCCAACGTCGCGGTCACTATTCCACGTTGACCCTCACCGACAGACACGCCGCTCCGGCCTTTCTAGCTACTTGGCCCGAGATTTGAATTTGGCAATCACCCCGGACTGGACCCAGAACCAGGCGGCGTGGAGCTTCCACTCTGCATCTCCTGCGGCCCAGACGACGTCAAAGTGACGGAAGATCTGAGGAATGAACTTGCCCATCTCCAGGAGGGAGATGTTCTTGCCGATGCACGTTCGACCGCCGTACCCGAACTACGGAGGATGGCTGCGTCAGCAGGGCGAGAGGGAAGATGTAAAAAGGAACCACAAAATAGGCCGTTCAGGAGGCAAAACTCACCGCTATAAAGCTTCGATCCATGGCCTTGAGTTGCTCCGGCGTGGCGTCGATCCAACGCTCCGGGCGAAACCTGTCGGCATCGTCGCCAAAGACCGTCTTGTCGAGGTGGATGACTGCGGCGTTGACGCTGACGTTGGTGCCGCCAGGCAGCCACGCGTCACAAATCGTGGCCCCCCCCGCCGGCACGTAGCGCTCGAGAGGGAATGCCACGCCGGGGTGCAGTCGCATGGCCTCTTTCATCACAGCTTGGCTGGGGCAAAATTAGATGGCTTCCCCCTGGACGAAAAAGAACCCCCGGGGAGCGGAGGGGACAGATTGGAGAAAATGGCAAGCTGAGGGGCAAAATACTCACAGGTATGGTAGGCGTAGACACTCTTCATAGGTCACAAATGGCGACAGCTCACCTTTGGCGTCTGCAGCATCGATCTCGGCTACCAGTCTGCGGTAGGCGTCGGGCGTTTTCATCAGATAGTAAAAGCAGGCCCGTAGAGAGATGGCCGTCGTATCGGATCCGGCAAGGCTGGTTAGATATCAGCTCACTCAACCACGAGAGATTTTGGGAGATCTTTGGGAGAAAGGAAAAGGAAGAGCAAGGGCAGCTTACATATTGTTGGACAGGTGGTTGACCATGTCGCGGTAGGAAATCTGTCCACTTTGCTCCTCCTTGGCTCGAAGTTGGGCCAGGAAATCCGTTCGATGTCGTGACGACGATTCCGTGCACGTTTTCATACTTCGGTCATAACGCTCGATCTCATCCTCGGTCAACTGCCAAATTGTCAATGCCAGATACCCACATATACTAACACACACAGAGAGAGAGAGGGAGGGAGAGAGAGAAAGCAGAGGGGAGAAGGACGGTATTGGTTAGCTCCTGGGTACCCACCTTTACAAATTGCGCCAGGGGATCCGGCAAGGAGATTCCTAAGCTGTTGAGGGTGTCCAGAAGGCGCTTGTTACCCACCAACCATGGATGAAGACCCGGAAACTGGCCGATGATCTTGGCATACTGGAGCGCAAAATGAAGCTTCGCAATCATGTTGTCAATGTCTCGGCCTTCTTGCATAAAGCCGAAGCGACGCTGGAACGTGATGGAAGCAATAACATCAAAGGCGTAGAACTGGAGCCAGGTCGACAGGTCAATAGCCTCGTCTTCCAGCTCCCGCATCTTGTTCACGAAAATGGCGGTACATTCATCGGTGTAAATCTCGTAGTTCTTCATGTTGGTCATGGAGAACAGCTGGGCCACGGGCCTCTTGAGAGTCTTGTGGTACGCCGTGTCGCGCGTCGCAAAGAGACTCTGCATTTCTTTCCCCCGGTAGAAGGGGATGAAGACGTTGTAGAAGTGGGACTGCGAGAGACATCAGTTAGGGCTTTCTCGTTGCCATTTCAGACTGTGCCCGTATGGAACTGACCTTCTGATAGTCAGTGCCAATGCCATAGATCTGAGGGATGGCCTTGGGATCCGAAATCGACACATGGTTTGGACCGACCCGCACCATCGGTCCATACTCCTGATGTATTCGTCGGTACTTTGCTGGCACTCTCCCATCGTAGACGAGGTACAGACGATACAGGCCCGAGAAGCGAGCAAAAAATGGTCCAGGAATCTGTCGCAGCCCTCTCCGATATCCAGTGAGGATCGCGCTGGCCACGAAGACAATGGGCACGAGGGCAAGGCAGGCCCAGATCATCCCTTTAGTGTCCATGTCGGAGGTCTTTCAATAGCGATGGTGAAATCCTAGCATTGTGGCATCGTGTTCCCGAGCACAAGCAGCCTGGGAAGCATATATGACCCCTGAGCCTCGGATCCGAGCTGCAGACTCGCCGCCTGGTTGTCTCCATCTTCCAGCGCCGTACTTAGGGGGAAGAGATGGCGACCACTCGACCTGATTCACCAATGTATGCGCATCAGCCATTCGCCAAGGTTGGCTCGCCCACTTAGGCACGTATTCGCTGTCGTATCGTCTAGATACTGAGCACATGTAGCTGGAACGGTTTCCTGCGGGAGTCGGTTCAATTTCTCGGCCGGTTTGTTTGATGGTTTGCTCTCGGGGATTCTACGGGACAATCCCTTGGCATTGGCCAATTTGGAGCCCCGTGGCTTTCTTTCAAAGCACATGGTAAATAGTAAGAAACTTACATGTAGTTGTTGGACCGATCGACGAGGTTGGACAATGCCCGGGAAGTGACACAAGAACCATCAAGGGGGTATCCTGTCAGGAAGAGGTCGACAGCCTTTGGCGATCGCCCAAAAAGTCTAAGCATCATGGCAATTCATGCCTGCTTCTCGGACCTCTTGGCTTATATGCTGTCTGAACAGCCCATTCATGACAACACCTACGGGCGGCCACTTAGTACTTGGTGGCTCGTAGTACTTTACAGTCCTGATCGATGACATTCTTTCCTAGCAGCACGTACAAATGTAGAACTAGTAGTTCTACTCTTTCGCCCAGATCCCGTGGAGATTGCCCTCCGTGTCGATGAAGCGCGCAAAAAATCCCATTCCTCCTCCAATCTCAGTCTTGGGGCTAAGTATTTCAAGTCAGCAACGAACGGCGATGTCAATCCTAAAACAGAGCGGGGCTCACTGACAGATTCACCTGACCGCCCGCAGCTTCAATCTTCTTTGTCGTCTCCTCGATGCTGGCCACCATGAACGTAGCGACCGGCACGGCCTTCTTGGAGTCGTCGAATTTGGCCACCCCGTCCTCGTCATGCATGAGCAGGAACGCCCCGTTCAATGCCCCCTTGCTGAACATGTGAACCGACTTCTCACGGCCACTAGGCGACGGTGTTCCCTTCAGATTGTTGCAATCCCAGCCGAGGACAGTGGAGTAAAAGGTGGACGCGCGCGACACATCCGTGACGGGGACCTCGAACCAGCAGATTTGGCCGTAAGGGCTAGGTGTGTCAGACATTTTGCCACGTAAGTTCGGCAGGAGCTGGGTTGGGAACTGTAATAAGATATGTCCGAGGGAGGAAACAATTGGAAGTTCCGTGGTGGGAGAAGTTGAAGGAATTCGCCACCAAGCAAATCGACCTTCAGTGAAGCTTTATACCTGAATTTCCCTTGCCTTCCTCATCCTTCCCATGGGGATCATTCACATCTCATCCACAACAAGTAGTAATGGAAGCGGACTTAACCAAAGTAGGTTGGCGCCAGGCGCCCTCAGGCAGAAGTTGCCCTCCCGCGAATAGGATGAAAGCAGCCGAGACTTGCGCTTCCGGGGTCTCGAGAACCCCGCGAAATACAGTGGTGGAGATTTACGAGTTCGCGGCGTGCTACAATAGGATATCCGTCGGAAGCATGGATTGAGCGAGACTCGCGCGTCAAAGCGCCCTAGCACCTGCCAGACTTCGATGCCGAGAAATGTTCCACGAGCAACTTTGATTTAATGCAGCAACATACGTACAGTACCAGATAACTAAGTAATGCGGGGCGCCTTCCTCCACTAACAGTCGAAATGCTCCAATGG
The DNA here is from genome assembly GCA_016110215.1 of Capronia americana. Taxonomy (NCBI): domain Eukaryota; kingdom Fungi; phylum Ascomycota; class Eurotiomycetes; order Chaetothyriales; family Herpotrichiellaceae; genus Capronia; species Capronia americana. The sequence continues at coordinate 557,070 of JADWQD010000006.1, read as the reverse complement.
CCCAGACCAGGCTGCCTGTACTCCCCACCCAAGTCTAACCACAAGAGGAAGGGCCCCGGAATCGAACCGACCTGCAGATCTCTAGATCTTACTGAATTCAGTAGCTCCCGTCGTGACGAACATGGCTCCGGTGTGGGGGATTTGGAAGTCAGCAAGGCTACGACGGCCATCGTAACGAGCACTCTTCTTGCGGGGGCTATGGTCGGGAGTCGGACCTGTGCAACACTCCAGACACTGGCCACACGGGCGATAGCCACGACCGGGCGATCCAACTCGATCTCCTGGCTTGAGGCCCGTGGATGGGTCCGCTTGCACGACCGTGCCGGCAATCTCATGGCTCCCGATGGACGGCAGCGGTGGTTTCGTGGGAAATTGTCCCAAAGCGACGATTTCATCGGTATGGCAATATCCGGCAGCGTCGACCTTGATCAGGACGTCGTGGGGTCTCTCGATCGTAGGGACCGGCGTGCGCGTCTGCAGCTTATATGGTGTGCCGAAAGCCTCGAGGACTTGTACTCTCATAAAGTCCGGAGGAGTGACTGGACTCATTCTTCGACGCCTTCTTTTGCAAATGAACTTGTATTACCAATTGAGTCTCGGCGCGCCGAAAAGGGTAGCAACCGATAAACGCTATCCAACTTCCTCAATAGCGCGAATCGTGATGGGTTTTAGTTGTCAAATCGGTCAGAAATCCAGTAGTCCGGCAGGGTTGCGGTCTCGCATTATTCCGTTGTTTGAATCGGCGACATGAACGAGCCCAACGTGTGGTAGCGACAACATTTATCATGATAAAGATGAAGCCATGGTTTCTCCATCCGTGAGCGGAGATTTAACCGTGATGCTTCTCCACCCCCAACAATGAACAATGGGGGCGTAGATCTCCAGCAGGAAAAGAGCACACGGTTCGCCAATGATTTTTGGAAACCCCATCTACGAGTAGGATAATTTACTCCTCTCTCGCAGCTCTCGATTACTTACTTGTTTTTATCGTCGCGCACTATTGCTTGTTAAACACCGACATTGTATAGCATGGCACCCCTCTAGAGCGCACGCGAACGCGAACGGCCTGGAAAGCTCCAAGCTGCAGCCAGCATTGGGCCCCTAATCAGCGCGGCGGCGCGCCCATCATTGATTGCACCACCTTCCTTCAAGGGACACGTTGGCACCCTGCTCTATGTACTCCAAACCGTCAAAAACCAGCATCTCCGGGACCCCAATTCCCAATTCTCAATTGCTCCGCTATACCCCAGTCCAAGTAAACTCATCATCACGCACGACGAGAATTTCATGAGCAACATCAACGGACGAAATGGCCGCATACACCTTGAACTCTCCGCGGAGTCCTCTCCAGCGGGATGCGCTCTCGTCGTAGATGCTGGTGCTGTATTTATCCAAGGATAGTCGTACCGTCTTCTTCTCAAGCGGGCGAAGCTCGATCTTGTAAAATCCGGCGAGCTCCCTGATCGGGCGTCGTCGTCCGATCTTAGTCGCGGGGAGCGAGACGTACAGCTGAACCACACATCTGCCCGTACGCTCTTGTCCGATGTTTTGTACATCGCAGAAGATGTCAATTGCTCCTTGAGGCCCCACAAGTATCACGCCGGCCGATCCTGCTCGGAGGTTCGAAATCTCGAAATCGGTATAGGACAATCCAAACCCAAACGGGAACAAAGGCTCGGACGATTCGGCTCGAAGATAGTATCTGTAGCCCACGTCAAGCCCTTCCGGGTAGTGCAGCTTCATATCCTTGCCGACAGGGAAATTTCCATAGGATGGATTGTCTTGGATGGCCCTGGGCCACGAGAATGGCAATCGTCCACTAGGATTCGTGATGCCAGTCAGGACACGCGCCAAAGAGTGGCCACATTCCTGACCCGGAAACGAGGCGTGCACGATGGCCGGAACTGTGTCGACAAATTCGATCATAGACACTGGCGCGCCGGAGAAGTTGACCACCACCGTCTTGGGGTTGACTTGGGACACGGCACGGATGAGCTCATACTGTTCGCCTGCGAGTGCCAAGGTCGTTCGATCGAAACCTTCCGACTCGATTTCGTTAGTGGTGCCGACACAGACGATGGCGATGTTGGCGTTGCTCGCAACGTTCGCCGCGTCTTGCAATCGCCGCCGAACATCGATGTGCTCCTGAAACCTCAGGCTGGCGCCCTGATAGAACTTACCAAATAGGGGAGGCCCATTGAGGATGTCGGGATCGGTGGCCCATGTCTCCAGAGAGAGCGTGTACTGCTGTTGAGCCTCCATGTGGTATGTGAGCCGTTGTTCGAGCTTAGATTTGTAGAAGTAGAACTGCTCCATTGCCATGTCCGTTGGCTGGGCACGCTCGAAGACGGTCTCACCATTGATGCAAAGCACTGCTCTGCCAGTTGTGATGACGGACACGACGTGGTCTCCCCCACTCGTCGGACGAACGTCGTACGACATTCGGGTGCAGTAGTCATGGTCCAAAAAGCTCGGCCATTTCTCCTTGACCATGTATTCGGCCGTGGGCTTCCACTCTTCCAGCACCCTGTTGTGGCCGACCTTGCTGCCGTTGAACCATTCCACTCTCACGGGGCAGTCTGTATGGACTCGTTGTCCTGGTGGGAATACAATGTCGTGGTTCGGATGTGGAAGGGTAGCGTAAACGGGCACTCCAGGCGATGTTCGAACGTCAAAGCCGAGATGACGAAGACCCTCGATCGGAGTTACGGAGTGGATGGCATCAACTCTGGCACTGCCGCCACCGCCCAACGAAGCGAGGCTCGCATGATGACCGATCATGGCCACGCTGGTGCTTCTCTCCCTGGAAATCGGAAGTAGCCCTCCGTCGTTCTTCAACAACACCATGCCATCTGCCCCAGTTTGCGCAATGATCTCGTTCCTGCGTGGATTCTCAACTTCCAGTTCCGGTGGTTCTGAAGGATCTTCGAAGCGACCCAGTTTCTGTAGAAGCTCCAATACACGTCTGGCGCTCTTTGTGACAGTCTCCTCTGAGACTGCGCCTGTGGATACCGCCTCCTCCAGCAGCTCTCCGCGCCATTTGGTCGGACCGGGCATTTCCAAGTCCATTCCAGCGTTCATACAGTTGACTGTTGAATAAGTACCCATCCAGTCCGACATCACCAGTCCTGAGAACCCCCATTCACGTCGAAGCACATCCTCTATAAGCCATCCACTATCTGCAGCGTAGGTGCCATTGATGCGATTGTACCTGATGCAGCAATTGTCAATGACGACCATGTGCGACCATAAAGCCAGGAGGGCACCATGAGTATTTGGTCTGAGTATAACTGTGGCTGATAATACATACGAAGTCATGAAACAGAGAGGCTTGGACAGCGCCATCACAAGCTGAAAAGGTCGAAGGTAAATCTCTCGAAGGGTCTGCATATCCACTTCTACCGACAGCTTTTTCCGCTGGTCTTCGGCTTCATTGGCGACAAAATGCTTCGGCGTGGCCGCGATGCCCTGGGATTGACAACCTGCATGCCTTCTAGCACAACAAGTTCCCTAGTTGCCAAAATTTCAAACTTGTTGTGATAAGAAGGAAATAACCGTACCGTTCACGAAGGCAGCTGCCAATCTTCCCAGCAGAAGCGGATCTTCCGAGTACGTTTCGTAGTTTCGTCCACCTTAACCGCCCAGTCCAGTCGTTGGCTGTCAGTATGGTGATTCCAGCAGTGTAAAACGACAGTGACAGTGGAAGTTTGCTTGCTTACCCAGCGGGGAACGGATCACATTCAACGTCGGTGCGAGGAGGACATGAGCGGCCTTGGTGCGCGCCTCATTGGCAATCTCGACTCCCATTCTGTACGCGGCTCTTTCATCAAAAGTGGCACCGATGCAGGTGCCGCAGGGCATACATGCTGCTTTGATACCACTGACATAGCTTTCTCCCCTAGCACCATTGGGTCCATCTGTAGTCTGTTTCGCAATTTCGGGTAAGTGCCTTGAACTCGATTCCGCGCGAAGATGAAAAGAAAATTGGAGTCATGTGACCACCACACCCACCTTCAGAGGCGGGACAAATACCCCCTGGCGCTGGACGACAGGCGTGCGCCACCAGTCGCGACCAGCAAGTAATGAGATCTTTTCTCGCAGTGTCAGATTCTTCAATAGAGCGTCTAGGTCGGCTGATGTCGTTGCTCCAGCGGAACCCATCGTACTCTCAGAAGCTCAAGTCAGCTCGCGGCGAGGGGGCATGTTTGGTTTTTCGGCGAGTGTTGTATCGAAGAGGGACCGAATCCGGAGGAAAGCCACGGGGCAAGTCAGCAGAGAAAAGAAGACTTTCGGCGGCGAACCTCCTCACCGAGCCTGGCATAGGGCGCTGCTCGTGGACTTGTCCGATGTTTTAAAAGCTGTGTGAATGACTTACACCTGTTCTGGTTCGCGGTCTTCGGTACCACGCACCGCGGAAGCGCGGACTTTGGTGGATCCACGCTCAGGCTCGCGGAAGCGCGGCTTGACCGCTGAGCAGAAGAAGGGTAGAGTGACGGTGTGGGTTTGTCCCCTGTCCACTTATTGGAAAGACCCGATGTTGGATTGGACAACGTTCGAACCATTTTCTCATGCAAATATATTGGAAAAAAGGTCCTAACGGTCAGCGTCCGCTGGATAAAGCCTGACAATGGCCTCCGGAAGGTACACGAGGGTAACGACTATTCGGAGACCCACGAATGAGAAGTCGGACAAAGAATAGACCCCCGTAGGTCCATCCTCTGGCCTTGAATTGGAGTAGAAGTCACGGCAGGCAATTGGCTGAACTCTTCCCGACTCCCCGGCCCTCCGGGGTTCGGACGTTGCATGTTTGTTTCCTAAGCATTTATACCGTGTCTGGGCAGCTATTCGACATCCGTCCGCTTACTTGACACTCTAAACCTATGAGGTCCCAAGCCTCGGCAGGACTTCCTCTGCCCATCCTGTAGAACAACATGCGTAATGATGTCTTTCAATGCAGAGGAGCCGGAGGATTCCAAGATTTGGATGGACACTTCGGTCACATGGTCCTGCCCATTCTGAGAGTGCCGTTCCCATTCCACGTGAACCAGGCCGCGTCCGAGCAGTCCATTGATCGGCATTTGGGCTTTGACGCTTGGATAAAGAGACAGGCGTGGCTTGAACGTGATAGATCGGAATCCTGGTTCAGCCGGTGTTAGTCCGGCCACCTCGGCGATGAATTCGTACAAAGGGGCAGACCCCCAGGCGTGGCAGTCTGAACGCTGCGTCACATCATCTTCGACCCACGTAGTAACGTTCTGGGCCAGTTGTCTCTTCCAAGGTTCCCAGAAAGCTCTAAATGCGTCGTCATACGCAGTCCCGCCCACCTCGGAGAGCGCTCGGAGCGTATAAAAAGACATTGCCAAGGAAGGTCGATCGAACGGGCCCTTCCCATGGACCGGAGTTGTTGTCGAAGACCACAGAGAGCGCAGAAGAATTTCTGAAGCTTCGGCGCCGGTTGTCGCTCCGCATAATGCCGCCCAGATCTGACTGTGAGGGCTGTAGTCGACATTGACATTGGCATTGCGCGCCAGGCCATCCGTGAACAATTCGCCATCGAAACAATGCTTTCGAATGCCTTCAACCACGGCCTGGGCTCTAACCAAGTATTCAGCTGCTCGGAGCGTCGTCGGTTGTTCGAGTTGTTGTAGACAGCGCGCTGTGAACTTCAAGGTATAGGCATACAAAGCGTTGGTGAAGGTTAGATGGCCCGAACTCTGCGCGGCGGGCGGGATGCCAAATGGTCGCCACCCTGGAATCCAGTCCACAAACTCCCAGCGGTCGTCTGTGGTGAAAGCACGGACTAGGTCGAGGTTCTTGTCGATGCGCTGGTCGAAAGACCTCAATACCGCGTCCACGACACTGAGGAAGCGGAGCGTAAAGGCCGTTTCACCAAAGTAGATGAAGTGGTCGAACACCATGCAGACCCAGTAGAGCGCAAAATTAGGGATTATCTGCAGTTGATGGGCCGGGGCGCGGCTCGGGGTGAGTCCCAACGCGGGCTGAAAAGCATTGTAGAGTTGACAGATTGCTTGTCGTGCTAGTCGATCGTCTCCCGATACACAGTAGGTGAACAAGATGGAGCTGCGGGCGTCCATGGCATATTGCAGTTGTTCATAAAACGGGCAGTCCTCGTACGTGTCATGCATGCAATTTCGCAGTGTGCGGATACTGGTGTCCCACAAAGCGTCCACCGCTTCCGCCTGTTCCTGTCGTGCAACAGTGCTGCTAGACCGAGCCTGGAATTTCGCCTGCACATCCATATCGTAGTTGGTCTGCAATAGTTCTGCTCCATAGAAAACCAGGTCAGTATCCGCAGCCACGTCGATGTCGAGAGCGATGACGCGGAATGTGCGAAAATGAAATGGTTCAAAAATCTCCTTTTCCATTTCGTCCACGTCGTGCCTTAGCAGGGCAGCGATGCCAGCTGTAGACCCGCCGAGTCTGTAGAGGTCATATGGCCCGTAAAGCCGTTTTGTGCTGTCCTTGCGATCGCCTTTGCGCCTCGAGTATGGGATCAACGCGGGCTCATCTTCATAGCATTCCGAGTATTGAACGCGGACAGCGCTTCCTATGGGCCCTGGTCTTTTGAAAATGAATTTAAGAAACGCCGTGGTATGGTTAGCCATCTCGAGCTCGATGTGGTGCGAAGTTCCACGAGGCAGGGTCACAGAGGGTGATAGCGAGGCGCCGCCGCCGTCATCGTTGTTGGAATGAAGCAGAAGTGCGGCCCATTCCATCTCAGGCACTGTACTTTTGATGTTATGCGATGAGTCGAAACCGATCTTTTCAAGGCGATGAAACGGGATAACCCGCGGTGTGAGCTTCCACGGCGGACCAATACCGTAGGAAGCCATGTACCGGTACGGCTTTGCCGGAATCCAGCGGCGAAGCTGGTCCCTCTGTCGGTCTACCTCTTCGTAGATATGAAGGAAATCATCATCCTTGATGTTGCACGGGAGACGGGAACCCTCATCAACCGAAGTCTCCCAGCTTGCATCGGTTGCGATATCAACAGCAGGGCATGTTGCTCTCGCACTCGCACCAGCGCCAGGCTGAACTGGCAGAGTCAAATAGAAGCCTGGAACTGGCATCCTGACGAAAGTGATGCCATGGTGGCTGCCGGGAAATAGCCGCAGAACCCGGACTGCTATATCATTCTGTCCCTGCCGAAGAAATGGTTGGATGTCGAGCTCGTCGAAGAACCATTGCTGGGCATCCCCTTTGACCGGGCCTGTGTGCACGAATCGCGAGTTGATCCAAAGCTTGTACCTTGTGTCGGCAGAGATGTGAATGTTAGCGGGACCAGTCGGCACGGATGCGACATCAAATACTTTGCGGAAATCAACGAATCCTCCTGCTGTTGTTGGCGATGGACCGTCATTCCACTCCTCGTTCCAGATCCATGATGTGTCAATCGCAGTCCCGGCCATTGCCACCAATTCGCGGTCAGTCTCTCGCGAGTCGAAGTGAAGTAGGGGTCTCCCCTCTAGCGATAGCAGAACTGGAGGTCGTCGTGGTCACGTCCAATGGCCATATATACCTCTCATGGAGCTATTTTCCTCCTCGGACGCGCTGCAATCTTCCTGCACTCGGTGGACTTTGACCCGAATACATCATTGGATCTTAGGTAGCTGCAAGCTGACCGGGGAGCGCACGGATCTCTGGAGTTAGAAGATGAGGAGCTGTACCTCGTGCGGAGTAATTAGATCAGAAGCGGAGTAATTTTCGCGCAAGCCTGGGACAAAAACACGAAGTATAGATACTGAGGAGTAGGTGGCCAAACCCAGAATTAAACTTCCCGACGCACTGGAAACGGGCATAACTCATGACCGTAAGTTGGGAACTTGACTTCTTACCGCCGTGGACCTCCGGGAGAAGGTGAGGGACTAGTTAACGCTAGGGGCCTAAGTCATCCCCTGAAAACTCCTTTCTTAGCGGGCGTATCCTGAAAGTTCCCTCCGCGCTCGGACGGACAATCTTGATGAGCTTTTACTTGTAAATTCCACTGTACAGCTCCAGATCCATGATATCTATCTACCAGCCACCCTTTCAACATGATGTTCAGCCTTCTTCTCGACGTCCATCTCACGAGCCATTAAATTGGCCTGGGTTTCATCAGACAAGAACGCATTTTGCGGGCCGTCAAAGATAACGGCAATCTCCTCCAGAGAAGGACCCTTGGTCTCGGGAAAGACAAAATAAACAACAATGGTGTTGAGGACGACCCATGCAATAAAGACAAAGTAGAACTTCCAACCGAGGTTTTGGAGACCGACCGGAATGGCAAAGGTTTCGAGACCGGTAAATCCCAGACTCCAGAACTGGAAGATTGCGGTGCCTCGAAGACGGAGGGTATAAGGCAATATCTCAGTAAAGTAGAGGGTCAGGTTACCCGTGTTGCCGAAATTGTAAGCTGGAGAAAAGATGTAGATGAACGCCACGACGGCAATACCGGCAGACTTGTTGGTGTTGTCGGTGGCGTAGACGGCGCTGCCAGTGGTGATGGCGACGAGACACAGGAATACAAAGATTCCTGCTCCCAGGAACAGTGGACGACGACCCAGCTTACTCGGCAGAGTGGCAAAATAGACGGCACTAGCCCAGGAGAGTATCTGAGAGGTAGCATTAATCAAGGTCTGCTGAAGACTCGATGTCAGGCCCACAGTCGCCAAAATAGGAGCAAGATAGTAAGAGATGATGTCGTTGCCAGAGTTCTGTTGAATATTGGCACACCAGAACAGGAGGAATAGTCGAAGTCGATTCCCTGGGGTCCTAAAGAACTCGGCGTAATTGGAAAAGATATTGCCCTGGTCGGTGATCTTCTCTTTGGCAAGGGTGCTGTAAATTTCGGCAAACTCCCAATTGACCAGCGCGTCGTTCTCGTCACCCTCGGCATGGTATTTGGACAGGGTGCGTTTGGCCTCTTCGGCGCGATCTTGCGATACCAGCCATCTGGGGCTTTCAGGGACGAACCAGATAAGTACAATCTGGAAAACAGAAGGCAGTGCCTGTGCCGCACAGGGGATGCGCCACGCAGCGGTTCCGTCGATGCGGAACGTGCCAAAGGTGATCCAGGCCGCGAAGACAGATCCTAACCCGTACGAAGTCTGGTACAAGGCTGTCACGGTCGTTCGTTGATTGGGGTGTGCGATCTCAGTGATAAGTGGCGCACCACATGACTGGACCAAAACGCTGCCCGCGCCGATAAAGCCTCTCCCGACGATGAACTGGGCTTCGCTACTTGCACTTGATTGCAGGATGGCGCCCAAGCAGCAGACCAAAGCTCCAGTGGCGATCCCAATGCGGCGGCCAAATCGATCAGCGATGTAGGAAACGGTGCACGTGGCAATGATGCCGCCGATTGGATATGCGCCGTTAAACAGGCCTAAGGTTGAGCCAGTGGGATTGCCAAAAGAGTCGCGCCACTGCTGGATCGACTGAAGGCCGTTCATCATGGAGCCGTCAAATCTATTATTTGCATACGATACCTAGTGTCAGCGAGGGAAACGGAGACGGTCATAGTAGTGATTGGGATTGGGAACGGATGCCCACCCACCCTAGAGTAAAAATAGAGACCAAGGGCACGACCAGCAAGATGTTCAGTGCCCGGAGGTTCTTGGCTCGCCACCAGCGCTTTGTGTCGACAGAGCTCGTTGGCATGGCGGCGGCTGCGGCCTCACGAATTGTAGTCGTGGCCGGCACCAAGCCAGGCTTCGTTCGCTGCAACATTGCCGCTGCCATCTGTTCGCTCGAATCGAAGGTATGAAGAAAATTAATTGAAGTGAGGTCAAAAGACAACGTATAACATATGTGGGCGTAGACAAGCCTGTGTAGATCCAGCAGCTAGGGCCACAACTTTATAGCCCGCTCAAGAGACACAGGTGCTCGCGCCACGGAGCCTTCGAGCGATAAAGCATGCTCAATCGCTTCATCACCAGGCACTTCTCGGTCCGAATTCACCCAGAAGGCAGCACGGTAGTTAGAAATTGATGTCAGTCGACGACCAGCTCGTGCATTCCCCGTGGGGAAAAAGTCTGACATCTGGGGATATCGCCGGCAATAGGAGCTTGGGCTTCGGGACGTGGAGGAGCGGGGCAATGCATCACAGCTTCCAAATTCAGGGCAAGTGCCAGGGACGTGGTTGATGACCAGTTTCACGTGTGCTGTAAGACGAAATGAGGTAGCGCAATGACAGTTGGATCCTCTCGCTGTAGCTGGGAGCCGAGCCGGAGATTGTTGCCCCGGAGAAGCACCTCACTGAGCCGTAGTCGTAGGATCATTGTAGCGAGATCAATGAGCCGGTTCTAGAGTCGGCTGTCCGTTGTTCTTGTGTGGAAAGAAGCCTAGTTGAGCGAGCATTCACGAGTGCTGTATTCGGTATATGGCCGGACAGAAGTTGTTCGGAGGCTCGGAGGGCCATCCGGAGCGAAAAAAACAAAGCGGATCTTCTGGGATCCGGCCCCGCTCCGCTTCTCCCCGACATGAATTCATGCAGGTCATCCCGGTGGTATCAAACACTCCTTCTCGTTGGAAGGAATTCCTCCGGTAGCATGCCTAGCTTTAACTAGTTTGCTACATCATACTATTTGACCCAGCTGGTCAATTTACCTCGACAAGTTCGCGAAGATCCAGGCCTAGAGGTCGGCGCAACTTACCGCGAGCCGGGGGTAGTCTTCGGTATGAATTGCATCGCGAATCCAACTTTCCTTGGTGTCCCTGCTAGTGCTGACGAGGTTCTGCTATATTCCTATACAAATCATGTATGATCAACCCAGTGATCTTTAGGTTGCAAGCCTTGCGCATTCGGAGTCACAGCCGAAGATGTCGATTTGCATTGCAGAACTGTCAGCTGAACATCATCACGATGGCTTTGCCATATCTCACAGCTGTCCGCGGCTCTCTTGGCGGTTTTCACCCACAAACTTAAAGGGTTGGACCCAGGCGTCATACACACTGGTGATTGTCCGTGGCACCAACGAGGAAACTTACCAGGTCAAGTCTTCGGAATCGGTCCTGGTGCCCTGGCCATCATCGCCTTTGCGCTCACGTGAGACAACTCAAGTCAGAGTCTGTGTCACGGGACAAGACGGCTCGACTAGCCCCTGGGCAAGGCTGAATCTGGAAGCCGCCCTACTGTCCCGCTCCGACTGGGCCTGTGGCCTGATCTCTGCTCCCCATACCGGCAATCCAAGTGAGAATCCGAAGAGACCGTTTCGCCTGAGGAAACAATTTACGTGCTCTCTGAACGGCGGGGCAGTGGCACGTCTGTACGCCTCTGCTCATGGCATCTACCAGGTGGAGATCAACGGAAGAGCCATAGGTAACGAGCTCCTCGCTCCGGGGTGGCAATCATACCAAGATCGACTTCACTATCAAACATACGACGTGACACCTTACCTCGTGAACGGCGACAATGTCATCGGAGCCTACGTAGCCGAAGGCTGGTTTGCCGGTCGACTTGGCCGTCCTGGTGTGTCGAACGTTTGGGGTGAGCGACTCGGATTTCTCGGTCAACTCGAAGTGGACGGGAAGGTTATTTGCGCGTCCGACTCGAGCTGGCAGTACCTTGCGGACGGCCCAGTTGTTGCAGCCGAAATTTATAACGGAGAAATCTTCGATACCACCCTCGACGATCCCAGTTGGTCTATTGTCAACGCTCAATTGCCGGGTACAGGTGGTCTTCTGGCCGAGGAGCTTATATTTCCGTCCGCTACCCTGATCTCGCCCGATGTTGCTCCTGTGAGGACCATTGCAGAGATACAGCCCCAGCAGCTCATCACCTCCCCAAGTGGCAAGCTGATCCTTGACTTTGGGCAGAATCTCGTCGGGCGGCTAAAGTTCTTGGTGGACGTGCCAGGGAAGTCCGGCGATCAGGTGGTGATCAGGCATGCAGAGGTCCTCGAGAACAAAGAGCTTGGGACTAGACCTCTGAGGACTGCCAGAGCAGAAAACGTCATTAAATTGGGCGGTCGAACAAAGGGCTACGAATCGCGGTTCTCTTGGTATGGATTCAGGTAGGAATATCATGGCCCCCTCTGTCATCCTTCACCCCTCGATCTCCAAGAGAGGAGAAGAGAATCGATTTGAAGCTGACTTCGACCTCAGATATGCTGAAATCACGGGCTACGAGGACCTGAAGTTGTCCGATGTCGTCGCCGTATTCATCTCGTCCGATCTCCGTCGTACAGGGACCTTTGACTGCTCGCACGAGCTCATCAACCACCTCCACCACAACACCGTCGCCTCGACCCGCGGTAACTTTATATCACTGCCAACAGATTGCCCCCAACGAGATGAAAGGTTCGGCTGGACCGGCGATATCGCTGTCTTTGCATCCACCGCGAATTACTTATTCGACACCTCGGCGTTTCTCGGATCATGGCTTGGAGATCTCGCAGCCGAGCAACGCCGCATGGACGGCAATGTACCTGTTATCGTTCCTCGGGTCCCTCTGCGACGTCAGGCCGACGAAAGACCAATGGCTATCTGGGCGGACGCCTGTATCACTGTGCCATTCGACATATACGAGGCCTCCGGCGACCAGAGTATACTGGCAAAACAGTGGGACAGTATGCGCATGTGGCTCGACCGAGGACTTCCTCGCAACAAGGACGGCTTCTATTCGGAGTGTACGCCTCAATATGGCGACTGGCTGGATCCTAAATCTCCGCCACAGCTTCCAGGCCACGGTCGGACTGATCCATTCTTTGTCGCCAATGCGTATCTCATCTACGTGACAAGGCTTGCCGCCAAGATTGGGATAGTACTCGGCAAGACTGATGTTGCTGCCAGGTATTCAAAGGATGCAGACGAGCTCATGGAGAAATTCGAGGCCGAATATATCACCAAGAATGGTCGACTAACAAGCGACACACAGACGGCTTACTGCCTCGGCCTTCTCTTCGGACTCTTTCACTCGGACTCTCAGATACGTACCGCGAAATCGAGACTGGATTGGTTGATCCGATGGGACAACTTCAAAGTCGGGACAGGTTTCGCCGGAACACCTGTCATCCTGAAGGTACTTGCCGAGCACGGTTTGCTCAATCTCGCCTACAGATTATTACAAGAACGGGATTGTCCTAGCTGGCTGTACCCGATCACTATGGGAGCAACAACAATTGTAAGTCTTAGTCTCTGTTATGTGCCATCTGCCCGCTCGGTTCCCTCCCTCTCCACCCCTTGCATTACTGCACAGCAACGTTGAGCGACATTGTGTTTTGTTTTACTGAACCCAATACGTCTATGCTCACACCCACAGTGGGAGCGCTGGGACTCCATGCTTCCAGATGGAAGTATCAATCCAGGACAGATGACGTCTTTCAACCACTACGCGCTCGGGTCCGTCTGCGACTTCTTACATAGGACCATCGGCGGACTTTCTACCCTCTCTCCAGGTTGGCGGACGGCATTGGTCGCCCCCAAGCCTGGAGGCACGATTCGTCACGCATCAACCTCATTTGACTCTCCCTACGGGCTCTATGCTGTGGAATGGAGGATTGAAGGTTCGAGGATGATCACCAATGTCAAGGTGCCCCCGAATGGCAAGGCCCGGGTAGTGATTTCGGACCAGGTCGATACGACGGTTGGGAGCGGCGAGTACGATTTCGACACAGCATGGAGTTGTGACCCTGACTGGCCGCCGACATTGATTCAAGGCGTCCAGGGGAACGAAATGGTATCCGAGTTCGTGCCATAGACGCAATTAGGTATTCTGGCGCAAATGTACACTGTTACGCTGGCAAGGTTATCCCCCTTCTGCGAGAAGGGTTCGTGTTGGGGGAGCGAGACTCGGGATATCATTGACCGAGGCCCTACCCCTGCCTCCACAGTAGCTACTAGCAGCAACCTTCTTTTAATCTCCTCCACCTCGACGCACGATAGCCCCCGTTCTCACCTCTTCTGACGCGCTCGAGGTATTGGATCTTGGTGCACAGGACCCTACTCAGAGGGTCGACTGCACGAGAGATACAAGCGCCACGGCCGCGGCGAGGCTACTTTGGTGTGATCGGAATATCTCGTTGAGATTTGGATCCACCACCACCGTCGTTGGGGTATTTGGTGCTCGTCGTTGCGGCAAGCCACATCTCTCTGCCCTTATTTTGGCCTTGGCCATGAACGACGACGCTATGGTTGGTATCAGCAGCGGCGACGGCCACGGCAACGAGCCTGACCTGTCTCGGCTGGTGGGCTCCGCACAGCGGCGCTTTGCAGTCAACGCATGCGTCTCCTGTCGTCAGCGCAAAACCAAATGTGATGAGGCCAGACCAGCTTGTGGACGCTGTGCTCGCCTCGAGCTGCCCTGCACATACCTCCAGGCGCCTGCGCCCCGAGATACGGTATTGATCACCAGCCTGGACCAGCGACTCCAGCGCCTCGAGGCCAAGATCGATCTTCTCTGTCAGTCAAGTAGCCTGGCCGCACGACCCACAAGCAGTTATGCTCTGGGTACCACCGGAGGGCTCGCCTCCGCCGGCGTCGCGGGCGGCCGAGAAGAGGCATTATTCTCCCCTCGTTCACCTCAGCCCGATTGGCTGCCAGGCCACCGCCCTGGCTTAGGTCCAGGAGCAGGGCATTTCGGAAACCCAGCGTCTTTATTTATTTACCCCGAGAATGAGGCCGTCCTCGCCATCCCTCGACAGCACTCGACCGCCCCCCAATATATGTTGCTGTGGCCTTGCGTCGCTGGCCGGTTTGGCATCAATGATGTGCTCTATCCGCTAATCGTCGAGACGGCGCGCACTCGACCCCGGCTACACCCCCTGCCGCCGAGAGCCTTGGCATCGGATGGCCTGAGTCGGACGAATTGTACGGAGCGTTTGACATTTTCACAATTTGGTTGTCTTGCATCCTCCTACTTTCAACACTTCCATCCCCGGAACATGATCCTAGACGAACGCGAGTTCTACTCACACTTGGCGCCTCGGATCTTGCGAGGTGGATTCGATCGGACTCCTCACAGCTGTCTTCTGCTTTTGGTGCTCGCCGTCGGTTCCATATCTGCTGTGGAAGACGGATTCGTCGAGTGGAGGCCTGCTGAGTCTGGAGACACCGTTACTCCTGAGGTCGAGGCCGAGAACGAGAACGTTGGCACGGACGAGGTGGGGGAGGGCTTTTTCCACCTGGCTGCCTCGATGTTTTCCGAGGTTTGCGACAACACCTGGACCAGCGTGCGTTGTTGGCTGCTGATGGCCTTCTATCACTCATTGAAGCTCCGTGTTTACGAGCAGTGGCTAGCCATTTCCCGCGCGGCCATGGCCGCAATGCTGTTACTCCGCATGAACGTGGGCTCGAAACAGGTCCAGTGCCAATTGTTCTGGGTCATCTATCTGCAAGAGAGTCAATTGCTGGCGGAACTCGATTTCCCGTCTAGCGGGATCAGCGTGTTGGAGCATTCGGTCGCTCTGCCGTTTGCACAAGAAGACGACGGTGACCAGGTCGAGACCGAGGAACTCGATGAAGCCCAGCGCGAACACCGCCTGATCTTCTTGGCCGAGATCTCCTTGCGGCGCCTGCTCAATCGTATCCACTTCCACATGTACCGGTCCGAGACCAACGTCTTGCCGGGCGCCTCGCCTGTGGCTGTGTCCTCACCCTTTGCCGACCAAGCGGCCAGCATGATTAGCGAGCTTGACAGCCAGCTGGAATCATGGCGGCACCACCTCCCGCAGACCATTCAAGCATCTTTCGCCGCCGACTATGAAACGCAAGCGATGACCCAGAGACGAACAAGGCCAGTCCGAGAAAAGTTAATCGGAACTCTTAAGTCTCGGTATTTCGCCGCCAAGGCCATCATATTCCGGCCCTTCGTCTACCGCGTGCTGCATGCAGCAGATCCGGAGAGGCTCCCGTCCGAAGACGCAACTGGCGCGGCCACCGCCCTGGAAGCTGCCCTCCAGGTTCCCCTGTGTGGTGGCTTGCTGTGCGACAACCTCCGCCTCATGCCGCTGCTAATCAATCCCGCTCGAAGGTTCGCTTTATGTCCTATCCTGTTTACTCTCCTTCACCCCCTTTTCCCGGCGGAGTGCTGCCCTACCTCACGCCCTGTTACGACTCACACTCTATTTCTCCTCACACACAAACCCTTCTTGACCCCTCAGTCTTGATTTCTTGCTTGGTGCTTTTCTCAATTCAAGGACAATTCCTGACTGACACTGTTGGCCTTTGACACGAACAGTTTTTACGCGCTGGGAATCTTACTGGAGTTTATGTCGAAAACTGAGCATCATCGATCCTTCTTTCCTCAGCATTGGGGCTGTGTCAACGCCATCAAAGCACGGCTTGCTGACGAAGTGGCCCCCCGTTCTCCTTTAACACGTCGTGACCTTGAGATCTTGACTTTCCTGACCGAGTCCGAACGACCAGCACCACGGCCAAGCTGAGGCTGAGCTTCTCGTCGTCTTCTATAGATGAAAAAGGCCCCTGTCGTGGACGGAAGAGTTTGCGCTGAAAAACATTCGTCACACTGCGCCGGGACTTTTACTTTCCGGCCAGCGCAATGAGCGATTTTGCCTGTAGCTGGCGTACGACGCGTTGTGTGTCGTGACCGAATGTGCCCAGGATCCCAGCAGCAGTCTCCCACGCTTCGTATCTCCTTTGGCCGCTCCCATCGAAGCTACGTTGTGCTTCCATGTCCTGGCTACGGGTCCGGCAAGTCCAACCATGGTGATCATCGACGATCGCGATTGACTCGTGGGTCAGATGGTATTCCTCCCATGGCGGAATCCCGTTGGCGAATTTGATCCACCTCCTCGCAAAGCCTGCGCTGACACGACGAAGGCGATCTGAAGGATAGCGTTCCGATAGGGTCATGAAGAGGAAGAGGACGTCTAGGAAGTGATGACCTTGAATCTCCGTAAACACTGAACCTGGAAAAGGGTTTCGAAGGGCAACGTTGTATCGGTAAACTGTTTTGTCGGCGCGGCCGGCGAGAGTTTTGGCAAGTACATGCATGGGTTCTTCATTTAACTTCAATCAATTTGAAATCCACCAATTCTGGAAAGCGAATATGGAAAGACAGAAAAAGGACACAAGCGGACACTCACGGGAAAAGACCATATCGCCGCCCAGCTCCATTATTCTCCTCCAGAAAAGATTGGGGTCCATGCCGGGTTGGATCGAATAGGCCTGCATCAATCTAGCGCCAACTTCACGGCCTAACAACACGTCGAGGTGAGAGATTAGATTGTCGATGGTGACATGTTTGAGACCGGCTTGGAAGTTGAAACCCTGTTGTAGCACAAGTATCGTCATCGGCACCAGCCTAAAAAAGGTGGTGACGCATGGATCGGGGCCGGGATGGAGATCAAAGATGGGAAGAGGATGTACCTACCTCAAAACAGCAGTCACCGACGATGACCTCGTCCACCCACGTGCACTGTCCGATCAGATCGACCCAACTGTTGTAATCGGGAGCTGCAGCAGGGAAGAAGCCCTTCTCTGCCCAAGGACCCCAGTCCGGTATGTCAAAGTCGGCGACAGCTGCAACAAGTCTCTCCACAGGCACCTGGCGCAGGCGCTCAAGACGGGCGGGATCATCCTTGTCAATCCCACAGTATGAAAGGAGCCTCTGATACTGCCCCTCTTTCGTGTCCAGGATGACCGGTGGAGCGTTCCCAGGAACCGTTCCAGACTGTAAAATCACCTTCTGGAACAAGGGGACAGTCGAGCACATGTGAAAGGCGAGAGAGGCGCTTCCTGCGCTCTCACCAAACGCCGTGATGTTTTGGGGATCTCCACCGAACCCTGGTATATACCTCTGGATCCACAGAAATGCGTTGCGCTGGTCGTGGAGCCCGAAGTTGCAAGGAGGTTCATGATTGAGCGCTGCTTCTTCCAGCAGGTCCTACAGTATATCGCCAAACAGTAAATCAGCTCCCCTTTCCCCCCAGATATCTGTATCAGAAATTGATCCCAATAATGACTAAATACCAGTGCCTACTGGAATCGGAAGGGAGAACGAACCTTGCAAGCGATGAAACCAAACCAGTTTAGACGATAACTAGACGAACAAAACGCCATGGTCAGATGGACAGATGGCCAGGACGCAGGGCTTCGAACGGTTAGATCGGTCCAAGAGAAAACTGACTTACTGTATGCTCACAATAACAACGGGTTGACCTTCTTTCACTGATAATTCTACCATGCGCGTCGTATCTTTGGACGAAGCCCCCACGCGGGCCTCAGTGTCAGTATATAGACGCCACATTCGAGGCCTCCAGTAACAAGACCGCCATTGACTATTCAACTCACCATGAATAGGTCCTAGATGCGCGCCCATGGAGAATGCTCCGCCATGAACGTACACGAGAATTGGCAGCAGTCTCTTCTTGCTTGTATTGTCGCTGTTGCTATCACTACCACCGGTACCGACGCCGTCGCCTGGATCTACTTGTGAGCTGGTGACGACGGATCTAGGCACGCTGATGATCGTGTTCAGACACGCAAATTCGTCGTACTGCTGCCGGTCCTGCTCGCCGGGCAATTTGCCACCAAAGGCCGCCAATGTTTGAGGAACCTGTGGACATGCATAGCCGTCCTGAGTGCAATCTCGCTGCTCGGCCGGGGCTGCGGGATCTGGGGTGACTATCTTGCTCTGTCTGAACCGCGCCGGTATATGCGCATAAGGGACATTGCGGAACTGGACGACTGATGGACTGTGATTCCGCACCCGACCAGTCAATTCGCCCAGGTCGGGATGGCGAATAGTGGTTGTCAAAGAGTCCTCGGGCGCCATATATCTTCAGAGGGAAATCAGCAGATCTAAGACCCTTGATGTCAGTACGGTCTAGGAAGTATATGTATGTGTATGTGTATGTGTATGTGTATGCGTATTCATCCATATCATATCCACGACCGAATGAACCATGTCTGCAAATATTGGTGTGAATCTATTTGGGTCATCTCATTGCGACCGAAGCCCGTCGTCCCACCGTGTATCACGGACCACGGACCCCTCTTGTCATCGAGTTTCCGCTAACAGCTCTTTTCGGGGAAAGACGGACACGCCAAAGCTGGGACGAGGAGACTCCTCCGCGCCGTTCTAGAAGCTAATTACTGTAACCCTAGGCCACATCAAGGAGTCCAGCCGTTTTGCCATGCGGAACTCGGCTCCGGTACCATGGACCGCACTCCACGCTGTTTGTCGACACCAACCCCAGTTCACCATCCCGCCTCAGCTTCCAGTGCCTTCGTCCGGGGCGGCGCTATGGGGTTGGCGAATCGAACTCTCAGATCATGGCGCCGACCTCAATCGGGACATCCTCACTAGTATCGTAGTATGCTACTAATATATTCCGAGCTGGTCCAAATTTACGGCCAAATCCCGTCAAAGTCATTTTCTTGTAATTGTCTCTGTTCAGAACTATCGGAAGTGTCGTCCCATCTTGCCTCTTCGCCATCGGTCGCTCTCACTCACCAGCTGATGGGTTCCTCGGTTTAGATGTGACCGAGAGAATTGTATGGCTTCGCAGGATCTTTGTCCGACCATTCTAACTTGCCCTTCCTTGGCTTCGAGGGCGCCTTGTCGCTCGATGAATAATTCCAGCTCATATTTCCTCCCATAGATCGCCAAAACAGAGAGGCAGATCTCTTATTGATACTCTCTGATTTGGGTCTATTGCTAGCTCCCTTGCTTCAGACAGACAAGTCAACATCGCTCGCCTTCAACAAGCCTTTGCGTCCCTTTCCTACGCTGCTCATCGCACCGCATCGCACTCGGCCAGCGTGATGGCGACAGGCCACAATCAACCAGAGATGAAACACCACGACGATGAAGTGCAAGTCGAACTAAAAAATGACACTTTACAGGTGGAATCAGTTTTGAAAAGTGAAGACTTCGCACTCAAGTCGTCTCTCGATGACTTGACATTGTTGGCAACAGTCAAGCGGTTTTGGAAGGTGAGAAGAAGCCGGCGACCAGACAACCAGTCAACCCACTTACTGACGGAACCCGTCCATTATTTCTAGGCTGTGCTCGTGTGCAATCTCCTTTGCATTGCAGCCGGATGCGACGGCTATCAGACGGTATTGAACGGTAAACACACCCGATCAGTCAGGTTGTGACTTTGTCGGCCCCCTCTGGAAAACCCAAACTCGAATTTACTGACATATTGGCCTTGCGGGGGTGGGCAGGAAATGTGATTGCCAACCAAGGCTTCATCAACCACATGGGCTTCCCAGGCAAAGATGGCCAGTACACGCTCCATGCCAACTACACCGCCCTATGGGGAGCCATGCAATCTCTCGGTCAGCTCGTGGGCATGGTCTTTCTCAACCCTGTATCAGACAGAATCGGTCGAAAGACCACCCTGTACTGTTTGTGGGTCATCCTCGCCGCTGTAAGTTCCCTGCCCGAGAGCCCTTGAATTCGCAAGCTCCTCTTCTATCAGATGGCGCAAACTGATGCAAACTGACTCGTCCACATGTACAGTCCATTGCACTAGAGTCCACAGCGCGTGACTGGAAGGATTGGACCGGTGCCAAACTCCTTGCAGGCATCGGCGTGGGGTGTATCCAGGCCACTCTACCGGTGTATGTGACCGAGTGGGCACCGGTCAACATTCGTGGTGCCATGCTGTTCGCATACGGCTTCTGGAACAGGATTGGCAGCTTCCTCAGTCCTCTCGTATTGACCATTGTCCAGGCCGACGACCCGCTCAACTATAGAGTCCCCATCTTCACGCAGTGGGGGTTTCTGGGCGCGATGCTGCCTATTTTCCTATGGATCCCGGAGACTCCAGGTCAGTTGATTTCGGCAAAATTCCCACTCCATGAATTCTGAAGACGCTGACTCACAGTGTCTTTTCTCGCTCCGAATAGCTTACTTTGCTTCACGCGATCAAGACGAGAAAGGGAAAGCTACGATGCGCCGTATCAACGGAAAAGTGCCGGGCTACGACATCGAAGTCGAGTATGCCATTATCAAAAACACAATCTTGCAAGAGCGGCGAGAACTCCAAGCTCTCGAAGTCAACGAGCGCTCTTTCAAACAGCTGCTTCGCTCCTACGTTCAGTGTTTCCAAGGCCATAACGCTCGACGCACACTGGGGGCTGCTCTACCAGTCTGTGCTCAACAGCTCACTGGACTGTCTTTCCTCAACACGTACGCCAGCCTGTTTTTCAAGCAGAGCGGCTTTAAGAATGCATTCCTGATCACAACCATCTTAAGTGAGTCTACACATATGGGTCCTCTGCCTGCCTCCCTGCCTCCCTGGTCCTGAGTGACGGGGGAGGAGGAAGGAATGGCCTCGGCTCAGCCAAACAAGCTGATATAGTGCAGCCATCATCGCCCTCGTTACTTCCATCTCACTCATCCTCTTTACTGACCGATACGGCCGCCGACTCGTCGTCGTCTTTTCCGCTGTGGTCTGCACCTTCACTATGCTCATTGTTGGCGTCCTGGGCTTTGTTCCCAAGACTGGGCCTCTGAAGAACTTTCTCATCTTTGTTGCCTGTGTCTGGTCCTTTTTCAACGTCGCCCGTAAGTAGCATCTCTCCTATCTATACAATGACTCTCCCTATGTCCTTCTCGTTTCTCCTCTTAGTGTCCCGGTGCTGCTGGAACGTACTTACTGACATGGTCATGATCCGCAGTCGGATCTCTAGGATGGGCTTTCGTCGGCGAGGTTGCCTCACAGAAGCTGAGAGCGCGAACGGCGGGCCTCGCAGCAGGTTCGTCGGTCATTTTCGGCCTGACCTTCAATACCTCTCTCCCCTTCATGCGTAAGTGAACTAAGTCCCTGGTGTTCCTTCCGTCGCAGATCAATACAACACTACTTGCATCGGGCAAAACAGCTGACCCGGCAATGGTTGTCTAGTCGACGTCAACGGCGCAAACTGGGGCTACAAAACTGCTTTCCTGTTCCTGGGCACCGGTGTCGTCACCTGCGGTCTGGTATGGGCGTTCGTCCCGGAACCCTCAGCGCGTAATTCGGCCGAGCTCGACGAGATGTACGAGAAGGGCGTGCCTGCTTGGCGGATGAGGAAATACGTGACCGACGTGCAGAGAGTGCGACAAGTGAGGCTCCATACCTCCTCACCGCCACAAGAGTAACAAAGTCGTGTTCCCCTTCGTAGTAGAGGCATATCGCCTCGAGCAAGCCACGAAAGTTGAAGTGATTGGCTAGGTCTTATACGGCCGTCCTTTGTCCTTTGCTCTCCTTGTTGTTAGAATAGCAGGCAAATTCCCTGGTGAAGAGATCCCTCTTAAAGCTTTGTTACAGCTCTACTTCAGCCATATATAGGCTCCCTTCCGCTCATCTTTTGTATAACACTCTTCTAGTATTGAGTCATCCCGTATTTAGGGAAAGAAAAAAGGGCGCTTGGGAAGAAGAAAAAGCGGTTATTAAAGCCAGTGTCGATCTATCTACTGGAGATTACTGAGGATGTATCCGGAATTATTACGATGTATAATCACAGCCTATAAGATCAGTATTAATCAGTATTATATTCTACTCTACTATAGTGCAGATAGAACCACCTATTAGCTTCTCCCTACTGATCCACGCTGTACTTATAGCGAGCGATAGAAGCGTGAAAGGGCGCTTTATAATTATCAGCTATTAGAATATAATAGGTAGGATTAAGAATCTCTTCTCTAATTTGATGTCGATATCAATGTTATCGATGTCGGTCGTATAGTCTTTATCCTCTTGCCTTCCTCTGCCAGCTTCTGGGCGTCCTTATGGATCACATCATTAGGCAGCCATCAACAGCGGTGGATGAGTGAATTCACACGGCCGTGGTGACTAATACATCTTTTGCCTGCTGTATCTCAATCTGCTTGAGAATTGATTAGGAGTCGACAAGCAGTGCAGGATACGCATAACCCACCATCGCAAAGTTTCAGTCTGTCGATTCGGCAGAGCGATGTCTGGGAGGAAGGCTGCCTTCACCATTGAATGTCAAATCATGTTTAGAGGAAGGGCGCCTCCACAGCCGAATGACAAACCTGTGCCGCCGACAGAAGTTGAAGTGCTGCACGACATGTCAGCAGCTGTTGACAAACCTAATGGTTGCTGGAGAGCAATGGAAGTAATCCTGGTCCGCATCACGCTTGTACTAATACCGAAAGGGTATGGCAACGCCGGCCATACTGAACATGGATAGATTCATTAGTCTCGAATACAATCAAGGAGACGTGTAGTCTCCACCTGCGGCACGTCTGAAGCACTCCCGGATAATTTTTGACCAGTTTGACAACATCCGCAGGGGTAGTACCTACCACCTCAAGACGAAATTCTCGGTCTTCCTGAACTAATGAAAAGCCCTTGGAAGGGTAGCGATATAGCCGGCCAGTCTTCGTCGAGTCTGTCGAGAATTTCGAGATATTGATCTGCAACGGTTAAGCGATAAATTCCCACAACTTACGAAAATCCCGTGGGCGCGGATTGACTTACACGTTAACATCCATCTTTTCGTAAGAGCGTTCAGTATGTCGTTGAGAGACTCAAGATTACGCTTGCGAAGAGGATCACCATGCTGTGCCCACAGTCGATACTGTACGACTGCCGCTTGGTACAGAGAATAAATGAGATATGGCGACTGTGTTTCGATGGGATAATTCTCGAACCGATCTGCGTGAGTTGCTTCGGCAAACTTGATAGCCCGCACAGACGTTTCATTTATTGCTTGCAAAACCCGATATCTCCCGGCAGAGTCATCATGGCAGTGGCTTAGCATGAATTCGTAAAGTATAAAAAGAGCGCTGAGCCGGTCAGAAATCCATTGCTGGTTGGCTTTCGGAGTGTTGTGGAATGCCACATACCTGTTGCATACCCCAAATGCTCCGCAGTACTTGCCTATCTCGAGCTCTTCATTGGCAAGAAGAGGTAGATAGGCTGTCAGGGTGCGTTCGAGCTGGAATCTCTCTTCCACATTGAAGTCTCGATCTTGAAGCGGCTCAAAGACGTGTCGAATCACCCGTCCTGCGAGATGAGAGATCTGCACTCCCGGGCCATCTGGCCTACCCTGGTGTTGAATGGTGTGTCGAGAGTTGGTGGCGCAGTGATGGAACTATTGAGATCTGCCAGATCTGAGCCCTCCGCCCACAACAAGTCTTCGATCGGTAGAGGGTCCCATTGCTCCGAATCATCGGTCACGAAAAAGGCATCCCCGGAGCATAGGTTGATAAATCTGTCCATGTTCCCTATAGCCCACCATGTCCGCTTCTGCTCTTCCAATAGTAACTTATCGGACTCGGCGTTCAGAAAGCGCCATGGCTTTCTGTGGAGACCAAGTGAACGGGCTAATCGCGCAGTCGCTGCCACCGATACATACGCTGCGGTGTGAAGACCGTGGCCCATCTCGTAAAAGGTAACCAAAACTCTACTGTGCACAAGGTCAAGAGAAATTTCATTTGACCCTTCTAGGATGGTAATCAAGTTCTTGACGCTGGTGTAGAGCGGCGATTGCACTTCTGTCGCCCTCCCTGATGGGAACTGCTGGATGAGAAGGATGCTCAGACATAGTGTTGCGAAGTCGGCGGCTGGACTGGTGCTCAGGGACGGGAAATTCCGGTAATATCTGATTTTGGATATTGCAGAAATGCGCTGGTGCGTACCAGTAAAGAAATCGACCGAGATCGCATGCATGGTCTAGATACAGGTGAGAACCAATATTAGTACAACCCAGCGACTCGGCAGTGACAGATAATGATAGACAAGCAGTACGGCCAAAGGATTCCCCGTCAAAGGCAAAGTAACCGGGGCAGATTTTGATAAGGAGATCACCTTACTTCGAGCGAGCCAATGGTCTGCATCGCCATAGCTATCATGGACTGCCGTGGGTTTTCCAGGTTGACAAGTCCCGGTTGAGGCAATGGTCCAAAAGAGGCAGGACTATGCCACCGAGCCCGAGGCTGACTACTGGTCAGGGGAGCAGTGAAATGCGACTGGACGAAGTCTTCAGTGTAAATGCAGTTTCTCCTCAGGCTGCCCGGTGGTTAGTCAAGAAACATTCTCTGCAGGCTATGCCCAGCACAACTAGACGCGAGCACGCACCGAATGCAATTGGAGCATGATGGACGAGTCTTGTTACATTTCCGCTTCCCATGCTTGCAGGAAGCACAGGCGTTCATCGCTTCAGGCGGAGGGTGGTGAGGACAACAGTGCCCTGTCCGCAAACTCGTTTTTGGTTGTTGGAGCCAAAATTTCCCTGCAGGGGTATCGGTTGAACGCGAGCCCTCAATTAATGGTTAGGACTGATGTCCTAAAAACGAGAATTGGATGACTGCTCGAGGCCTGTTCATGGACCTAAATGCGTCACAAGGGTCTTAAAGTGGAAGGTAACCACAGTAGGGAAGAGAACGGTTATCTGTCATGGCCAAATCTTGTTAGAAATCAGTTGCTACGTATGTCACTAGCGGCAAATCCACGCAATGCAAGCCTTGCGAGGTAGTGAAGGTTGAAGGGGAGGTGTCGAGGAAGGAGTGAGTGAGGTGGAACGGGTGAAGTAGTAGACTTCCCCACCGAACACTAGACAACATCGAGCTTAGCGCGATACGGCAGAAGAGCAACTGACCCGAGAGACATCAGCCCTGCAGTCATTACATTTCTACCTCCGCCTATTACCGCTTATATCCAATACTTCTCGCGTCGTCTGACTGCATCATTTCTACTCCCTGTCGAGTCACCGTCGCATCCTGGTCCGCACCTGCATATTCCTTCAGTTCCAATATTGCACGGTTCCGACAGCCTCGTTCGTTCTCAATTTTCCTATCCGCAAGATGTACTCACGCTGTGGGCCTCGATTTCGGTACAGTCCTCGGAGATGCTACCTGAAACGTTGGTTGGACAGTCAGACCGCTTGTCAAGATGGGTCACCTCGTTTTACTGCAGGGCTTTGATTATTGCCATTCATTCGTTCACTATTATTTATCCACCTACGTCGGTATGCTGCTTCTCTTCGTCAGAGCACGCCCTCCATTAGCTCCCTGCTGACTGAGGGACGGCTTATCATGTGCAAAGTTTAGTCATGGAGTGCGTATGAGCTTGCAAGCATCCCAAGCGGTGACTTGGCCCTGATCAAATCTGCTTTGAAACTTGTTCAATAAGTAAACATGTCTTCACTGAAGCTTCCCAGAGAATTCCTCATCTCCACAACAACGGAGTCCTGTCTCGAGACCAAAGGCGTTCTATTTTCTCTTGTCTCGTCGAGAAGGAACTCCACTGTAGTGTTCTCGCCGCCGCATCCAACACTATTGCGCCAGTCAACCCCAAAAATTACCGCCCTCACCAGACTTCGTTGCAAATCCAAAAGGCCATGCGCGATATGATCAGAGAAGCCCCTCTGGGGCAGGCAATCCGTTTTCTCTCCCGAAACACACTGTTTCGCTATCCCGAGGAGGAACCTGACTTCGAGCTGCCGCTCCAGTATGTCGCGCTGCTCAAGGCCAACGAGGAGCCGAAGCTCCAAGATAAAGAATCTCCAGACTCGGAACACAAGCCCTCCCGTGTACTGGCGAGCGATGTCGCTTCACGACCACGGTCACGCGAACATGAAGACCTCGACATGGAAATGCTAGGGAAGACTACAACCGCAAGCACCAACCACACCGCACCCTACAGCAACGAACGGTTGCAGGCTGAGAGGACAATCGCTATTGAGCGGACTCAGTCACTTCCAATTGTTCCACA
Source organism: Capronia americana (assembly GCA_016110215.1). Lineage (NCBI taxonomy): Eukaryota > Fungi > Ascomycota > Eurotiomycetes > Chaetothyriales > Herpotrichiellaceae > Capronia > Capronia americana. The sequence continues at coordinate 530,434 of JADWQD010000006.1, read as the reverse complement.
GACAACAGCCGACAATTTGATTCTCGTGGATTGGTGCACCACCGACGACCCAGCCGATCCACAGAACTGGTCGACCTTCAAGAAATGCTCCGTCGTCTTTATGCTCGCTCTTTACACATTTACGGTCTACTGCGCTGGGCCTATCTTCGCCGCTTCTGAGCCTGGACTGGTTGTCCATTTCGGAGTCAGTCCAGTTGCGACCTCACTCGGCCTGGGGCTCTACGTACTCGCGTACGGTATTGGAGATCTCTTGTTCTCTCCACTGACTGAAATTCCTGTCATCGGAAGGAACCCGGTTTACTGGCTGACATTCACTGTCTTCTGGGCGCTCTCTTTCGGGCCTCCCGCGGTGAATAGCTTTGGTGGGCTTCTAGCTTTGCGATTCTGGCTGGGGTTCTTCGGTAGTCCTGCCTTGGCCAATGGAGGGGCGACAATAGGCGACATGTTTGCCTTGATACACATTCCATACGGCATGCTGTGGTGGGTATTCGCGGCCTGGGGTGGGCCGGCCATAGGCCCCATCATCGGCGGCTACGATGCCATGGCCAAAGGCTGGAGATGGCCAATGTGGGAGGTTGTTTGGATGGCCTCGCCAGTCCTAGTGATTCTCCTCGCCCTCATGCCCGAGACATCCTCGCAGAACATCCTTCTCCGACGAGCCCGGCGGCTACGCAAATTGGCAGGCGATACAAGGCTGCAATCTCAGAGCGAGATCGATCAACGCCACATAACGGCCTCGAAAATTCTCACCGATGCGCTGGTCCGACCCATGGAGATCATGTTCAAGGATCCCTCAATTCTCTTCGTCAACTTGTACACCGGCTATTTCTACGGTGTTTTCTACACCTTCTTCGAAGTCTTCCCACTGGTCTTCCCACCATTCTACGGCTTCGATCTTGGACAAACCGGCTTGGCATTCATATCATGCTTGATCGGGGTCACCGTCGCCATTATCGCCTATTCATCCTACCTCTACTTCTATATGGTCCCTGACAACATCAAAAACGGTCTACGAGAGCAAGAACATCGTCTTGTCCCCGCAATAGTGGGTTCATGTCTGCTGCCAGTCGGACTGTTTACGTTCGCTTGGACCTCCGACTCGAATATCCACTGGTCTGTTCCACTCGTTGGCGTGGGGATCTTCACCATCGGCCACTACTTCACGATGCAGTCGCTCTTCATCTACATTCCCTCCTCGTATCCTCAGTATGCGGCATCTCTCTTCGCAGGAAACTCGATCTGGAGGTCTGGTATCGCTGGCGGGGCCGTTGTCTTTGCGAGACCGCTCTTCATTGATCTGGGTGTTCATCGGGGCGTGTCTCTTCTTGGTGGCTTGAGTTGTGCTGGTATTTTGGGAACTACGGCCATCTACATCTTCGGCAAGAAGCTTCGTGCTCGGTCCAAGTTTGCAATACACTAGCCAAAGCAATCGGGCATGTGAAGTCAACCGGATAGCGGCAATCTCAGGCATGGACGGCGGCTATAGATTAGGAGCGACTGGCGGGCGAGTGTTGGTAGTATCATGGTGTTGGGTAATGGTGGCTAGATCTGATCGTGAGCATTTGCCATTTGAAAGGTGGTTGAGAAGGAAAGGAACGCATGGGATTGCATTATTATACCCTTTGTTCATGGCCAGCAATCATAGATAAAGGTCTGGGACGTTAGATCAACCCTGATATTGCCATACACCGCCGCTTTTATCGGCTTAGACAACTCCACCAGATCTCGGCGGTTTGCATCTCCGAGAACATGCAATCCGGGGCCCCAACCAACTCACAACCTTGTGCGGAGGGGGAGGATGGAGATCGGGTCTGAAAGGACTTTCCCCCGCGAGCGGGGAGGAAGTTTGAATTTCATTCCAATCTCCCCCTCTAAAGCCTATCCAGCTTGTCTTGTGTGTGTATCTTTGCATAGAGTACAGTAGCACAGTTAATGGCCTCGCTCCATTGAGAATCCACCCGCTCTGTGACTATGGACAAGATCTGGTCCAATCTCAACCTCGGCACCATTCCGGTCCCCTCCTCCAGTGGAGAGGTCTTGGTAGACAGCCTGTCAAATGATCTCCAAGAATCTGGGTTTACGCGGCCGGCAAAGAAACGCCGTCACAACTCCGATCAAGATGTCTTCCTGGCATGCAACCCCTGCCGGCAGAAGAAGGTCAAGGTGCGAACGACGCCGCATTCCCGGGACAAAGCCCAACTTTGAGAAGGGAAGGACTAATCCCCATTAGTGCCAAATGGAGGATGATGGCCGCTGTTCTAGATGTATCAAGCTGAACTTGACATGCTCGGTGCGCGAAAAGGACGGAAGGAGGTTGTAGGTCTTGATTCTTTCTGGATTTGTTCCCACGTCGCGCTGAAACGACACACCATCCACACAGCAATGCGGCTCGAAATTACACTGCCAAGCTTGAGCGTCGCGTGCGTCAACTCGAAGCCGAGCTCCGCAGAAACAACTTGAGCGTACCTCCTGGCAATACAGAAGGCGAGGGCTCGGAGAGACCCCTCCGAATACCCGTCTATCCGAACTCAAGGCGGTCCCATCATTTGCCTGCAACCTCTCGACCCGGGGGCGAATCTAGAAGAAACTTCACGAGTTTGATCGGCCGGTTCTGTGGATCAGAGCCTCGCGTATGCGCCGATCGAGCAGGCCGCTTACATTTCTTCGGCCCATCCTCAAGCTTCCATACTGCCGAGAGTGTTTCATCATGGTTCTTGTCGACCGAGTCTGCAGGCGAGACGTCGCAGCTGGCAGCCCAGGATCTTCCCTTCAAACTTCAAGAATATTTGCTCGACCAGTACTGGAAATACCAACATGGAGTCATCCAATTGGTGAATCGAGATGCATTCTTGAACGACATGAAAGCCGGTCGATCACGCTACTACAGCAAAGCTTTACTCTACGCGATCCTGGCTTCAGCTGCTAGAGTATCAGACCATCCCGAGATCAGAGCGCTCGTCGTGCCTTCCGACGCTGAGAGCTATCGTTTTAGCGAGCCTTATCTCTTTAGAAAGGCCGCTACAATGACTGAAGAGGAGCTACGTGATGATCCGAGTGTGACCACAGTACAAGCCCTCGGTTTGCTGAGCGTGGTATGTTGCTGCTACTCCGGCTCTGATTTGAGGGGCTGGATGGACTCGGGTATGATCTCACCCATTTCTAGCGCAGGCAGGAGCATTGACCGACTCCTTCAGGACGCGCAATCCGCCTGGCCTTTGAATTCGGGCTGAATCAAGAGCTTTCCGCCGTGCAAAACGAGAAGGACCTCCAGATCGACACGAACGTGCTCAGAACGATATTCTGGGGCTGTTTCACGCTGGATCGGTATTTGTCCCTTTGGCCTGTTTCTTCTCGTGTGTCTGGCGGATGCTGAATTCCAGTTTGGCAGAATGTGGGCCACCTACTTGGGCAGGCCCTACCTGATACACCTTACCGATGTGACACAAGATCGTCCGGGATCCGACGCCGGCTCACATAGCTGGGATGATAAGATTGCTGGTGCTTGGGCAGATCTTCTTCAGTTGGCTGGGAGGATCTCTGAAGTAATGTCTGGCTGCACACACTCATTGCTGTTCCCGCTTCATCCTGGCTGATGACCACCCTACAGAAACCGCAGACTTTCCCCGAGTGACGAACTCAAGCAAGAGGTTGCTGAATGGCCATCCACACTAGATGCTCAGCTTTACTACACTCCGCAGTCTCCTCCAGCAGTCCAAATGTTGCAGTGAGTTTTCTCAGTGCCCCCTCTTCATCACCTCCTTCCGTTTTCCATACATGCAGGACACATTTCAGAAGCGTCTTCTGTCGAACTATCCTTTTTGCTGAAACAACAGACAGCCTTCAATACCATGGTACAGCTATCAACGAACGACTGGCGCTCGCCCGCTTTGGTCAGGCAGAGCCTGAGCACAATCAGGAAAGTACTGAAGCTCGCGCAATCTGTGTCAAGCACGCGTTGCAATTAGCGGCGATTACGAAAGCGTACCGATCCAACCACGGTAGTGCTCGAACCTTTGTCGGAAACTCTCTTTCCACCATCACGGTTGGCGCCGTGGTGCTGATAGCAAGTTGGACCGAAGGACAAGACGCAAACGCCCACGAGTATATCGAATGCGTGGACTCCTGCGTTCAAAGCATACAGGAGATGCAGTCATCCACCGCATCTGCTCGAACCATGTCAAGACAGGTGTCTCATCTCATGCGGCGATGTGGGTTTCCAAACTTGCCTTCCCAGGCACAAATATCTTGGAATGAAGATGATGAAGGGCTTTTGTCCAGGTTACGCCAGACACTGCCAGGCCTTACCTCACAGCCGAGACTGCCCACTTTCGGCGAAGCGGACCTCTTCCCTGCCATGCCCGAATTCGACGACTTTGGGATATCGATGCCATGGTCAACGGCTCCGTGTACCATGGATGCGGCATTTTCATGATACTACGACGAGTTCGATGTTGAGTGTCGGTGCTAGTCCTAAGATAAATGAGATAGCTGTATCCGGGTTTCTGGAGAGACAGAGGGTTGGATGAAATCATAAAGACACGCAGTAATAAGATTGGTTCTCGATATCGCAGTCACAGGAATGTACATTGCACGAGGCCGACCATGCTCAAAAATTGTCCTGCCGAGTTCCGGGCCAGACGCACTTGGCGCGAATGGCGGCCCTCTCTTCGTTAACGCGGCCCTTTCTCCTGCTTCGCTTCTCCCGCCTGGTGCCCCGCACAGCAAGACCCAGGGCCGGGGAGATGCTGCCGAAGAGTAATGGTGCCTACATATTATACTATATGAACATGAAACTTGGTTATATCTTCGGCCTACTTATTGATTCACGAGTATTAGAGTTCAAAATACGGGGCGGTTCGGTGGTTCCAACCTCCGAATTGGCGGAGGTGGTGTATCCGACCTCGTTTCGAAGCTCGGCAAGGCGAATGAGGAGGCTGAGGGGGAGAGTTAGAAAGGTAGACTTCTTGGACTCTGATCTAACTCAAAGGCCTACCGCATCGCAACAGTACGAGTGAGATATGATCGGGGCAATTGCCTCTAGTGACCGAATTCATCGGCATTCGAGTTCCGTTGGAGTTGCTACTGGCGCTCTTGGTTGTATATAAGCAGCGTGAATGGTCCCTCCAGCCCCTTGGCTGGAATCTTCTTCCCTGTGAATTCCAGGTACACTCGTCTATCTTCGGATACTCTCGCGAGATTCGTCCTCGGCTCTCAACATGGCTTCTGCAACCAGATGGGATCAACGGGGCCAGCGGCCCGCCCGAATTGCCAACGTTTCCGGCGCCCGCAGTTTGTGCTTCCCCATCATCCCACTCAATTCCATGTAGGCTCTCCCGCTAATGGCTCCGATCTCTCAACAGCTGATCCCGGAAAATACATGCGACGACAAGCAGAAGAGGGCGATGTTGATTTCTTGACCGGAGACTACTTGGCAGGTAAGCTTAGACAAATAATTTACCAACTTTCTTCCCCTTTCCGCACCGGAGAGTAATTGTTTATGTTTTATCTAAACAGAAATCAACCTTCCGGAGAACAAGAAGGGAATGGATGCAGGGACCCACGATGGTTGGGAGGAGACTTGCTGGGATGGGTTTGTGCAAAGCATTGATTTGATCGCGCAGAAGCGCATCAAGGTCATCGTCAATGGAGGTGCTCTTAACCCTGCTGGACTGGCGGCCAAAGTGCAAGACCTCGTAAGTCACTTCTTGTTTTCCACCTGTTTTCGCCTCGTTCTCATGCGAGGACCGAGCTGGTACATTGACTGGCGGTCTCACCAACATTTGCAGGTTAATCAAAAAGGGTACTCTCTGGTGGTTTCGTATCTAGAGGGCGACGACTTGACCGAGGAGACAAAGACTTCTATTGCTACCTCCGGTCAGCTCCCAGCACACCTTGACGCGTCCAACCCCGAGGTCAAGGTGGAATCGCTGGCGCTTGCTCTGCAGGATCATCACTCCAAGCCGGTCATCACCTCGCATGCCTACCTTGGCGCTCGAGGCCTGGTCACCGCGTTGGAAGGCGGAGCGGACATCGTCATTGCGGGCCGAGTCGCCGACGCATCCCCCGTCATCGCCGCAGCATGGTACTGGCATGGGTGGAAGGCGGAAAACTACAATGAACTCGCCAGTGCGCTGATTGCAGGCCATCTCATCGAGTGTTCGGCCTACGCGACCGGCGCAAATTTCGCCGGCTTTGACCAATACGACCTAGATTTACTCTTGAACCTGCCATTCCCCATCGCAGAGGTTGCTTCGGACGGTACGGTCGTAATCACCAAGCACGAAAACACCAATGGCGTGGTGACCGTGGACACCATCAAATGCCAGTTCCTGTATGAGATCCAGGGCGCCATCTACCTCAACAGTGACGTCTCAGCCGATACCACTGGGATATACCTTGAAGACGTTGGTCCCAACCGAGTTCGCATGTCCGGGATCATTGGCTATCCACCACCCTCTACGACGAAACTGGCCGTCTTTTACGATGCTGGGTACCAATGCCAATTGCTGGCCAACGCAGCCGGTTACGCGACCGACAAGAAATGGCAGCTTTTCGAAAAGCAAATCCGTCTTGGATTGAAAGAGAAAGGTGTTCTTGATCAGTTTGACAACCTGGAATTTCAAATGTCAGAGCTCCCCCCGCCTCACATGCTTCAGCCGGGAAGGGAGTGCACACTGACGGTCCATTGGTGATCAGTGTAGGAGTTCCGGAGCCGAATCCTCGCAGCCAACTTCGAAGCACAACATATTGTCGCGTATTTGCACAAGCTTCAACGAAGCCTCCTATCGACGCAATATTCCCGGTCTGGGCCGACCATATCATGCAGCATTTCCACGGTGAGTCCGACTGACAACCCCGGCCCGGCTTCGTTCTATCAGCGATCACACTGACCACGCGAGGCGTAGGACTACATTGGTCACTGGATTATCGTACGGCACACGCCAAACCGTACATTGCCTTCTATCCTGGTCTGTACGATCAGAACCGGTTGAGAGAGCGGGCCTGTTTCCTTGGTACGGATGGGCAGGTGGTTAAGACCATCGAGGCCAGATTACCCACCCAGTACTTCAATCTTGAACGTCGTATCAACTTCGACGCCGAACCAGTCGTCTTGAGGAACCCGCAAGGCCCGACCCGATCAATTGTCCTGGGCGACATCGCGTACGGTCGATCCGGCGACAAGGGCGCAAATTGCAACTTTGGAATCTACCCTCGCAATCCGGCACATTGGGACTGGTTCAAGGGTTACATGTCTCGAGCCAAACTGCAGGAACTCATCGGTGACGATTGGCGTGACCACTATTACATTGAGAGAATGGAGTTCCCGCAAATACGTGCCGTTCACTTTGTGGTATATGGCATCCTGGGCAGAGGCGTTTTGGCGAGCACTCTGCTCGATGCCCTGGGCAAAGGCTTTGCGGACTACATTCGTGCTAAAGTCGTGGATGTTCCGGTCGAGGTCCTCGAGCAGCGATGATGCGAGGAGAGGTATAGGCAGGAGAAGGGCCGATAGAAGAATGTATGTAGAGAGAGGAGACGCGCAAGATCCATCCACAAGAGGGACAGGAGCAAGTCGAAGAACTACATATTTCATCTACGAGTCCCCAGTACTATGTCGGCATGCGTGGACAATAGCAAAACTCGTTAGTAGTAAATTGAGGAGAGTAGAGGGTTTTGCAAACTCTATAGAAAACGGCTGGCTCGTCGACTGTTGCAGAGAAGAATCAAAAGTCCCATTGGTTCAACCAGACCGTCATCAGAGATGGGTCTATACAGCACCTTCCACCGAATTCATGGTATTGCTCGCCTTTCCCGTCGCACTCGTGTCCAGTGCGACATTCATACGCTCTCCATCGGCTTACCAGCACCTTGCAGGACTCGATGATCTTCAGGTACGGTTTTTGCAAAAGATCATCCTCGCCTGGGACACTCCCCTCCTGGTCCAGCCTTCGTAGCCAGGTAGAGAAATCTACAGGCTAGACACGGTAGCGTTCTTGCACGGCCGGTATCAACGTTTCCCACTTGACTTTCTCTTTTGTTCACGAGGTGATAAGCGGCAGAACCTTTCACTGCCTCGGGGGCTGGCTCGACCAAACGATGTCGACCACAGATTTTGCCATGCGATCCTTGAATTCAAGGAATTAGCCTTCTACTTCGCAGCCATCCAACATTCTCAATCTCACATGGCAGGATGGGTTTAGGGCAGCGTGAACTCACCATTGGAATCCAGTAGGCTAGGTTCATCGATCCTAAGGATGAGGGGTTCAGTCCAAGGGCCTTTGACTCATGGATGAGCGACGGAAGCCTTTCTTGTCGATTCCAGATCCCTCACCGTGAGGTAGCGCCGGCAATCTGGCCGACCAGAAGAATGCTGGTTGGCACGCTGGACACTCGGGACGCGACGGAGCAGATTCGTTCTGCTACAAACTTGGACTCGGCATGACCCTGTCGAGCAACAACGTCAACCCTATCGAGCGGGGATCTCTGAAACACCTCAATAGGGATCAGTATCTCGAGCCACCGTAGCCACCACCGTATCCACTACCGTAGCCTTGGCCTTCACCCTGATCATCTTTGTGGCGGCGTTGTCCACCTCCATGGCCCCGATGCTCCTCCTCGTCGTCGTCGTCGTCATCGTCGTCTCCTCTCGCGGCGAGATCTATGCTGATCGCTGCCTCCATAGCGATCCCCTAGGTTTCTCAATCCTTTGCCCCGCGGCTAAGTCGAACGGTATCAGTCGCAATGGCGGGTTTGCCGAGTACGCAGTCGTTGACGCGCGACAAGTCTTCTTAATCCCAGAAGGATTGACTGCGGTACAAACCGCTCCGCTTATGTGTGCCGGGATCACCATCTATCAAGCTCTAAAGAAGTGTCAGTTATTGCCCGGACAAAGAGTAGCGATTATAGGATGCGGTGGTGGCTTAGGCCATCTGGGAATTCAATTTGCCTAAAAGATGGGCCTACACGTGATTGGCGTGGACGAAGCTGACGGGCCTCTCAAGTTTGCTATAGACTTAAGAACGACGGCTATAATTATCGACGTAAGGATAACGACGGCGGGCGAGGTAGTTAATAACTTTAGAGTTAAAGACGGGAATGTCAGGAACGCTAAGCTGCCAAGGCTCGCAGAGAGATAAGTAGACACTCCCATGAGAGAAGCATCCTTCTCTCACACTTCGAGTCCTGTAGTGACTGAACGTCTAGGGTAACCTGATACTTGAATACTACCTCTATCTATACGCTCTACCTATCCTAATAGGCCATCCCTAATAGGGAAAGTATATAGAGCGGAAGTAAGTATTAATATTATTATTATACTATTTAATAATTAAAAAGCTTTTTAATATAGTATAGATTTATTATAGAATTATAAAATATATATTATTTATTATAAATAAAGGTATACTAAGACCTTAGGGGTTAACTATATATAGTGTCACGGAACGAGACGTGCCTGGCATATGGAGTAGCTGGACTGGCACAGATATGGAGGAAGGTTGTTATGGCGACAGCTGCCGGATTGGGAATCGGGCTTTGCCAAGCCTTATCCTGATTGGGTAATATGCCCGTGCAAGTTGCACGGCCATATGTGATTGGCTGCACGTGACTGGGATCCTTGGCGGTGCGCGCGCATACCAGAACCCTTGGCAGAGGCATGCCTTCATCTGAGGCCAGGCGCGACCGTCCCTTTTAGATATTTTCCTTTCTCTCTCTAGTTTAGTCTCTTCGTATTGAGCAATCCATACCTTTGCGCAGCGTTAGCCCTGCCTTCATCCTATTGGTATGCCGTGCCGTCACATATAGCGCGCGGGCTATATATATCTCCTCTTTAACTCTTTATTATAAACAGCTAGATACGCCGCTATATAGATACCTAACTTTCCGCTAAGCTAAATAGGTGCGAGGAGCTTATCCCTTATATACTTCTTATATAAGAGACTCTTCCTACTCTCTTATACTTTAAGTCTACTGAGTTAGGACGAATAGTTAAGGAATAGCCTAATCTCCGGCTGTTATCTAATTACTATACTCTACCTATTTACCTAGGTCTATTCCTAATACTCTCTCTAGCTTTTAAGTTAAGTCGCTATACGCCTATAGATAGGTAATATACCTCTTAATTAACTATTATTAATCTTTATTCCTAATATTATTATTATTTTATTAAATAAGAGATTTTAGTTTATAGTAAATAATATAGTTTTATAAAATATCTATATTTTTAGAACTATGTTAAGGTTTATAAGTTTAATAAACGCTCCTATATACCCTAGACGAATACCTATCGCCTTCAACACTGCTGATTTGTTTCGCTCTCGCCATGCCAATAAGGCGCTCATGTCGATTTCTTGCATCGCTGTGAGAGTGGCTGCGGTATCTTGAGATCGCTTGAGTCGCTGAGCGATGGTTTTGCGAAAGCGCGGTAGCCTCTCCTACAGTGAAAGTGGCTTAGTCTTTCATATTGCAAGCATGTGAATCCAGGTTCGATCATGTGTGATCGAGGTTAGGGAGGGACACTTACCGCATGTTCAGTTCTGTCATGGTTTCTGAACTTGCGTAATGCTGCCAGTTGTGTCTGCTCCTCCGAAGCTCGTTCAGATTTCAGAATCACTCCTTCTGAACCCACTCCAGAGGGTCTTTTTGCCTCTTGATTCTTGCTATTTTTCAACACGGAGGTAGCTTCTTGGAAATCTCCAAACTGGGACGCTTGCTTAGGCAATTGTCGCTCTTCCGAATATGCAGCAATGGGATTCTTCCCCTGTTCAATGGCGGGCAGTGTCGATGGCTCCTGAATCAGGGTTTCTAGTCCCAGCCAAGTATTGGTGTGTTCTTCAACATCGATATCAATTCGTGCGATGTCTTGACCAACTTTGACAACCTTGTCTTCCGCTACGTGAAACATCGCCACTTTCCCCTGCCGAGAAGACGTCACTTGGACATCAACTTTATCCGTCTCCATGCTTGCGAGTCCCTCAGCTTCGTCCTCAGGGTTCCCGACAAACTGAGCCAGCTTTGAAAATGTGTCCTCGCCGATGGACCCGGTTATTTGTGGTGCTTTAACCATTATATGTGCTTTACGAGAACACCGGTCGGGATCGGCTGAATCGGAGAGGATCTCTTGCGTGTCGCTCATTTTCGAATGAAATCAAAAACTTTTTAGTGATGGTGACGAAGCCTCGAAACCTCATATTGGTCAGAAAATTGACATGGAGAGTGCCTTTGAGGGCCGAAGGGTGTTGCAGTAGCTGCCGACAGATTACCAACATCATAGGAATTTATCCTTGGTCTTGATTGTCTGGCTTGATAAATCAATATCGCCGCCATCAAGGACTCACAACGTGGGACATGATACTTCCAATGAGGCTCTTAAGATTGAAATCACCGCTACTCCTTCGGAAATGAGGGTCGACACGCTAATCTCGGCACCTGTACCCGTATTTCTTTGGGAGTTCAGGTCGGGAGATGTGATTTTCGACGCGCCCTTGGCCGGCAAGGCGCTAAGGTCCAGTGCAATTACCTGGATATCGAGGCGTATCTTCAATACCACCGTCGACATTATATAGTCTGACGGGATCCCACCTTCGATTGAGGCATTCCCAAGTCCTCTGTACAGTCACAGAGACGAGCGCAGCAAATTACATGATTACGCTTTGACGCCGTTGTGTGACATGGTGAAGGGTAAGGGCTTCCCTCGAGAGTGAAGAAAGAACGCAACTGTCAGTGGCTACTCAATTTTGAGCTGGATGAGAGCCAAATAGGCTCAATTGAGTCTGTGTATTCAATGTCATCTGAGTAGATCTGTTGGTGTCTGCTAATGACATCGACTCACCTCCACTCATATTCCCTTTTCCCTTGCTACAGGGGCAAACGCTACATGGTTCCACTCTAGGTAGAGAGCGTCGTATCTTTCCACCTAGGTACAGGGAGTGTCCCCCACCTTTAGCGTCGAAGATTCTATTTCCTACTCGAGCAATTTATGTTAAGGTTAGAGAAATTCGGAATCCTCTCTCGCCAACGGCTTTTCAAGAAATAGATCTATGTTGTCGTCATCTCGTACGGGTGCCGTCTAGTCCAATGTAACATATGGTCTCATGAAGTATAAAATTATACCCTACTAATCTTGGATGTCGCTGAGTCAAAGCAAGTACTATAGATATTCTATCGTCTAAAGTGATAGATACAAAACAGGTGTAGCACGTGTCAAGGTCTATGCCACGTCGAGACCAACTGTTGTTTGATAGGCTCACCAGGCTAAGGATTCTTTGGTCCGTGAGTGCGGAAAGCCCTAAGGTAACTTCGCTCCTCCTCGGCTCAAGAAAAACGCGGGGTCTTCAATACCCGACAATTCTCCTCCCCCACAGTTTGGCATATCCAGTATCTTGTTCCTCACAACATTAGCCACCTGCCACTCCCATTACCGGTGCCGATCAAGATCAATCATGCGTGATGACAGGGCAGGCTGGACTGGTACCGTTTACTCTCTACCACCTGTCTCCTATGGAAACTAATTTGGCACAGTCACGGCGGGGCCTACCCCAGAAGAGCTACGAATGCGACGAGTGTGGGATGAAATTGACAAGACAATCCCATTTGCTTCGACATCAAAGACTTCACTCGCGGTAAGAACTTTCCTTCGGCCAGGCTCTTCTACTCTACCTACCTAGGTAGCTTCCATCGCCGCCCGTCTAGGAGCTGACTATTCGTTACCGGCAGACGCCAACAGGATCTCGGCTTTCCGTGTACCACATGCAACAAGTCGTTCTCGCGAAACGACGTTCTCCTGCGCCACTGCCGCATGGTTCACGGGACTGCAAAAGGAGCCCAGACTAGTCGAAGAGCATCCTGTGACAACTGTATCCGTCAAAAGCTGAGATGCTCTCGGTCGCCGCCCTGCGACGCCTGCCTCTCGAGGGGCACAGAATGTATCTTCCAGCAGCCCTCAACTAAGCCGAATTGGATCTCGTGGTCATCGCCTTCCCCAGCCCTACCAGATCCTCAAGCTGTTGCATCACTTGCTCCCGAGTGCACAACCTCTTCGCCAGATGACCAAGCGGACTGCTCGGGCGAGCTAGGTCTTCCCGGCGGGCAACAACGCAATGGTGGCGACAGCAGTTTGAGCGCTGTTACTAGCTTTGCGTTAAATTCACCTCGCCTCCACGAGGAATGCTTTCCCACCCCTCAGCAAACGGTGGCCCTCAACGAAGGGTTGCCCCAGCCATCGCGAGTTGAAAGTCCAAAGAATGTCTCGTTCAACCCACCGTTTCCTACCCAAGCTCCAAGGTCACCGAACAGGAGTGTTTTCGAGCCAGCAGCAGACGGGTTGCAGGATCTCAACCTTTTCGCCAATGAGTTGCTTGACGGAACGCAGTTCGACATCAATTCCACAACTTTCGATTGGAATCCTTTTGCTCAGTGGGGGACAGATTGGATTAATTTGGACCCAGACATGTTCGTCTCTCAAGCAGACTCGACACAATTAGATCTTGACTGGATGTCTACAACCTCACACACGCAATCAACTCTCCATCATGGAGCATTTCCTGCAGCAAGTGAGCCCTGCACGGTCCCAGTATATCCTGGACCTGGCCATGTTATGACCGCGCGCCTCGACGGGACGAACACGATCCATTCAACCAACTCTCAGACAATTGAATCAAGCCCAGATCACATCCACTGCTCTGCTTCGCCGAGTCTCCTCGAATCCATCTCATCACTCTTGTCCGAAACGAAGTTGCCTTCCGACTCAAATTTAAGCAAATACAATACTGCGATAATGCGACTCGAAAAGTTCATCAGCATTTACTTCAAAGAATTCCACCAGAATCTGCCGGTCATGCACAAACCGACCTGGGAGCTCTTGGATCATCCGTCGCACCTCATTGCCGCTTTAGCTTGTCTCGGCTCCACAAGCTACCACAAGAAACAGGGGTTAGACGAAGAGTCAATCTTGCTCGCCGAGATTTGTCTGCACCATTTGAACAGGACTGTAAGTCGCGTCATCCTCGTGCGACAGGCATTGCTAATACTTCATCCGATAGTATCGGCTCGGACCATCCAGCTACCAGAACATTGACTTTATCGCCGCATCTATGCTCTATCAGATATACTGCGTAGGTGTTGCAGTACCGTCAATCCACGAAACTGCGGATGACTTCCGTGGCATCCTAGTAGCAGTTCTCAGGAGAGCCGGAGTGTATATCTCGAGGAATGCTACCGACACGTGGAATCTCAGGATCCCAGACCTGCACGAGCTCAACCTGGAAGATGACGCGAGCCTCAAGGCATCTTGGCTTCAGTGGCGCAGTTCCGAAATGGCGACGAGGTTGGCATGGAGCATTTTCGAAGTCGACAATACTCTTTCGTGCCTCACAACGAAGCGAGGCAACGTAAGACTCCAGGAACTGCCAGAAAGGCTCCCCTGTGCCGAGAGTCTCTGGGAAGCTCCCTCTGCTCGAACTTGGGCTTCGATGGCGCTACTGACCAAGAAGCCACTCCAAGGTCCTCGATTCCGACCGACAATTCGTGACATTTTGAACAGCAAGCGTGTTGGAGAGGACGGGCCGTCCTGGTGGAAACGCTGCTGCGCACAAACAATAGCACGGCTCCTTTGGGATCTGAAGGAAGTGGACGACGCTATATCGAACCTTTACGCCGTTGACTCTTTGGTGGAGCCTCTGAAGCCTCTTAGACGATCTCTCTTGTTGTGTCTGGCAACGTTCCATGATTCTGCCGTCAGGCCATGCCGGACCGACGAGCTGGTGCACGTGAAGTAACTCTCACATCCAGATCAACAAGAATAGCAGACTAATGTGTACCTGTCTAGCATTACTTGCCTCATTAACCACCATGCGGGCTTGACTAGCCGGCGACAGATTATGGAGATAGTCATATCTCTCTGTCAAAGCTCCGCCGATTCCAATGATGTCGAGCTAGACCTGGTGAAGAAAAGATTGCAAATGGTGTTCAGGAGCGATCCTGTCCACGCCAGGCGACTGGTCTACCATGCAGCATCGATAACGGCCATCTCCCGGGAATGTACTGTATACACGCCGTGCGAAACCTTTCGAGTCTTTGATGCATATGCCTACATCCTTGCATTTGTCAAATTCGGACCCAAACAATTCGGAGGCAGTATCCGAAGAGAAAGAGACAATGACACCGATCCCACAGTCTCTACGGTGTCAGGAGAAGCTTCGGTAAAATTGGATTGCTTGCCTTGGGATCGATCCCCCTTGGAGACGAGCGCCGTCGAGCATTGGATCAACTCCGGTCAAGGCCACGCTGCGATCGACGATATTACTGACATCAGTGACGATCGGAATTTTACCATACTCAAAGACAGTGCAGTTCGTGCTCTTAAAAAGTTGAACATGTGGGCCTTGTCGACCAAGTTTTACAGGATGCTTGAGAGTTTCAACTGGGCCGCGCAGGCAGATACATTCACGTCCACGCAGCTTCACTCGATTCTAGCACAATGATTGGCTAACAGAAGCCGAGCACAAGTAGTACGAAATGTAGTTGTTCCACTGGCTTGAGATACCACCTTAACTGGTGTAGAATGCAGTTTACAAGTAATATGTAGCCTCAAAATCCAAGGGCTAACGTTATAGCCCCATATCGAACACGGTGAAATGTTGGCATACAATGCACAGGCTAATCCAATCTTTCAGTATCCGCAAGTGGAACAACCCTTTTGCCGACTGCAGATTTTCAGAACGGAGAGATGCCTCTTCCACCACTGTAGTCTGGGGACAACAGAATCAGCCTGTCTGACCTTTCTTGCGGAGATTTACACTGACCACTAGCGGCATCCATACCTACCGATGCAAACGACAACGCGTTGCATCTCAGCGGAGGCCCCGCCAACCTCAACCGTGACGCTTCGGAGAGATGGTGGTGGAGGTTGGCGGGGCCTCCGCTGAGATGCAACGCGTTGTCGTTTGCATCGGTAGGTATGGATGCCGATGGTGGCAGAAACCTCACCGATGGTGGCGGATGTCGATGGAAGCTTCGGTAGCTCCCATTTACATGCTAGGTGATTCTATTGAATTAAACACAATTCTCAAATCTTCCTTGCCGAACATGGGTCGATTGGAGAAGAAAGTTGCAATCGTTACAGGTCAGTTGGTCGACAAACATTTGCGCGATTGTCTACGGTAGGGAGAAGCTGACG
This sequence comes from Capronia americana, assembly GCA_016110215.1. Lineage (NCBI taxonomy): Eukaryota > Fungi > Ascomycota > Eurotiomycetes > Chaetothyriales > Herpotrichiellaceae > Capronia > Capronia americana. The sequence continues at coordinate 514,260 of JADWQD010000006.1, read as the reverse complement.
AAAAGGTCGTAAACAGGGGGCGCGAGCGGCTTCGGGAAAGCTACGGCTATCCGCTTTGCCAACGAAGGGGCCATAGTTGTGGTTGCAGACCTCAACATCGAAGGAGGCAAGGCGGTAGCGGCCTTGCACACAAATCTGCATTTCATTTCGCTCAACGTTACCCTTGTTGATGAGTGGAAGAAGCTGGTGGATCAGGTGAAGTCGAGTTTTGGACGGATCGACATCCTTGTCAACAACGCAGGCACCTCGTATCCAAACAAACCGACGTTGCAGGTGACAGAGGCCGAGTACTCGAAATGCTTTGACGTCAATGTGCGCTCGATCTTTTGGTCAGTCCCGACCGTCGTTCAGGCCATGATAGACCAAGGGGAAGGCGGCAGCGTCATCAACGTGGCTTCGATCGGTGCTTTGAGACCTCGCGGTGGCTTGGTATGGTACAATGCGTCCAAAGGTGCTGCTTACAACGCTACCAAAGGATTGGCAGCCGAATTTGCTGCACAGAAGATCCGGTTCAACGGCGTCCTGCCTTTGTTGTCCGCGACAGGCCTGTGGTCTACGTTTACAGGCACAGAAGATACGCCCGAAAATCGCTCCAAGTTCATTAGCAACGTGCCACTGGGTAGATTGGCGGATGCTGACGACATAGCCAACGCCATCCTATACTACGCCAGCGACGAGTCCAGTTTCGTCACTGGTACAACGCTGGAGGTTGACGGAGGACGAGCCATCTCCTAGTATCTCGTCTTTCCTCATGCACAAGCAGCATAATATGATGAAAACCATTCTCATGATTCTCCTTTCCTCAGAATCTTTGGCCTTCTCGTTCTGAGCGTGATCACGCAGGTCAACCAGCCCTTAGCAGCCATCTTGTCGATCTATAGAGAGCACTCTTCTTGGTATACTCATCCTTCAATCCCCTTTGCAAGGACAAAGGCCAGTGGGCGTCTAGGAGAGTATTTCGTGCGAGAGCAGCGGCGGGATAAAACCAGTCTCCAATTGGAACTTCAAGTGCCATAGACTACTTAGCCCAGTGGCGACATCTGACACTACTTTGTCCAGAATACACTTTTAACGTCTGTCAAAGCGGTTTATGTACACTTCTCAATACTGCTGTTCGGAGATGAAGAACCATTGTTGACGCGTGTGCGCGTGCAAGTAAATATTTGGATTGTACCTATTCTGGCTGGTATGCTCTGGACACAAGCATGAAGTTGGTCGATTTTGTCAATCTACACCAAATATTTCTTCCAGAACTCGACCTGTTTGGCCGAAGACTTTTTGAAAGTTTCTCCAAAGTAGCCTTCATAGTGCCCACCTGGCAGAAAGAAGATCTCTTTTGGTTCGCGGGCGCGTGAGTATGCCTCGACAGAAATGTCCGTAGGTGTGAGCTCGTCCTTGTCCGCAATCACCATGAGCAACGGCGTTGGCGATATGCGATGGATATAGCCCGAAGCATTGTATCCACGGAAGGCTTCCACACTAAACCGAGGTAAGACGGTGATTTATCAGCCATAGCTCTTCCAGGAAAGTGGATACTCCAAGCAGCGAACATCAAGGAGCGAGAAAAAAAAGTGAAAACACGGCAACTCGGGTGCTCACCTTCTCACTGTGACTTCATTCTTCACAATTCCCGGAAGCTTGTTCATCCAGCCAGAGATGTACTCCCAGCTGTCAGGGGTTGGCAGGACACAAGGAGACTGCTCCGGATTTGGGGACACGCTCTGCAACACCATGGGGGCTTCGCCTCGTGCTCGGCCCAATCTGTCTTTAAGTTGGAATCTTGTCAGCCGTCAGGAAACCTAACACAGTTTTGTGTGCTTGCTGGATCAATTTCACCCTCACGGAGGGGATCAGGACTCAAATCTTGATCGAGAAGGCAGGGTTCTCTTTTACCTTTTGCGAATAATGCTTCATTATCCTTCACCTGATCATTTCTGACCAGTCTGTGGAAATTTCTCCAACCATCCGCCAACATCAGCTGGGAGAGAGCATGTGAGTTAGCCATTTCGCGCTTTGGATCATTTTGCCTTCCACAAGAGCACGGGAAGAAGCGCTTGGGGATGATACGGTCGTGGATGGTGTACATACCTGACTAATAACGGCCTTGACTCTGCGGTCCACTGCGGCGACCGTGAGCACATGGGCACCGCTGTAGCTCGTACCCCAAGCGGCGATCTTCTCAGGATCGACCTCGGGACGGGTGCTGGCGTAAGTAATGGCGTCGCTGTAATCAGAGATCTGCAACGCGGGGATGACCTCTTGTCGAGGCAAGCCGTCGCTGGCCCCGAGGTTGCGATGGTCATAGCCCAGGGCGCAGACGGGGAGCTCGGATGTGAACACTTCGGCAAACTTGTCAACACCCATCTCCTTCACCGCACCAAAACCGTGGGTCATGATGATGCAAGGAAGCTTAGCGCCAGCCGCCGCGGATGCCGGTGTATAGAACCATCCTCGCAGGGTGATCCCGTCTTGGGTCTTGAATTCGACGTCCTCGCGGCCCATTGTTTCGATGATTTGAGTTTGACGTAGTATTGTGACTTACAAAAAACCCCGTCTCGTTCTAAGGGAAAGGCAAGTAAAGCAATCTTATAGCTCCATGAATCTTCTCTCGGATAAAGGTGTGGGTTTCGTGGAAAAAGCCTCCTCAGGTGATGTTGCACAGAAATGACCAACCCTCTCCGCGGGCGGGCCACTCCGCATGCAATGCCGCGGAGAGCTGGCAAGGATCACACTCAGTCTCTACATTCACAATACGTGTTCTTCTAGACGGGGCCAACATTGCATACCCGCCGGAAATTCCGGCGGCGGCGATTATTGCAAGGTTCGTCTCCCCACGCGCTTATCCGGGGTCCGGGGTAATGGTGCTTTTACCAATTCTGTGCCCTCACCCCATCTTCAAAGATGCCGGCATCGACATTAACCCCGCTTGCCCCGTCACTCCTTATATAGCTAGCTTCGAGATACCAGCAGCGACAGTCTTGCTTCCCTTGAGTGCTAATCGCAAGATCACAGCATCCTGAATCAGAGTCAGAACCAGAATATTTGCCCTCAGCGGACGAGCGTGCGAGCAATGGACACTCTGAACGCCATTCCAGGCGCTGGGGCTCCGCCCTACCTTATCCTCACAGCTCTTGGGTTGCTGGTCAGCCTTGTTGTGCTGTACAGGCTGGCGTTGCCCAAGCCACTGCCAGGCATCCCATACAACGATGCGGCTGTTAAGAGTATTCTCGGCGACGTTCCATCGATAATGGCTTGGAAGAAAGAACATGGCGAGCAGCGCAAATGGTTTGCGGCTCAGGCGGTCAAACTCAACTCGCCGGTCGTCCAAGTTTTCACGAAGCCCTTCGCAAAGCCACAAGTGATATTGACCGACCACCGTGAGATCCATGACATCTTTACAAAACGTCATAGAGAGTTCGATCGTGGCTACATGGAGATAGAGGCTTTCGGAGGTGTCATTCCGGACGAGCTTCTCTCATTGAAGACACCATCTCCAGAGTTTCGGTTTCACAAAGATCTCATGAAAGAGCTGATGCTTCCCACGTTTTTGCAAAAGGTACGTAGCGCAAAGCTCACAATTTAAGGATCGCGGCACGAATACAAGGCTCATGATTTGTTAGGTTATTGCACCTGAGATCACAAAAAAGATCGGGTTATTGGTCGAACTATGGAGGATGAAGGCTAGAGTTGCAAACGGTCGACCATTTTCAGCCAAAGACGATCTTCAAAAAGCAGCTCTTGACGTTATCATGGCTGGCACATTTGGGCTGACCGAAGAAGACTCTTGTACGAAAAAGTCAATCAACTTGCTGAAATCTGACCCTCGGGAAAACAAAGTAACTGCGCCCGGAGAGCCTTTCAGTTTCGCCGAGCTGTCATTGGAGCCCGAAGCTCTTGCCATCACAGACATTGCTGCTAGTGTCGAAGTGGGCTACAACTCACCATTACCGGTTCAGCACCATTGGTTACTCCGGCAACTACCTCATCTCGGCGGCGCTATCCGGCTCAAGAACAAAATGCTGCATCGGGAAATTGACAAAGCTCTCGCAAGGATGCCCGAAGGAGACAACGAAGCCGAAGAATCCTTCGAAACAGCGTTGGACAACATATTGTTTCGAGAACGATCCCTCGCCAAAAAGGCGGGAAGGAAACCATCATATCACTCTACATATATCCTCGACGAGGTATGAACCCCCTCCCTGATCTATGCTGTTGTCCGATTTGTATGACGAAGCAGCTAACATTGCCTTTGTACAGATGCTTGCATACCTGATCGCTGGGCACGATACTACTTCGAATACTCTGACCTGGGGCCTACTATACTTGACTGACAACCAAGAGCCACAATTGACGCTCAGGAAACATCTACATACCGTATTTGCGGACGCTGTTGCTGAAAAGCGCCAGCCAACCAGTCAAGAGATTACGAAGACTCAAGCACCATACCTAGATGCAGTTGTCGAGGAGATTCTCCGATTGAGCGTTGTCATCCCCATGTTATCCAGACAGGCCACAGTCGATACAACCGTTCTTGGCTACCATATCCCGAAAGATACCTCGGTCATGCTGATCTCTAACGGTCCATCGTTCCATCAACCTGGCATGCCCGTGGATGAATCACTCCGAAGTAAGACTTCACAGGCCTCCATTAACAGCATCGGCAGCTGGAACCCTGAGGATTCCCACCTCTTCAAGCCCGAAAGGTGGCTGGAAACTGATGAAAAGGGAAATGTCGTCTTCAACGCACGAAAGGGACCTATGAACTCGTTTGGTGGAGGCCCCCGCGGTTGCTTCGGCAAACGGCTCGCATACATGGAATTACGTGTGACGGTGGCACAGTTATTCTACAACTTTGAATTCCAACCTATTCGCCCTGAATTGAGGTCATACCGTCGCTTGGAGCACATCACTATCTCGCCCGCCGAGTGCCTCATCCAATTGAAAGAGGTATCTTTATGAGCGGCATCGATCTGAAGCAGTCTATACTAGAGAAATTGATCATTTGATAATTGACTTCAATAATTCCTGCTACAATTCCGCCCCATTCGAAGCACGAGCATTCTCAGTAGGACGATGACTCTACTTAGAGTGATCCTGTTACGAAACGCCTTGTGGCCGTTTATGTGATACTCTCCAGGGAACTTCAGCTGAGAGTAGCAGATGGGACGTGCGTAAGGCAGCCCTGATGAGTGAAGCGCCACGTATCGGTACATGGTGGATCTCCAAGAAAGGTACAAACTTCTTGTACCCACACCTTAAGACATCGCTTACTAATTAGCGCCTAGTTTGTAACCCCCTTACATCTCCTTATACTTCCACTTATCTTGATACCATAAGCTAGCGACACGTGATACTCACATAGAGCCATTGTTAACGGAGAGCGGTTCTTAACAGATCTCCATACAGAACTGCAGCGGCTAATCCCACTGAGCGCAGCGAAGCAGTACAGTATATTATGGGGCTTCCTCGTCAAGAAAATACCGTGCCTTTGCATCTGATTGGCCCGACAGAATACTAGTCTTTAATTGGGTTAGACACGACCTCTAGTGTCGAATCAGACTCCGTCTGGGAGTAAATGTAGTTCCGTTCCGAATATTCCTGAGCTGGCAACGAAGAAAATGATATACTTTACAGGAGGTATGTAACAAATAAACCTTGTTATCTAGGACCAAAGCTAGATCGGTACGATAGGAAGGACTTACCGAGTAAGGCATATGATAAAGTAAGCTCCCTCTTCTTCCATCTTCATTTATTAGCAACCTTTGGTCACTTCGAAGATATGCGATATGCGGAGGACCCAAGCTACCGGATCCTAACTGGAGCCCTATATGGAGTAACTTGCCAAGGTAGCTCGACCCCAGGTGGTAATCCCCCATCGGACAGCCGTTCAGAGACCAATCTTCAGCCCCAAGAATTGCTGCCACTCCTGTCCGTCGCGATTGCTGGGAACATCAAATACCGCGGGTTGCTTTCTCGCGGGGTTCCTATTGCCGGACTGGGGTTGAATCTCGAGGGGTGAAATGCTTTCGCCGCCGCGGATGCTAGGTCTTAGATTTGGCCCGCAATGCCGAGATGACCATCTTTGTCCAAATAGCCTTGTTCTCCGGTGGCCTTTCGTATCGTACCCCGCATGACCCAGTGCCAGGTCCTTCGAGTAACCCCGCCGTAAATCCATCAATTTGAAAGATTTCCACACGACATCCTAGCATAGCATCCACTTTGCGGGGGGTTGGTTTGCCTAGCCCTCTATCAGTCCGAGTATCGCGGGGCCCCCGACTTTTGCTCAATTTCGTGGGGCTTCCGTTCTGCGAGCAAAAGAAGATAGAACCATTGAATATTGTACGGGGCCAGTGTCGAAGTCCAAGATTGTTTGCAGAGTCAGGTTATTCCTTCTCATAAAACGGGTAGTCTTCTGCGTGAATTGCTTGGCTATTTGATTATCATCCTCGTTGAGCCTTTGACTGGTTCGACTGATCTTGTCATCAAGCATACTCTCGCCGCTGATAACCATGGCTGTACCATCTATCAACAGGTCAGGTGACAACAGCGGTCGTAAGTCTTTTACCTCCAAAATGCCTGTATCTTACAAGCCTCTACAGCTTCTTTTCGGATCTTGGATGGCGGAGTGGCCTTCGTCACGGGAGCGGCGTCAGGTCAGCCTCCCTTTTCACTTTTTGCAGACATTTCAATATCTCACCGCCGAATTCAGGCATCGGGGCTGCCACAGCGGCCAAATTTGCCAGTCTTGGCGCATCTGCACTTGTTCGCTGCGACATCAACCTTGCTGCGCAGACTGCGCAGGCCGAGAAACTTGGGCTTCAATATCCAAATGTAGAAATCTTGCCATTACAGATCGATACTCGGGATGAGGATTCAATAGTACGTGCACACCAGATGGCTGTGAATCGGTTCGGACGCATCGATTACGCCGTCAACAACGCCGGTATTCCGGGAGTCATGAAAGCAACCCCAGAAATGACAGTCGATGAATTTGGGCTCGCCATGAACACCAACCTGACCGGAGTATGGATCTGCCAACGGGAGCAAATCACTCAAATGCTGAAGCAGGAACCCCTACGGTAAGCATGAGGACATGACAGAACCCTAGGTGCGGGCGGTTACTGACATTGATTTACTACAGTGGCTCAGATCGGGGCACTATTGTGAACCTGTCTTCCGTGTATGGAATCCTTTGCGGCCAATTTACAACTTCATACGGCGCGAGTAAACACGCTGTCCTTGGAATTACACGCAATGTACGCAATGTCCTGCGGAGAACGCATCACAATGAAACTGAACAGCTGATGATGAAACGATAGGATGCGTGCAATTATGCCAAGAGCGGATTTCGCATTAACGCGGTGTGTCCTGGGTATGAACCGCGACGAGTTTTGCCGTATTTACCCTTTCCATCTGACACCTGATAGCTTTATTCAAACCCCTATACTGGATCATCCAAATGCTTCATTGGGGGTTCAGAGTTATTTAGCTACTGTCCCCATGGGACGGATGGGGAAACCGTCCGAGGTGAACTTGATTCGAGTACAACTCTGTGGAAGGGCGACTAATCTTCGTCAGATTGCCGACGCTGTTATCTTTTTATCGTCTACGATGAGTCAATACGTTACGGGCACTCAAATTGTGGTCGATGGGTATTGATCAATGGAATGATCCTCCATGGTAGAGTTAATGCTGATCAATTTTCTAGTGGCTTTACGTGTGTTTAGGTGTTGGCCAGTATGAGGAGGCTGCCCATTGACTGCATATGAAGGGACATGGTCTTGCCAAACGTACAGCTCTACCGCCTTTTTCAAGTCAAACGGTCACATGTTTCGAAGCTGGAGGTTAGGCTTGCCGATAAATTTTGACTAGGTCACCGCAGTCACAGGGCGCACAGGATCACACTGCGTGTTCTCCCATAGAATCAAGGTCGATAAACCTATTAGTGACGATAACATGAGGTTTCATCGGGCTATATACTGTTGATAGTATCTTCTGGATCTGTCAAATCTGATGACATACTGTAACTGATACCTTTGTGTGAAAATAAGACTTTGGTATGTCCATGATGGTCAACAGTTGAAACGTTTGGTCTGCGGGTACTACGTTTGTTTCCCCATCGTGGCTCAGCAGAGCTCCATTTGCCACAGCTAGAGAGATTGCCCAGCCGCCTTCGAAAACACTGGGCGTGCGAGGGACAGAATCTTGTCGTACCGAACGCCATGTCATTCTCAAATGTGGAACATGGCAGCCGCTGTGTCCCTAGGGTGTGTCACAATAGAAGTCGCTGACAGCGGACACCACACAGACAGGAACCATTTCAGAGCATCAATTCAGTTCCATGAAAAGGATTCGGCGATTGGGGATACGGTAAAAGGTGTGTGTGAGTAGATTTCAATGCTATTCATTCTACAAAAATTGTCCCTAGAATGTGCCTACCTCTCATCCCAGAGGCTGGAAAATGAGAGAATTCTAACCCCCCCCTCTCTGCGGTATTAAGCGATTTCATGGGCGCTTGGTAAGTGCTGGCGTTCGTGCTCGCGAATTAGTGTGATCTTGCTTCTCCTCTGCGTTCGTGCTTAGACCAAAGGCGAAGGCTTGTGCACTACATAACTTGTCTACCTCAGAGAACAGCGTAAATAGGACTATCCACCTAATTTAGGTCTCATTCTAATTAGAGAACTGGGTCAGATTCGAGATCAACGTTGCTTTGCTTATAGGTCTGTTTACCTAAGTACAGGGTGTTTCTTCTCAGCGTACTTCTTCCTATGAAGGCAGATATCTCCAATACTAGGCATCAGCCCTCGACTCCGATGCTTTCAACGCTGCTTGCGACATGTTCAGCCACCGCTAGATCGATGCTGCCACATATTTTCGACCTATACCACCTCAACTTCCTCTAAGCCGGATGTCTTCATCGAAATACTTGGATATTCTTTCTCCATCGGCGGGGCTGATTTCTTCTGGAAAAGAGCGTCGATATCTTCCAGGGGAAGACCTTTTGTCTCCTTGATGAATAACACTGAGAAGAAGCATTGAATCGTCAGGCCGACGACGAAGAGTAGATAGAACTTCCAGCCCACGTTCTTAATCCCAATGGGCCCAACTTTGACGATAATAAAAGTCATCAGCCACTCGACTCCGACGGCGAGGGCCATTCCGAAAGCTCGTCCATGTAGGGGCAGGATCTCTGGAATATAAATGAATGGGATGGAGCACCAGCTCGCGCCGAAGGCAAAGTTGTATAAGAAGATGCACACGATCGACAGGCGTTGACTTGCTGTTGTCCCTACCCCCAGGCCGGTGGTGAACAACGCCATTGCAATCAACTGAGATATGGCGCCGATGATCATCAGCTTGCGACGACCGACTCTCTCGATAAACAGTACACACGCCAGAGTGCCACCCCACATCACCAAAAATGTGCCGCCAGAAGTTAATGCTGCCTGGTGCTCTGACATCCCTAGACTGTGGGTGTATAGTAGCGTGGCATAATATCCAATGAGGTTTGGTCCGCCGAGCTGTTGTAGGACCATAATGATGATACCTTGCCAGATTCTCCAAGCAATGTTGAGATTGGATCTATCCCAAAAGACATCCTTCAACCGGATTGTGGCTTCTTTTTCGTATTCAAGGGCCCGCAGTGTATCACTTCGAATCTTTTCAACTGTCGCGTGGTTTTGAGGGACTGAATAGATTCGACCGATGATTTGATCAGCATCATCGTTGTGTCCGCGAGAATAGAGATATCGAGGTGATTCGGGCAGGAAAGGAAGGCCGATCAAGCAAAGTAGGCAGAAAGCAGCTTGAAAGCTGAGAGGGAACCTCCAGACCAGTTGCCCCTGTAGGTGGATGATGGTTCCGTAGTCAACCCAGTAGGCGACGACAGCGCCGAAGATAACAATGCTGAGCTGTCCCGTGACCAATGTGCCGCGTACCTGTGGCTGGCAGCATTCCGCCACCCAGACCGGAATCATTGCAGTCTGAATCCCCATACCAATCCCGCCGATAATTCTACCGGCAATCATAGTCCCTGGGTTGTGGGCACCGCCCTGTAAACCAGCTCCGATTATGAGCAGTACCGCACCAAGTCCGATCCAAACACGGCGACCCAGCTTGGAGGCTGATACAGCGCAGAGAGTGCTACCAACGAAGCAGCCAATGTCGTAGATGGCGACGACTGTGCCCAGCAAGTTTGAATCTGTGGGAGAAAGCTTCACACCTCCCAGAAACTCGGGGGTCGTGAGAAGCCCCCCGAGCACGCCTTGGTCATAGCCATAAAGAAGGAATGCCATGGCAGAAGTAAGCATAATGGCAGTCTGCAGAGCCCGTCCCTGCAACGAGGGAAGCAGCCCGAGGTTAAAAGAACCCATATCGTTGAAGACGGGGTTGGACTTGGAAATGATGCTGCAATCTGTGTCGATCTGCTCTGTAACAAGAGAACCACGCGAGAGTGGGGCAGAGGAAGGCCGGCCCTGTCCTTTAAATCAATGGGATGGGAATGCTCGGGCCGAACTGAAAACGATGCCAATGACCAATAGAATACCCCGACATACGGTACTCGCTTGTGATACGTCTCTTTAGAAATTTGGCGGGGTCCCCGCAAACTAGAACCAGCCCAAGACCCATTGACTTTGCGGGGGACAAGGTCGACTGGGGCGAGAAACGAAGCGGAGACCCCACAATCTAGAAATAGAAGGCGAAGGGTCGGAGGGTGCTAGTGGTCGAAAGAAGCGAGGGTCGGAGGCAGCGAGGGTTGGGGGGTATCCAGGGGCGGAGGGTGCAAAAGGTCGGAGCGAGCGAAGGGTCAGAGGCGCGGGGATGACTACCGGATGGAAAAATTAAAAGGAAACCATGAACGGAGCACCCCGCCGGGGACCGGGCGGCGAGCAGCGGAGCGGAGCGGGTGGGGGCGGCGTGGTGGTCGGGACCCTCGCGGTGTCGGGGTGCAGCCACCGCGGAGCAAGCTTCCAAGGCATAATTTATAAACCACATTTATAGAATCCTGGTCAGTCACTGTTCAGACGCAGAGAGATCGAAGGCCAGACTCTAATCTTCAGATCAAACCTTGAAGTGCGCTTTAGCTGTCACCATGACCAAATTCGCACCTTTTCCTGAAAGATTCTCCGTGGCCGGCCGGACCATTGTCGTTACAGGTGGTGGCCGAGGTCTAGGGCTCACCTTTGTCGAGTGTCTAGCAGCTGCTGGTGCAAATGTCGCGGTCATTGACGTGCACGAGCAACCTGAGGCACCGGTCCAGGATCTCATCAAATCCGGGGCAAATGTGAAATATCACAAGTACTGTCCAACCACCCCTAAACCAGCAGACGATAGCCTGACTCGATGCAGATGTGACATTACCAATCGTCCACACCTCAAGGAGGTCATCGACCAAACTGCCAAAGATTTTGGAGCTATCAATGGCCTGTAAGCCTCTCACCCAAAGCAGGAAGAAGCAGCTGCCTAAGAGTTTAGTATCACAGCAGCAGCAATCATGACCAATAAGCCCTTCCTGGATCATACACCAGACGACATGGCCAGATCATATGCGATCAATGTGAGCAGAATCTCTTCAATTCACAAACTTCTCTGCTAAGTCCCAAGGTCACTGGCACATTGTCACCAGTTCAAATTTGTGCCGAACACATGATCGCTCAGGGTACAGGAGGCAGCATCATCTGCATCGCCTCGACCGCCGGCCACATGGGCCAGGCTCCACAGACTGCAACAGCATATGTCTGTGATAAGCATGCGGTCGTGGGACTAGTCAGACAGGCAGCCGGCGAACTAACCAAATTCAATGTTCGAGTTAACAGCATCAGTCCCGGGTACGTACTTTTCCTAGTCCATTGCCTGCGTTACTGACCGAATCTAGCCCCTACAACACCCCTATGATGAAACAATTATTGAAGGAGACACCGGAACTAGAAGCTCGCTTTATTCGAGCAACCACGATGAAACGAATGGGAGAACCGCCAGAACTGCATGGCGCTCTTCTATTTCTTCTGAGCGATGCTAGTAGTTACGTTACCGCCAACGATTTCAGAATAGATGGCGGTGGACAGACTTCGGAGGTGTAAGAGACTAAATATGAAATATCTTTAACACCAAATAAAGTTAGGCTTTTTCGTGTTTCTAGTAGTAGAGCTTCTTCTTGTGAATCGCTCTATCGAGACGCTATTGAGCCCTTTTGTCTCTTGTCTGGCATTGCGCGTGTAAGCATTCAGTCCTCGCTCACTCCGTGCTCCAACAAGCCCCCGTTCGAAGCGCTTCGACAAATTCGGGTGTGAAGGCCAAGAATTCATTGTATCTCGGATCATTCTAGCTTTTCTCGTGGAACTACGAGTCGAGGTAACATCAGATTATACTCCCCATTCAATCTCCACAGAAATGTACCTATATGTATGTCTTGGGCCAGATGTGGCTTTCTCAAGTTCCCTTACGTGAGTGTTCTGGAAACAGCCTTCATATTTGCTACGAACTGAGAAAGTGCCATACCTCCATCCCGCTCGTGGCTCACAAACTGCGCGTCTATCGCCAGCATCTTCCCATATGTCGCCTTGTTGCTACCGCAAAGAGCTGTGCCGAAAAAGAATGGAAGTCACCTTGACTCCTGGTTCAATTGGTTGGCTGACCCTGCCAACGTTTCTTGTGGCGCTCTTGCACTATGCTCTGCGAGCCGTATCTAGTACGTTGTCGAGTTCTTGGAAATCGGCTCTTCGGAGGCTGGAGTTCAGGTTGCGGAGCATACACCTCGCATTTCCGCCATTCGGCAAAATCTTCATTGCCCTGCACTTGTCACACAACGGGACGTTCGTTACACGCCTCTGGCCGTCTGCCCCCTTCCGTAGAAGAGCCTTGACCGCTAGGAGGTTCTGCTCTCGGCTTGCAAGGTGAAGAGGAGGTAGAAGCCCCTCCGCTGGACCTGAGAGGAGCTCCTTATCTGCTCCTTTCTCTATTAGTAAGGAGATCATCGCGATTTGATCGCTGAGGATTGCTTGATGCAATGCCGTATTTCCACGATGATCTCTCTGGTCCAGGGATAGTGTGTAGCTTCTCGGAGCGCACAGCTCTTTGACCACTTCCTCTTTGCCCGCTTTGACGGCCTCATGCAGCGGTGGTTGGTACCCACTTGCTGGCAAAGGTTTCTCGTCGACGAGTTCGGGATCATGGTTGAGCATTTCTTTTACATGTCCCAATTTTCCTTCACGCGCTGCTCTAGGCAACGCGTGATATCCGGTGTGAAATGGTTTCCCCTTCCGGTGAACCTTGAGAAATTCTCGGAGCAAGGAAAGTGCCTGTGACTCCCGTGCCGGAGGCATTTCCATAACATATTGTAAAGGGTACCGGCCAGAGCGAGTTTTGACATCCCATCTGTGCCCATTCGACAGTAGCATGGCTACAATGGCTGGGTCTTCGGTCGTGACGGCATGATAGAGCGGTGTCAGTCCGTCTTTGTCAAGGGATTCAACTTTCGCGCCTCGCTCAACTAGAAGCCTCAGGATTTCAGAGTCCTTCCCTATTACAGCATCGTGCAGTGATGTCCGCTCATCGGCGTCAACGTGGTCTGGCTTGGCTCCCTTCTCAAGCAGCATTTTGACCATCTGCGGCTTTTTCAGTTTCACAGCAAGAGCGAGGGGAGTCTGCTTTTTCTTGTTTTCCGCTTCGAGCAGAAGACGGCCCTTTTCGATCAGGAACATCGCCACTTCAAGAGACTCTTTCCGAACTGCACAATGTAGTGCTGTTTCACCGGTGTTTTCATTGATTGTCACGGCCTGCGACCCATTGGCCAACAGAAATTGTGTAGTTCTCAAACTCCCCATTCTGGCGGCGATATGAAGGAGAGAGTCTCCTGCTCTAGTGACAACGTCGCGCTTAGCACCTCTAGCAAGAAGTGCCTGTATTGAAGATCGCTGCCCGTAGTACACAGCTAGCATCAAAGGTGTAAACCCTTCGCGCTCATCCGTACCGGTCCTTTGCACTTCGATATTGGCTTTTGGTGTGTTGAGAAGAAGCTCAATTATCTCGTTCCGTCCACTAGAAGCTGCTGATAGGAGTGCATTGTTGCCGAAATGGTCTCGCGCATTGATATCTGCTCCCTTTTCGATAAGCAGCTTAACGATGGCTTTGTCTCCTCGTCTTGCTGCATAACATAACGGTAAGTAGACCGGGGGTTTGGCGTCCTCCTGTGAAGATTTTTGGTTGACGTCCACCTCCAGGTCAGTGAGTAGTTCTATTCCCTTCACAGAGCCTTTGTCAATGGCTCTCAGCAACCTTGTAACTCGCTGACCTCTCGGGGGCTCTTGCTCGAAGATGTCGATTTCCTTGAGCGTATCGCAAACGTTGTTGCGGCCTTCTCTAAGACCCCTTATATAACCAGAGCAGTTAGCATGCGGACTGGTGGCTGTGGGCACGTCGTCAACAGTTGTAGATTGTCTAGAAGGTGGTTGCATTCTCCGAGCTGCGGATGTACGGTTTTCCTGCTGATTATGGCCCGGAATTGTTGTATCTCCAACCCTTTGTCGCGCATTATCGACTAGACGCTTCAATCTTGCTGCATCATGGTTATTGGCGTCAATGATTTGGAAGAAGTCTTGTGACGCTTGGACTGTTCTTGCCCTAGCAGCCAACGTGCTTAGTATCCAACGGAAATGCAAAGATGCCTAAACTTACGGGCTCAGTATTCCAAGAAGATTTTCCAGAGTTTTGTCATAAACCTTCAGGAGGGTCTGTACCTCGGACCATGTGGTTGCGACCGGCAACTTCCCAACCTCAAGAAGGCTCAAATTATAGGTCAAGATTGACATGAGGTCAGCACATCCGCGGAGAGTGGCCTTGAAACAAATCTCTTCGAGGCCAGTGTCTCGAAATGGATGACGGCGATGATCTGTTCGGTTGAGGAGCAAAACCAGGGCACGGACCAAGTTTTCCTCAATGCTCTTCAGTGGTTGCCCTACGCGGCTGGTCGGATTCTCGCCCCGACCGTTGATGCGTATCAAGATCTCGCTCGGCTTGACACAATCGAGTAGAAGAGGGTCAATCAGCCGAATGGCTTCATAAGCAGGCTTAGACGCCATGGTAGATAAATAAAGAGGTGAATCTGGCGGGAAGAAGTAGTCCACCAGAGAAGCGCATACCTCTCTCTGTAAGCTATTCAACTACAGGACAATTTCAGGTGAGGTTGAGGAAATTCGAGGGTCGCATGATTTGTAAAGAGCCGCAGATAGAGGATTGGTGACGTGGCAGTGCATGAGAATGAGCAGCTTGGCTCCTGGATTCATTCAACTGCGCCTTGTCTGACGCCTCAGAGCTCTCAATGAACGGTTCGAAGTGCGCAGCCTAGTAAGACTTTGTTGCTGGCTACTTTAAGGCGTTCATGGATTGAAAGGCGCATAGAAACGGCTGGGCACATATTATGTTCATTGGCAGCATTTGTTCGCTCAGTGTCTCGCTCCGTTGGGTGGATTTTCGGTCCCTCATTTGACACTAGAATTCGTCGTAAGTAGGTAACTTGCCATTGGTTCAGATTAGACCGGCTGGCGACGTTCAGACATGGCCCATCGGTGCCGGTGGTGGCTTGGACCATCTGGGGTTACAGTTTGCCCAGCACATGGGCGTAAGCGTGATTGGCGTGGACGCAGCTGACGGGCCTCTCAAGGTTGCCATGGACCTGGGAACGACGGCTACAATTGTCGACGCCAGAACAACGACGGCGGGCGAGGTGGTTGACAGCCTCAGAGTCGAAGACGGGAAAGTGTACAGGGCGGAAGCGGGCGTCGATGCTGCCATTATACTGTCTGACAACCAGGAAGCTTTTCAATATGGCGTGGATTTGCTGCGGAATCATGGGACATGTGTCGTTGTGGCCTTATCGGACAAGGGATTCCAGTTCGCGGCGAATGATGTGGTTTTACGAGATATCCGTATCGTCGGGACCACGCTGGGGTCCATAAGCCGGATCCGAGAGATGCTCCAGTTTGCTTCATGCCATAACATCAAGCCTACTATCAGGGCTTTTCGCCTGGAGGAGATTGAGGACTTGATTGATCAATACCACAACGGCGGTGGAGGTAAATTGGTCATAGATATGTCCCTGTGACGCTGGTAGACTATTAGCGAAGCGTGTCTATCGCTGAGGGCTTAGAGAACGGATTGTATCTACGAGGCGAAAGGTCCAGGGTGCCGGTCATCGGTTGGAAGCGATTGGAAGCCCGCTTCCGACCGAGGGAAACTGGCCGCAGTGTTTGCTGTCATAACATGAGCACTGACGGCAGATCCGCTGGAAGATGGGGGATGGGTATAGTGATACAGTATCCCACATATTTCGCAATTTTTAAACTATATTCGAGAGAGAGAATGTTGATACTTATTGTGGAAGAAAATGAAATCGAGGCCCAGGTAGCCAGAACTTGCCGCCGATTCATTGGCCATGATATTGACAATCATATTTGATGTGAGCGGCGAAAAGGCGTGCAAGGCAATAGTTATTACTGTAGCCCGTGAGATTCAGATTCAGCGGTCACCCACTATTCGATCGTCACTGTCCTTGTCCCTGAGGTACTTAAGCTCACTCTTCCACGGACTGCATTCGACGTCGCTCTTCAAGGAGATATGAATCACATGGAAATAAAGTACGCACCAGCCTGACCAGCCAAAGTTTCTTCTCCACCGGCGCCCAGGATTTCTTTTAAGCTTCCCACGCTTCCCTTTCGGCCCGCCGGGAGTTCGTCCATCTTCCGAGGGGCGAAAGCCTCATCCCATTTAAATGGTTTTCATTGGTGCCATACGAGGTAGTACCACCCCCAAGATCTATGCTGGCCAAGACGAACCCCCCAAAGTTGATAAGGGTTTCCCTCTCACTCTTCCTCTGGGAAACAGATTAAATTCCTCCTTTTCCGATCCGCACCACCAATCAGATTTCCGGACCCAGCCAATGGGCGTGGCTGGCAATTCCTTCTGAACGAGCCCGCCTGCCTTCCTTCCTCCCTGCCCGGACGATCATGGATGAATGGATGAACTTCAAGTGAGTGACAACGCACACTACCTACCTACCTATCTACGTGCATGCGTTCTCAAATTGCAGCCTCACCTCACTCCATTTCGCCTCTGCCCGCCTGGCGCACGTACCAAGGCCCAAGTCCGTCGAAGGGCTCACTGCGTCCGATAGGTTCGCTTGCGCCCAACCCCGGCTGCGACGTAGCTGCTACTCTCGGTGCCAGCAGCCTATCTCATCCTTCGGTGGCGTCTCATCTCCTCGAAGAATGTCCTTTGTGCCGCGTGCTGTGTGTTGTCCCGCGCCGCTGAGTGCCGGCGTATGCAGTGTGTGCTCAGACCATGCGTTCGTTCGCGCTTAAGCGGGCCGACCGGCCGGCCTGTCTGCTTAACTAACGCGGCCTGCGAGAAAAGCGATGCGATGCTTCCAATCACAGAAAAGCCAATGCGATGTGATTGATTGATTGAATGATTGAAGAAAATATTCCATGCCATCCACCCACCCACACACGTCCTACTTACCTACCGCTGCTCGTCTTGCCTGCGTCCCGGTACGACATAATCGTTCGCATGCAGCGTGCCTCGGCGTGCGGCCATCCCTTCATTCATGACTTGACAAGTGGCAGATCGACTGATGAACGGAGGGCGAGGGCGAGGGCGAGCGAGAGCACGAGATATCTCCGCAGGACACTAATTGCTACTGCACTATCTACAGTATCTATTTTTCTGTCTGGTAGGCTGTCTGCGGGATTGGCGTCGAATCGTGCGCCAACCCAGCCCAATACCAACCTACCTGACACCTCCTAGTAGTTCGTTCGAGTCTCTGCA
Organism: Capronia americana; assembly: GCA_016110215.1. Taxonomy (NCBI): domain Eukaryota; kingdom Fungi; phylum Ascomycota; class Eurotiomycetes; order Chaetothyriales; family Herpotrichiellaceae; genus Capronia; species Capronia americana. The sequence goes on along the minus strand of JADWQD010000006.1, from coordinate 496,440 downwards.
TGTGATTATTCTCTGGAACGAACCTCTCGGACAGCAAAACGGTGCTAATTGGCAAAGCGGCACGCAAGCAGAATGCTCGACCTGCTGAGATTGGGCACGATGTGGCCTAGACCCTACGAAATAATCATCGACGATTGGCTGCGATGTCAGTACCAGTGCCAGTCGAAGCCAACTCTGAGACTGCCTCCGATGCCAGTGCCAGTCGCAGTCGAAGCTACTAGCTAACATACATATTCTCAACCTGAGGCATCCATCCATCCAGCACGCCGTTCGCCACCGTCCGTTCCGTTCGCAGGGGAAATTCGTCCCATGTTGCCTGCGAGTCCATGCTGCGAGTCTATGTCCAAGTCCATGTCTCAGAAACTTCCCAACTACAGGTTTTCCATCGAAAAGGATCGCGAAATCTCCGCCGCGGAGGCTCGGATCAGCAAGTTTCTCCGCCCACGGAGCTTGACGAGGGGAAGACGAGCAAAGGGCGTTAACGACGTATGTACCGAGTATTTCATATTCTTTTTTTTCTCGCAGAGTTTGTCCATCCTTACGAATACCAAGGTACAGTGCCGTACCGTACCGTCTAAGTATTGTATTCTTGTTGTTGGGTTTCCGTCTCGATCAAAGAAACACATCTGAAGTCGTCCCCCCAGTACTGTCGATCAGCGAACATCTGAAGTCGTCCCTAGTAGTAGTACGCCGTACGCCGTACGACGTACTGCGTACTGCGTACTCTCTTCGCTCGGATCTTGAACATTCTTATACTTTACTAGTGGCGCCCTGGTTGACGAAATGCGATGATAATACTATGTACTGTGTAAAACTGACCATGGAAGTTGAGTTGTGCTCGCACAGGCACAGGTACATGTACACGCCACTACGATGTCGCTACGATCCGTTGGCCCAGCACAACTGAAGGACCACCACGAACCACGCGGGACACCGAATGGGGTCAGCAGCGCCGTGGATGGCGCAGGCGTCGGTACCGGTCCCAGTGTCAATGCAGGCGATGGTGATGGTGATGGTGTTGTCGGCGGCGGGATCGAGAACTCTAACTCTAACTCCAACTCCAATGCCGACATCACCACCACGCATTTCGGCATCTTCCACGACGAGATCGTAGACAAGGTGCAAAAGCTCCGAGACGGCCTGGCCGTGATCGACGGCGCGGTGGGCGGGCTGTCCACCACGTTCAACAAGTACGGCACAATAGTCACGACGGTGGGCAACCGGTACGGAAAGGACGAAGAGCTGGTGGAGGAGAACCGGACACTGAGAGCCGGGAGCGCCGAAATCTGGAAACACATCAGGACGGACCGGGAGAACTACGAGAAGGAGAAAGCCGAGCTGCAAGCCAAGCATAAGGCCGAAATGGCTGCATTAACTGCGCAGGCCGAGGCAGGCGAGCAGGAGAAAAAGAAGTTCGAGGAGATGAAGAAGCTTCTGGTGGAGAAATTCGCAAAGGCCAAGCAGAAACAAGAGAGCGAGCTGGAGCAGAGGGCGAAGCAGCTGGAAACTGACAACGCCGCGAAGATCGCGGCTCTGGAGCACGACAAGCAAGAACTGCAGCGTGAGAACGCTAGACTGACAACAGAGCTGAACGAGAGGACTAGGGAGCGCGACACAGAAAAGTTGACCCGCGAAACGATGCAGACCAAGTTACAAGGGGACGTCACTGCGCTGGAGAAGGAACTTGGCGACATGAAGGCGAAATACCAAGTCACCAGCCAGCCGTCTGAGTATTAGTAGGCCGAACTGCTTCCTCCTCCTCTTTTCCCTTGCTATCTGGTATTGGCGCTAACTCTTCACCAACCAACAGTAAGAAACGATACGGGGATCTGACGGAGCGGGTGAGCCGCATGGCGACAGTATACTTCGCGGACCTTCCAGATAGGGCGATCGAAGTAAGTATAGCGTGGCCAAAACGGCCTTGGAATGCTTTCCGTTGGTGTTGATGTTGGTGTGTTTGACACGTTGCTTATGCCTTGACCGTACACAGGATCCAGTCAATACATCGAAGAATCTGAAGCGGCTGTTGCCTACGTTCGAGAAAGTGCCTATTGCAAATTCCGCCTGCTCGCAGGATCTCCGGCTGGCGAACTCCCAACACGTCATCTTCGATGCTCTCCAAAAGTCCGTGTGGCAGCCGTTTTTCTCACGGTACCTGTGGAAACTGACGAATGACACGGCCATGACTTCCACAGCTCTCACGGAGATATACTCGCGCCTGGGCGCCGATGGGGCGGATTTCCAGCATAATTGGAAAGTGTCGACATTGAAGATCCTGGATCAACTTGACGATAAGGAGGATGTCGGGGACTTGATAGGTAGCCTGGTTGACGCAAATGTTGTCTCCCGTTTGATGCCCCTGCTAGACGACGCACACGTAAACTCGTTCAGGGATGATCTGAAGGAACTGTTCACGGAAGCAATTGCTTTGGGCCAAGAAGCCGAGCGCGATCAGTCAATGGTGTACGTCGAGACTGTTCCATCCATGCTGAAGGGCCGTGAGGGCTGGAAGGAATATTTGACTTCGACTGAGGAATATGACACCCGTGACGCGTCCGACCTGTCCGCAGTGTCTCCGACGTCGGGATTTCTCCCAAAGCCGCTGTTTGTGAGTCCGAAAATCTTTCGCAAGGTTGAGGATATCGGGTCGGAGGCGACAGCCACAGGCAGCTCTAAGGTCGAGTTGATTCAAACGGGGGTTGCACTATTCCCGGACACAGGAATATTCCATATGGGAGCATCCGACTGGCAGAGGATCAGCGGGGCGAGTGCCGAAGCTGCGAAGAATAATGGCGGTCCATGGTTTAGGAGATCAAGCACAAGTACGACTGTGACAGGACCGGGTATGTCGCCGGCGTCTCCATCTACCACATGGCCCCGGCGGGGAACACACAGTTATGACTAGTCTGTTGCAACTGGCAAGGGTGTGAATCATCTGGATTAGCTGATAATCAGTCATGGCATGTTTCCAGGGATCGAAATAGGATGAAAATATTTCGCTGATTTGACATCCCGGTGCAAATAAATTCGCGGAACGGCGTCTCATGGCGAGAGCTAAGAGCTCCTCGACGTCGGTCAAGAGGCCTAGATCTTCCAAAGGCCAAATGACGACGCAATCAGCGTTGGAGTAGATGCTCGCCACTTTGGATACCCGAGGATTGCGTTCTGATGGGTTTGTTTGATCTACGCATATTGCATCAATCCAAAGTGCGAGACATTGCCGGGTCCCACAGGCTGTACAGCATCGATTCAAGATTGAGACGTCCAAGAGGAAACACATTCCCGTTCAGCAGCATGGGAGGACGGTGGCGTGAAGGACCCAGTCGCTCCTCGCCCCAGAGACAGAAAAGGTGGGTGGCCCCATGAAATCGGCGAAAAGTCGAAAGCTCACGGCAGAGCACAGGCCGCCTCGAAGATACCTACTACGTAAGTAAAGGTAATCTGCGTCAACATGTCAGTAACAGGTATTCATACAGAGATGGAACCAGGAAAATCTTTGTGTTCAATGGTTAAAACGTGGTTGAATTTCATGCTCGGACCAATAGCCGTTCACACTTCTGACTAGCCCATATGTGGCCTAGCGCGAGCGTAATTTTTGGGTTCATCCAACTTCCATGCCAATGCTCTACCATGGCACCTGCTGCCATTCATTCATGCCCCCTCGCCGCATGTGCTTCGTTGTTCGTTTTCGTCCTCGCTCAAAACCCTGTCCCTTGCGCTCGTCTCGCTCCAGCCGCCTGACGATTCCGCAGTCGTGATCACGTGAACTTGGCGTTCTCGGCGGCAGGGCACCAACATGAATGCGGCTCGTCGGGACCATGACTGCAAACAAGCCCTCGGGTGCGGCCCTGCGAAGCAGAGAGCTTGGAGCATTCTACTGTCTTCGGCAGGCCCGGCATGGCGACTGACACGGACCGTGCCTTCCCAATCTCGACCTCACGCTCATTCTCGGTGCCCGCCGGACCAGACGACGTCTCCCGACATTTTCCCTTGAGCTCCACGACAGGGCGTGGAGATGCCTCCAATCGAATTGACGACTCAAAGTCTTCTCCGAAGAGTTCGACGTCCACCTGCTGGCTATGGATAATGCCCTCAAACAACTCGTCAACGGACTGGAGGCTGTTGCGGCTGGGCGACTGTCGGAGAATCTTCCTCTCAATTCTCTCCTAGATGAAATCGGCCGTGTAAGAAAAGCCCCGGAACTCTTCCTGATGAGCAGGTGAAAGCACTGCAGAGTACACGTTAGCATGTTGCACCCCAGGAAACACTCGAGATCAGTCTTACCACTCTGAACCGGGGTTAGCACCGGTGTCACGCTCGTGAACTCCTGGTCGAAGTTGCTGGTGTCCTTCTCGTTCTTAATCGAGGGTTTGAATGGCGTCGGTACCCGCTTGTGGTAGATGTCGTCCCAGTTGACGCCTTTGAAGAAAGCATGACTCATGATCTCCTGCGCATCGCCGGGTCCGCTGCCAAGTCGTAGCTCCGGCTCCCTTGTCAGCAACTTTTGTAAGATCGACACACTGTCCCGAGGCATGTGAATGGGGTAAAGTGGCTCGTCCGCGAGGATGGCGTCGTAGATCTCATCTTCATCTTCTCCTCGGAACGGCGACTGTTGAAGCAGCATCTGGTAGATCAGGACACCAAAAGCCCACCAGTCCACCGCACGACCGTACTTCTTGTCCAGGAGAATCTCGGGAGCCATGAATTCGGGTGTACCACAGAAGGTGGACGTTGTCGAGCCGTACCACATGTCCTCTTTGCAAAGACCATAGTCGGCAATCTTGATATGGCCGTCCAGTGTCAGCAGGATGTTGTCCAACTTCAAATCCCGGTAAATCACACCATTCTCGTGGAAATACTTGAGTGCCAGGCACACCTCAGCAGCGTAGAACTGAGCACGCTTAAGGCCAAATTGCCCGCGCTGGATATGTAACATGAGATCTCCACCAGAGATGTACTCCATGACGAAATAGACCCGCGTCTCTGTCTGGAAGCAAGCATGGAGGTTGAGCAAGAAAGGATGTCTTTCCTTGTTGGCGACCAGGAACACGCGCTTCTCGGACTTCGTCGACTCGACCTCATCATTTTCGATGATGAACTCTTTCTTCAGCACCTTGATGGCATACAACTTCTTGGAGCTCTTAGCCTCTGCAAGCATGACCTTACCAAAGTTGCCCTTTCCCAGCACGGCGAGGAAGTTGAAGTGATCCAGACCGATCCGGGGTCCTGCTCCACGACCGGACGGCGGCGTAGCCACCTGCTGTTGTGATGACGGAGCAGGTTTGATAGGAGCAGGTGCGTAGCTCGCTGCTTGCTGTTGGGGCGGAGGTCTTTGCGGTGATATGATAGCTTGCTGAGGTGCTTGATGTTGGGGTATCTGTGGCGGTGCTGGTTGACGGTCGTACTGCTGATAAGCACGGGGATCATAGGAAGCATGTGTCGGCTCTGGTGCGGGAGGTCGAGCATTCGCGTATCGATCAACGGGTGCTTTCTGGGGGCTGTAATCATTGAAGCTCTGATTGTATTGCTGAGATGGAGGCCGATTGGTGGCCGCCGCCGCCGCCTGTACTGCTGCGGTAGACACGGCTCTTTGCTGTAGAGGTCGCTGCTGTTGCTGTGACTGATTTGCTTGAGGTTGGCTGTACATCAGATTCTGAGCCGCGCTCATAGCTGCGGCGGATGGCTTGGGTTGTTCCTGGTGTTGATCATACGATTGATTTGAGACCTGCGGTGTCAGTATGGTGGTAGTGTCGCTAACAAAGCTCTGAGTAGGGGATGTCGGGCCCGGCCTCGCCGCGGATTGGGGTCTCAATGTCCTGTTGCTCATACCAGAACTCACTGACGACGATTTGTTGTGGTGCTTCGTTCTTTGGATGGTCTCCAGAATCTCGTTCGCGACGATCATGGACATGCCGCAGAAGTCTGGAACCAGATGTTGACATTGAGCATGGCAGGTAAGGCCGCACTCGGAGCACTTCTTTGCGTTCCGCCTGCCCAACGGCAACAGATAACCACAATGACAGCACCAATTTGCCCCAATGTTGGAGAAATTGTCGAAGCGATGCGGAATGCGGTGGTTGATCTTCTCCTCGTCGGGGTCTGTCTCGTAGTTTGCTTTGCTAATGCATTTGGTGACGACCTTCGGGTAGCATTTGGTGTGGCAGGTGTATTTGCAATCTGCGCACTGCATTCCCGCAGAGTATTTGAGGAAATCTCCGCAAAGTGCACACCGCATGACATTGTAGAATTGCTGCTTGACGAACTTGTGGCCTTGTTTCTCGTGCACCTCTTCCTTCTTCTGGCGGACAGCACCTTGTCGGTTGAGGCCGATGTCGAAGGGACGTTTGCCGCCTGTCTGTTTCTGAAAGCTCATGGTGAGATGTATTCTCCCCGCAGGTTCTAGAGAGAACCATGAGTCGATCATAACAGGTTGACTATTTTGCTGGGAGTTTTGAGCGAATCCAGCTGCGGAACCAGCACCAGCAGCATCTCCCGGAGGCATAAATGGAGCAGGCTGCTGAAAATCAGGACCTGGTTTGCCGGGGCTTCCACCATTAGCCATTTTATCTGCTGATACCCAGCCGTTTTGCTGGAATTCCGACTCAATCTTTTTCCGGCGCATTTCTTCCGCGATATCCGAGATGCGGATCCACAGGAACCCAATGGGCGTCGGGCGGTCACCCGCTTTATCGTAGACGGTCAGTTCGATCTCGTTGGCTTTGTCGATATCAACGTGATGAGTTTCTTCAGTCCATTTATCGGTCCGCGTCGCCCGGGTCTTGGCCCGGATGTTGTCCTCGACCTTCATGATGACAAAGGTCTCCGGCCCTCTCGAAAACCGGGACGAGGCTGCGTGATCAACGTCCTTGATAGCGTGAATGCGCATTTCCAAGTGACCCGTGAGCGGCTTCCGCATGTTCGGGGCGTTTAGACTGTCATCTGCATATAAGTCAGTCATACTTTCACTGTGAACCACAGAAGGTAATCTACGCACCATCGGCAGCGTCCGACGTTTCAATGTCGACATGCAGGTCCATGTATCGCTTTAGAGCCTGTTTGAGCAGTTGCACCTTCTGGTTGCTCTCGATGCGCCGACCCTCTGCATCTAGCCTGCTCTTTCTGTCACCCTCATCTTGATATAACCGCACCATCTTTTCGATGCCCGCTTTATACTGCTTTTCAACGGATAGCTTGAACTCTAGTTGGGATAGCATAAGTTGGATCTTGGGCCCCAGGTACGGGGTATCGTATTTGATGAGATCTAGCAGCGCCAGTCAGTAATCTTCGCTTTGGCACGGCCGTCCAGAGCCAAATACCTAGTTTCGAGAAATTTGGCCGCGCCTTGGGGACCGGAGCGTTGTAAGGTCGAGGATCTCCGTACGGTGCTCGGGGAGGCATCATGCCAGTGCCGCCCTGACTGTAGCCACCTGGACCAGGGTCACCATAGTCGCCTCTTTCATTGGTGAAAAAGCCTCTCTCATCCTTTGGTGGAGGAGTTGGGGCACCTCCATGCTGGTATCGTGACTGCTGTAAACGGGGATCTGTGGGAGTCTGGTAACCCGAGCCGCCATGCGCAGGCGGGGTCGGAGCGACGCCCTCATTAGGGCCTCGCTGTCTCAATTGTAATTCTGCCAGTTTCTCCTCGAGGTATGATATGTTTCGTCTGCTGTCGCGGATGTTACTGTCGACACGTGCCTGGACAGCTGCGTTGTTGGTCGACTGTCGCATGTGCGTGGCGGCATTGATAAGAGCCTTTTCTCGCTCGATCTTGCGGAAGACCTCGGCGATGGCTTGGTCGGCGTCTGCCATGGTTGCGGATGAGAGACAGAGGAGGGGGAGGGTGAGAGACCGGTGATATTATGCCAGCTGCGCCTTCAGACTGAACAGGCGTGCAATGTCATGGGCCGAGTCGGAGCGAATCGTGTCGAGGCAGGAGGGGCATTTGTTGACGAGGGAAATCAGTAGGAAGAATGTCGTCGAAAGAATACAGATGGATATAGCAATGGCGGGCTGAGCAAAGACGACAGGTGTCAGTGCAGGATTTCTGACGCCGCTGCAAAATGTGTCGATAGGCAGCGTCACGGACTTTGTGATGATGGCTAACTTGGTAGTAGTGTTAGCGAGGGCAAAACATGCAGTCAGTGGTGAGTAAGTGCAGGTTGACCGGTGGGTACCGCCCTCAGCGCTCCGGGCGTCGGGGCGTCTTCGTTGGGCGGTGTTGCTCGGTGGCCACTCACCCGGATAAATCGCCCTGCCGTTGCGACTGCGCCCACGAGGTGTTGCAACGTCACTTTACGATGCTCGAGCGCTCATTGCCACCTACTGCGACAGTATATACAATGGTGGCAGCAATGAATATCAGGACCTGATTCAGGTTTTGTCTAATCCGCCGGGGAGGAAATGTGACGTCGAAGCACAACAACCAGAAATGGTGAACTGACACTGACTCTGACGATCCTCGAGACGCTGATCGCTCGTGGTGAGAGGCAACCAACTGAGACTCTCACAGCAGGCACAACAGGCACGCGATTGCGCTGGGCCAGGCAGAAGACACGCTTCCTCTTTGCGCGCTATCGCGTCATCACGACTGTGTAGGACATTGGCAGTCCTGGAACTCAATTCCCTACGAGGCACCTTGCGGCGTGAGGCATCTCTCACTCTGACTCCTCTATCTCCACTGAGTCTCCTTCATGCCCGGCCGCGTACCGTGTGTATCGGGTATTCTCTTCGGCTGACGACGAAAGACACGAACGGTTCTTGCTCCTGCTAGATGTCATATTGACCCCTCACCCATGTCCTCCCCGCTCCTAGTTCCCCCACCACGCGGCGTCAACACTCCTAGTCTCGCATCAACGCAGCCCTAAAGGCTACAAATAGAAACCACCCTCTTTGTTCAGGAGCTCGAGTCTGGGATCGAAGTATACGCGGGAAGCGCCGTCCTCCAAGCCCCAGCACACTCGTCTATGCGTGCAGCAAGGTATCACTCCTGTGCCCACTTCAGACTCGTACAGCTTTTTGGATGCGGCTGAAAGTTGGGTCTCAGACTGTCTGACAAGGGTTCGGATTTGGGGCTCTCCGATCGCACAAAAGTGCAACACCCTTGTGGTCTGACATCCTGGCTGGAAAATTCTCCGGGTTGTTCGTCTCCACAGCCCGGATATAGGTCTTCCTGGATCCGTCCCAGAAAGATTTGATATTCTGTGATTCATACCTACGGGTATGGTGATTGAAGCGAGGCTGTGCACTCGACAGACTTGTCTGTCCCGATCACTCTATCAATCCGTGGCGGGAGCCGTCGCCATAACTCCTCTCCCGAAGAACTCGCTCACGGTGCCAAAGCGATTATTGCTTCGAGACAATGCGGCCTTGAACAACTCGTGCTGTTCAGTGCTCTCGACCTGCTGCCGCCGAATCGCGCGGATAGTGTCATTGCCGGGCTTGCAGAGTGGACATTCGACCTTGGCGTCATTCTCATCCATGCCGATTCCCGGTTTGTTCAAGCACTCCTGATGAAACGAGTGTTTGCACATGAAGTGAACCATCGGTAAGGTGAGGTTACGATTGCATGACGAACATCGCCGGGCTTGAAACACGACAGGCTTCGTGCCAAGATCTGCCAGCTCGGCTTTTTTCGAAGCAGTCTCGGTACGGTACGAGTCAATCAATCGCCGATTTGCCTGGATTTCTTTCCGCTCTCGAGAGATATTGTCGGAGAGATACCCCTTGACTAGGCCCATTGTGACAGCGCCGCCTTGCGACAGGACCTTGACGACTTGCAGAGGTGCCATGAGATTTTCCTGGTCAATTCTTCGCAGGACGTTCTGCAGTTCTTCCCTGACCCCGGGTGCTTTTAGTACCTCTCCCGAAGACGAGAAATAGCCAAGCGCAAGCGGGTACAGAGATGGATCTTTTGAACCATATTTCCGCAGTGCTGAAATAGCACCCGACGTGTCTTTCGCCGAAGTGAAAGAACGAAAGATGTCGGCGTACAGATTTTCTCGTTCCCGAACCAAAGTCGTTCCAGCAGGGAACTTGGAGAGCGACGATAGAAGCAAGACATTTGAGGTATCAATCGAAGTGGAATCCAGAGATGCTGTCTTGTTGTCAGCAATCAAGCTGGTCGCTTTGAGCTGCCATTTCTCCTTCTCCGCAACGCCTGTGGCATTGTTCGCAGCCTCAAGGTACATCTCGAATAGCGTCGTCGACAGGTCTGTTTTGTCCTCCTTAGGAAGGTTCTCTTGGAGAATGAGAGCCTCGAGAAATGTAATGAACTCGGACGGGTGAGCAAGAAATGAAGAGAAGGCACTCCTTGGTCGCGGTTTAGTGTACGTTGGCGTCTGATCTTCGTCGGCGGCAACAGTTTGATCGTCTGGTCCGGGGGCTTCCAGCGTGTCGGTAGTAGCAGATCGGTTCATGAAAGGCAACGTCCAGAGCGCGGAAAGGCTCTGGAATGCCCCTCCACCGGTCTGTGACTGCACATCCGACACAGCTGGAACATCTTTCCTGGGAGCATATTTCCCTGTGTAGTACTGGATGAAGAGTTTCGTAGTCTCTTCTGGACAATGTTCGAGAAGGCTGCGGGAATACTTCATCAGCACTGGGTATGCTGCCTCGGGCTCCAATCGCCAAATGTACTGCAGCGCTTCGGCGTATTTCTTTGAATCCTCCACCAATATATCAATAACCAATTCATTTTCGCCATGCTTGGTCGCAAGATAAGCAGCCTGATCGTAATAGCCGCCCTGGCGACACATTGCTATAGCGGTTTCCACGTCAAATTTTGCGGTCCCTGGCGTCCGAATGAAGGCATCCAGCTTTTCTGTATCCTTGAGTTTCGCATAACAGTTCAACAACAGTGTTGTGTGGTCTGCGGTGGCTCGATCGTGATCGTGCAACTCTTCCAAATAATCGATCAAGTTGTGAATTCTTTGTGTGTCCAGGAATCGCCTTATGACTTGTGAAGGCTCGGTGTTGTCGATGGCCCGCAAGTACTGTTGCATGGCCGTGTCGTAGTCGCCCTTTTGATACAGGTAGTCGCCGTATTTTCTGAAGATGATATTCTGCTGAATCTTGTCGGCACCGGACTTCTGCGCAAGGTTGATGGCGTAAATGTACAGGTTACGCTGATATAGGATCTCCAGTTTCTGTTGGAGTGTCTTCTCCTGGTATTTGTAGAGCTTGCCCTCCACGCTCAACAAGAAGAGCTCGTTCCACTCTGCGAAGACCTCTTTGACCTGAGCGGGCAGTGACTCCGTGTGAGCAACGTATTTCAGATCGGTGTCAAGGAGCGTGAATGATGAGCTGCTGAACAACTCGTCAATCTCCTCGCCTCCCAATCTTCTGAATGTCTTGGACTTGGAGACCTGCGCCACCCGGGGTGGACAGACAACGCCGACATAGTCCTTGTAGATGTTGACACTCTTCTTGGGACCTTCGAACGCGTAGCTCGGACCGCGTCCACTCGCACCATAGTAATAGATCGCATCTTCACGAGCAACCACGACATCTCCGGTCTCACGGTCGTAAGTCATACAGCCAACATTGCACCCCCGATTATCAACCGTCCTGACGGGCTGGCCCTGGCCTTTCCCAGATATTATGAGACTGCATATCTTCGCCGTGTTCGCAATGTACAGCACCTTGGTCGTGCTCTGACGTACCTCCAACCCGGTGATTGGATCCTCCGACTCGAATACTGTCCTCTGCTTTGTTCCGCGATCATGGACGAAGTCGCCTCGAATGACCGTGACAGAGCCATTGGCAAAGCCCACGGCCACCTGCGTCAGGTCGTCCAGGACGACAAAAGCCGAGACTGGAAATTGCCTTCTGCCATTCTGTACAGCGATTGTACACAAACATCGCGGCGCACCCGTCTTCTTCTCGAGCTTGTCCAATGCCCAAACTTTTAGCGACGGGTCCGATGAGAGGTTCTCCGAGATGGTGACGAGGAAGGATGTATCAGGAATCTGTCGCAGGTGGGTGACCGAAGCGTCTGCGGCGTCTGATGCGTGAAAGGTGCGGACCACCTTCAAAGCCCGGGAGAGAACACGCACTGATCCATCGGAGGATCCAAGGAAGAGAGAGTCGGCCCCCGTAGTGAGAGACACGACATTCTGGGATGACAGGATGAGCCATAGAGCAGCAGTGGCAGTTGCGAGAGACTTACGTCGAATATATATGAGCCGTCTTCATCTGCGGGCACTGGGACCTGAGAGACGCTGAAGAAAGGGAAGGCTTTCCAGCTGGTGAGCGCCATCGCTGCTCACCTCAGATACTCGTTGCGAAAGCTATGAGTGTCCATGCTACTGGCCGAAAACCTTGGGCTTTAGCTGATTCTGCTCATCGTCGCCGGTTCGTAGGGTTGTCGCGAGGCAAGTCTGCGCGGTGACGCATGCAGAAAAGTTGGAGAAGCGAGAAGCGAAGTCCGCCTGAAGTGCAAGGAATCCACGCTTTAGTCAAGTGGCACGCACAAGCAGCTACCTGATTGTTCGAATTATTTACATCCTATACAATATCATGGACCGGTATCCTGCCCAGTACTATACACCCAACGTAGTTCCTTAGCTTTTCCCAACCTCAAAATATCTCAAGCACAAATCCGACAGATATCATTACAGGCATCTCATCATCATGTCGTCAAACACAGGCCTCCCTTAAACGAAGCTCATTGTTCCCAGCTGAATCTGGGAGCATTAGGGTGTGGTCGCGCAGGCGGAGGTGGGCTGGTAGCTCGCTCTTCTGCCACCGTACTCAAGCCCTCTTCTACGAACCTGCTTCCTGTACTCGGCGACCTCGATGGTGGACGGCCCCCCAGTTGTGGTACAAGAAGGCTGTTGTGGCTGGCGCTTGCCGTAGGACTGCTCAGGCTGCCTTCGCTGGACTCAAGTTGATTGCGTGGGCGTGAGGCCATCTCCGGCGATATTGGGCTTGACATGCTTCTGCTGTTGCTGTTGCTTGAATCCCTGGAATGGCCTACTGGGCTGATGCCCTGGTCGCCAGAAGACGCTGTTCCGAAAGCCCGGCTGTTTCTGACGCTGTACGGGCTGACGCTGTTGCTGAATCGGTGATTGATTTCCGCAGGAGAGTATGGGGGAACGGGTGATCCAGATCGCTCACTGGCTGCTGCCTCTGCCGCTTTATCAGCCAAGTTCTGTTGTTCAAGTTCTGCTGGTCGTCTGGGATCGTTCCTCATCAAAGCCGACACTCTTGGATTGCTGTCATTGCCTTGGAAGAAACTCGGTGACACAGGGCCAGCTGGCATCTCGATCGGAGTATGGCCTGACAACTCGAAGCGACTGGCTGATGAATCCGCGGGCACCTCAGTCGGCTGGCGCTTGTCACCAAGCAGCTCAGAAACTGTCGTCTGAGAATCTGGATTGCGGTGGAACCGACCAAGCAATGTCAGCCGTTTTGCCTTTTCTTTCTCCGCCCCAGGATTCACTGAGGAACGCTTCTTGCGGAGACAGAAGAACCAGATGAGAGCCAACGCCGCCAATGCCCCCAGTCCAGCCCCAATGCCGATTCCAATCTTCGCACCTGTCGAGAGTCCGGATCCAGATCCTTCCGGTCCTGGCCACGTGCTTCCTGCTGGACGAGATATCGACAGGAGATTTACGTTGCTGACAGCGTCCATGGTGAACACTGCTTGTGAAAGTGAGAAATTATTTCGCTCATAGTCAACGATAAGGTAGGTTTCCTGCAGAAAAGCTCGGCCAATGGTATATTGTGTCGAATTAGCCGCTCTTCGCAGCGGGAAATAGTTTGTGGGCGCCGAGGTGAAATTGGCGGCTAGATTCGGGAACGGATATGTCAGTTGAAGATTGAAGGCGTCGTAAGGTAGACTGAGTTCAATCCCGCTTGAGGAATCTGGCAGGTTGCTGAGAGTGAATGTGAAAGTCAGATTCCATGCATTGAGCGCACCAGGTGACGAGGAATTATCGGTCGAAAAGAGGTAGGTTTGAAGGTTGTCGTCGTAGGTGAGATTCAAGGCATTGGCAAAGGCATCGCAGGCTTGCTCCGGAAGCCATAGAAAGGGAGTAGAGGAGTCGATGGTGAACAGGCCGGCTTGAGAGGAATCCAGAAGAGTCTGGGGGTTGGTATTCCAGTTTGGGGGCAGAGATTCTGCGCTTGACGAGAGTGAAATTGAATTGATAGCAACGATGGGAGCATAATCCTGGCTCAGTGAGAAGCTCATTTCATTGGGCACGAATCGATTTGCATCAATCCCTCCCAATGTCAAAGACGCCGGCACACTCTTCAGACCTAACCATCTTCATCAGCGAACTGTCATTCATGAAAGGGGAGCACTTACGGTAAGATGCCCCTGCAGTGTAGCCATAACTGCGGCTGGGAATATCGTTCCGTTTCTCAATCAAGCTCGACAAGAGCGGCGAGATGTTCTCGGAGCCACTGAAACGAGTGTTCTGAACTCCGAGACCCAGGCTCCCTATCCAATATCCTGTAGAATTGACTACGGCCACGATTTGGTCAGGCACGGCAGTCGTATCGTCCAAGGACACCGTATCCAGGCCATAGTATCCAAGGCCGGTATTTCCCAGCTGAGGATTGAAGTTGAGTTCATATAAGCCCTCCGGTTTGAATGTCGATGATTCATTTGTGGCAAACAGGCCTCCTCTTTTGCTCTCGCAAATTGTGGTTCCGTCGCAGCCAGCCGGCCCTACCACCCACGTCTCCTGACCCAATGTACTCGGAAGGACATAAAGATATTGTTCGGGCGATCCAACTCTGATACTGATAGCCGACCACAGGCCATCGTAACCAAAGAAATCCGTGCTGGTTGTCGCAACGATGGGTGCAGGCTCCGCAGCTCCAACCGAAGAGAGAGAGAATAGCACCACGAGGGCGATCAGGCGATTGCTGTCGAACGAGTGTGAGGAAGGCATGATATCGTTGTTCTGCGACGAGCGCGTCATGCCACGAGTCGAGATGTTCGGGCTGCAGGCATAGTCGTTGTATGTCTAATTCAATCGACTCAATCGCGTGCGAAGGATATGCTCCAATCTGATGATAGCGATAGAGACTGTGCCAGAATTATTCAGCGAGTGGACTGTAATTGCAATTGGGAACGAGAGACGTGACAAGGCCGTGTGTGAACGTGAACCACAGCGTTCCATCCACAGAGGCAGCGAAGAGATCTCTCCCTGCGAGTGCGATTGCGACTGCGAAGTCGCGGGTGGAGGAGCCAAGGGAGCCGAATTTGATACCAAGCCGAAAAGGAGCAAGGTTTAACTGGAGTAGCTTCGCTGCCCGCAAATCAGCAAGCGAGATGGACCTCTTCAGCCTGTCGGTGTCTCTGATGGAGACGTCTCAGGCACGCCCCCTTGCTTGAAGCGGAGAAAAGGGCATCGGGTGATGTTCCTTCTATGTACGAGTAGTAGCTGGGCATCGAAAAAAGACTTGAATTCGACGAAGTACCAAGATATGGCACGCTTTTCATGCAAAGCTCGAGCCTACAGTAGCACAATAACCGATTACAAGGGAGCTCTGTATATTGAGTGCACTTTCATGTCCAAACCGACATCACTTTTGACGACGGTCCGAGTGCAACTTGAACACTGTGCCACCAAATGTGACGTTCCGCAGCACTTTCGGTAGTAGGTTAGAGGCGGCTGAGACGGTAGTCTTGGCTTTCGCAAACTGCATATCGAGAGGCTTCTCGTTTCAGGCGACGGCCGCCACTCTTTTGAGAATTCTTCACCGGCTTGAGTATTCTCGATCACACATTCCGAGTTGCGGAACCAAATGTATCGCGTACGAGTAGTACTGGGCAAAGTGCTGGGAAGATGAACTTGTTGGCGAGACTAACTTCTTCTGCTCGAATTCCACAACAATGAAATGACGTTGACGTGCCCGAGCGACTGTACCCAATGTGTGCCGCTTTCCTTCTTTGGTGCTATGGTCGGTTCGGCCCCAAGCAGAGGATGGCATCGTCAGTGTGACACACATGTGCCATTCTCTCGGGGACCTCTAGACGGCTAGCTGCGTCGCCGACGTGATATCGACGCTGATGTCGCAGAGAGCCTCATGAATATGTGTCCTGTCGCACGAAGGGGGGGCTTGGTGCGACAATTTCGACTTCGTACCTACATCCCGACCCGAACACGAGCAGGATGATTGCCACAAGGCAGACCCGGTGGAGCCCGACATCTGTTTTCATCCACGAACATGTGGCACTTTGCTTCTGGTCGGCATAGTCAGAGGTCCAGATTCATGGCCACATCGGTTGAATTGGACGCTGTGTAACACCGAGGAAGAAACCGAAGACCTGTTTAGGAGAATATTGCCATGACCGAAGGACAACTGGGCAATGCGCCTCTCGTATATGAAGATTGATGGGACAGCGGCGTGTCTCAGGATAGGGTTGCGTGCAGGACATGCTGCGCGCGCACTGGATATGACCGAGTTCCAATCATGATGCACGGTAAATTAGCATTGGGAGAGGGACCTCACCAGGGCCCTAAGCCTATAGCTCTTCTGTTAAGTAAGCCTGGAGATGAGTCTGATTTGATGGTGATGAACCTCGCGGCCAGTGAGCAGCCATCAGCAACGCTGTCGTGCAGCGAGCTTCGCAGGGACCCCGAACAAAGATGGGGCCGTCCGCCATCCTCCCTTGGCGGGCCGGGGAGGCGTCCCTTGCATGGTTCCTTTGTTCAGAGAAATCTCCCGGCAAGCTAGCTAGCGGGGGCCCTGTCGCTTCCCCATCGATAGGCAGCGAATGTGGCCACCTCGCACTGTTCAATCCGGCCAGCCAGCCAATCTTCGCGTCCATTTGGGCACGGATCGCATGATGGCTGGGACCCAACAACCAGTCGCCGTTCGGTGCAACGGGTTGGATGACGAAGAGCCCGCGGGCTAACCAGGCTGGCAGGGCCAACCGTGCCCAGAAGTCCCAGGTCTGCAGGCTTCGAATGCCTGGAACGGAGCCACTGAGCTTGCTCGAGGCTACCAACGACTGGCTACCAGAGCCTGTCGCTCGAATGACCCTTGCTGTTCCCTTGTTTCTGCATCTCCGCCTCTTGTGCCTCTTGTCTGCGACCACGCCTTTGACTTCCTTCCACAAACCTCAGCCCTCTGCACTCGTTCGCATCAGTCACCAACGTCCACATCGGCTGGCCGTGTCCTTCGTTTCGACCGTTGCGCAGCACTCCTCACCTCTCTGGCAGTGGAGTCAGGCTGAAGGTCCGGTATACATGAGAGCTGGTGTATCCGCACTCTTTAGATCTCCCCTCCATGCCTGTCGAATTTCAGACGTTCGCTTCCAAACCTCCCACCACGATTGGAATCCCACTACTAGACCGGCGGTGACTTCGCCAGTCTCCATCACTCGCTATTCGTTACTATGAGGAGTTGAGAGGCTCCCATTCAGCTATATTTCTGCACAGTCATTCGTTATCATCCAGCGTCGGAATAGCATTCGCTTAAGATTGATGGGTTCAAGAGGAGACAGGTTGTTCTCGGGCAATATGTATACGTTTTTGTCGCTCGTCCTGCTAGCTGCTAGACTGTCGACGGCTTTGGATCTGGACGTGGATTTGGCCTCAGACAAGCTGGTGCCGCTCAGATTTATGCGCAGAGATCTGCCCTTCTCGAATGAGACATTTTCTCAGTCGGACGTCACCACGTTGACAACGACCGAGTCGACCAGTTCCGTATCGTCCTCAGCAGTCCCGACGGTCACCTCGTTCAGCAGTGCACCCAGTATCTCATCGACAGTCTCGCTGAGCACAACTTCAAGTCCTTCGATATTGCCACCACTATTCGGTCCCAGTGATGCCGGCGACACGACTCCCTCCAGCACGACATCGTCGTCCTCTACGATACCAACGGTCATTTCCAGCACCATGCCTTTGGCAGATACAATCACTTCGGCCTCGGCTCCTTCGTTAGTTCATCCTCCAGTTCCACCACCAGGCTACGATCCAAGCGATACATATGATTCAGCTTCCTCCAGCACAGTGTTGGGTTCTTCAGCAATTCCTCTACCACTTCCCCCGGTGGACCTCGATCCAGGCGACTCTGATTCCACATTGCCCAGAGTCGGTTCCACAATAGAGTCACCTAGCACAGACTCGAGTCCTCGATTCACTCCTCCACCCCTCCCTTCGTTGGATTGCGATCCATTCGACCCAGACTGTTTTATACATACATCAATCCCCAGCGACGCCGGGATCTCGACCAATCCATCCACACTCCCGATCACGGCCAAGCCACCACCTATGAAGACACCTCCAAGATTACCTTCGTTTACAGGGGTTTTCACGAACTATTCAACATCTATCGATTTGAACGCCACGACGCCCTCAGCCACCTGTACTGGCTCGGTTACTTACTATGGTTCCGTACCTCCTACCGTCTATGTTACTGTCACAGAAGGGTTTGATGTCACCGTGACCGCCAGCAATGTTTCCGTGACCGACACCCCAACGCTGATCACTCCTTTACCAGCCTGCTCAGAAACGATCATGCCCATGGACGAGTCGTTCGTTCCCCTTCTCACCCCTGTCGCTTCAACCAACACAAATCCAAAGATTCCGCTGGTAGCGACCGCAACCGATCCATTGAATTCGGCAGCTCCTCGACCAGCTCCACCTAATGCAACACCTGCCATTGCTCCTGCTCCTCCAAACTCTCCACTCGAGAGCGCTGCGCCTGCAGCCTCATCCGCCGTGTATTCTAGTGTCGACTATACGAGCACTGTTGTTGTCACCAAGAAGACACCAGTGACCGTAGTCGTGCCACCGACGACCTCCCTGGATATCAACTTCAACTTCCCAACTCAAACCCCTACTTCATCCCCAAATGGTGGTGGTGGTGGTAATCATGGTGGCTCCAGCGGTAACAATGGAGGGAACAGTGGGGGTAATAACAGCGGTCAGACTGGCAACGATGGAAGCAATGGTGATTCTGGCAGCGGTGGTGGTAGCGGAAATACTGCGTCTCCATCACCGGATGCTTTCGCTTCCATCAAAAATTCGGGATCGACTGGAGGGTCACTAGTCGTCAATACCGGCACGCCAACGACACGAGGGCTGGGTAACATCATTGCTTCGATCATCAATTCACCCTTTGTAACAGCCTCACCACTTACCCCAGCGCCAGCGCCCGCTGCTGCTCCTCTGACAACTTCGGTCGGCAGTGTACCTATCGTCGTCTTACCATCGAACAGTGTGGCAATCGGCGGTCAAACCTTTGCAATTCCCAACCTGGCACGTACGACGGTACAGGTTTCTGGTGTCCTTTTCACCCTGGAGCCTTCTCAAATCGTGGCCCCATCTGTCACCATCACGCTGGTCCAGCCTCAACGGCAGCAATTGGTCACGCCCGTGCCCACGGGCACGATTACCACGACCGTGGGTGACTTGACATTTACCGTTGGACCCACGGCTGCGATCATATCTGGCACGACCTACAGGATTGGACCAGGCGCGCCAGCCACGACGGTTATCGTCGATGGGACGAGCGTCTCGGTCGGTGCCGGCGGTGTCGGATTACCCAGCACAACTGTCGCTCCTGGTGGCGTGACGGGCACGCCGTTTGTGGTGTACACGACCGGGGGCTTGACGTTCTCTGTTGGGAGCAATGTAGCCATCGTCGGTGGGACCACCTACCGCGTTGGTTCAAACGCTCCTGAAGTGACGACAACCCTCGGGCCCGACCATGTGACAGTGTCTTTCGGCCCAGGTGGAGTTGGGCTGCCTAGCACTACCTTGGCGCCAGGGAGTTCACCGTTTGTTGTTATTACCGCAGAAGGCTTGACTTTTTCTGTTGATGGCACTGAGGCCGTTATCAGCGGCACCACATACCGCATCGGACCGGATGCTCCTCAAGTGACAACGAGCATAGGCTCCGGGCACTCCTCGGTGTCGTTTGGACCCGGCGGAGTTGGCCTGAAGTCGACCACGATCCTCCCTACCACGGCTGTGACCCACTCGACACAAACGGCGGAGACTGGGTCAAAGTCGACGTCCGCTACCGCCTCTGCGACGCAGTCGGCAGCTCTCAGCGGTGGCGCGTCAACAATCCACGCTCGTGTCTTTGTCTCTGGCCTTCTCAGCTGGCCTTTGCTGGCCACGCTTTTTCTCTGGGTTGTTATCTAAGACTCAAAGCAAATGATGTTGGAAGAATTGAGGTTATTGGGAGGAAAATCTGCAATTTAGTGGGAGAATGCTTTGGGCTTGGATTCTGTGACGATCATGATACCCGCACAACACTTATGACTCGGTTAGATGGAGTTTGCTCGAATGGAAAGAGCCCTCCCTGGATGGATGGGATACACGGAGGAAATCTACCCGGACTACAGATATCCGGCAAATAATGGTAACAATATAGGCATGACGCCCCGGCTGACGAAGAAAAGAAACAAATCTAATATCATCATGAGTGAATGATTGATGTTCATGTTCACATTTTACGGTTCTGTTCTATGTCTATAACAAATTGCCCACCATCATGCCTGTTATGCTCACGATGGATGCCATGAGCAGGTTGATCTGATTGTTGTCCAGAATATCGGCTCCGGAATTGACAAGCCGACTCTCTTCACCGCTTGGGTTCCGAGCATGCTCCTGCGACTGTGTTGGAGGCTTGGGCCTTGACTTGACGAGAACCTTCACTCCGCCTGGGCCCTCGATGATTTTGCCAGTCCGGCGGTCCACAACTGATGCTTGAAGTATAGCACCCAAGAGTGAGTCGAGGAGAGTGCCCATCGTACCCAGGGCCGTAAGCACGAGGAATGTCGCGGGACCGTTAAGGGTCGACCCGGTGCAGAAAGTAAGGAACAGCACGCTCGTCGCCGCAATAGCCGCACTCCCACCCACGCCCGCAAGCAATCCTGCCAGCGTGACGCCGCCGTTTGTCCCCTTGGGCACGACCCTCCACGGACGCGTGATCAAGACCGGCTGAGAGCTCGACAGGATCCCCAATTCACTGGACAGCGTATCCGCCGTGACAGCGGCATAGTTGGCCATGATCCCCAGGAGCAAAATATCTGGGAGACGATCTTGCTTGCTCCCGCCGTAGCACCAGGATGGCGCTGTGTTGCCGACCTTGTAGAGCCAGACATGCACGGCGCACAGAATAGTCGCACACCCACTGTTTGCCAAAACCTGGATGCTCGTCCGTGGCCCCTCACCCCCAGAACTGCCGCTGCTTGATAAGGTGAGCGTGGCTTTCACGTCATGTTTGACCTTTGTGGCGGTGGTGCCGAGGAGAAAGAAGACGCAGAGGAGAGTGAAGGGGATGGCCGAGGGGTGCAGGGCGTGGATCGTTGCCGTGAGGGCTGCGGTGAGGATGCCGGGGATGGTGAGGGAACGGCGGGTGTACGAGCGGAGGATCAGGAGGAGGGTGATCGGGACGGCGATTATGGGCCGCATTATGTGAGAGGTGGAGGTGTGAGAGGAGCAAAGAAGGAGGTTGACGGCGAAGGAGCCCTTATATTGTGGCCTGGAGCTCTCTCCTGGCCCCTTCGCGTGCAATCAAGACAAGCTCGAACTTGATTGACCTGAGCCTGTATGCGGATTATGTGGACGATTGGAGCCGATTTGGAGAATTGACTAAGGCGCCGCGCGAAAGTGCGACCTGTCGCCTGTGTGGGAAGAGGATGATGTCATGCGAGTTTTTGAATTAATGCACACGCTTGCTACTAGCAGAAAGGGTTGCTTTCCTCCCAATTCTCTCCTACGTCTGTTTGCCCCAGTTGCTGCTGCCACCACCACCGCAAACGTGACCGGGTACGGACCACGCGATCGGAATTCGAGAATGGGATACCACTTCCCATCTCTTGGAGATGTTCAAGTCCTTCCTCGCTAAACCCGCGGTCGTGCGGGCGGGCTCATGTGCAACTCGGCGAGCTCTGCACCTCGCCCCTCCGTTCCTCCTTGACGACTACATTCCCCGCTACCACCTCCTCTCCTCCGCGGATGCCGCAAAAAAGCGCTCCGCCGCCTATGCGCATCTCCGACAATGTAATCTCTGCCCCCGCCTGTGCAACGTCAACCGCTACGAAACCACCGGCCACTGCCTGATCGGCGCTGAAACCGTCAAGGTATCGACCATTGCGCCTCATTTCGGGGAAGAACCCTGTCTCCAAGGCCACCACGGCAGTGGTAGCGTGTTCTTCAGCGGTTGTAATCTGCGCTGTGTCTTCTGCCAGAATCACGATATTGCGCATCAAAAGGTGGGCTTTGATTTGACACCCGAGGAGTTGGCGGAGTGGATGGTGAAACTCCAGGAGGTGGGAGGCGTGCATAACATCAACTTCGTCACACCTGAGCATGTGGTTCCGCAGGTCGCGCTCTCGATATTGCATGCGAGAGAAATCGGCTTGAACCTGCCGATTGTGTACAACACGAGCGCATTTGACAGTCTAGAAAGCTTGAAGCTGATGGACGGGTTGGTGGACATTTATCTGCCGGATTTCAAGGTTTGGAGAGACGAGACGAGTAAGAGGCTTTTGAAAGCCGATGCGTATGCGGATGCCGCAAGGGAAAGTATTACGGAGATGTATAGACAGGTCGGGGATCTATGCTTCACGGCTGATGGAATTGCCAAAAAGGGTGTCCTTGTGCGGCATCTTGTGATGCCGGGCAAGGAAGACGAGGGTGTTGAGATTATGAACTGGCTCGCCGGGGCATTGGGTAAGGATGTCTTTGTGAACATTATGGAACAGTATTTTCCCACTGCCCATGTTGGGAAAGAGAGGAGAGGTGCGAAGGGTGAACGGGATGGTGCGAAAAGATACAGTGAGATCAATCGACCAGTCAAGCTCGAGGAGGTCGGTGTTGTCCAGAAGGCAGCCAGAGACGCTGGGCTCTGGAGATTTGCCGAACCGGCCAGACATGGCGGTTGGAATATCTGAGGAGGTCCTGGCGTCTGGCGAAGAGTCATCCCCGAGACTGGCTTATTCAAACTTCCAATGTGGTCAGGATGCAATCCGTCCTGCTCGAGCCTCTACCAACTCCCAGAGGACCACCGTTCGACATAACGTCTCCACGGCAAGATCGTCAAAAGTCCAACCGAAATGAGAGTTCCTTCGACGCAAGGGTTGATTCTTGATTTGCGGCCCCTTCACCTCGAACTGAAACCAGCAGGTGCTGCAGGCTCTGCACGATCCTGTTATTGAGGAACAAAGCAAACGGATAACGGCTGCCATGGCACGAGCACAGAAGAGACGGTCTATAATCGCGGTCCTTGTCAGGGAGAGGTCCACAGACCCTTGGGGGTAAGCCCAAAAAGACTAAGTATCCTCTCAATTCATGCCCGGAACTTGGACCTCTCAGCTTATATGCCTGTCTGAACCGCCGTTCCTAACAGTCCTTCACTGAGTCAATCGACGAAAAGCGCTGATATCCTCGGTCGATCTTCTAGTCCTCATCGTAGAATGAAGGAAAATTCTCCCGGTGTGGTATAAATATGGGTGGGTCTTGCCAAGCTATGGGGTGTTATCATTGGTATGGCCAGCGATTGCGCTACGACAAGACAGGCTTATCATGTGGAACTCTCAAGCTCTAACTGCAACCGGCTTCAAAGCCGTCTGTGACTATCAAATATGCTTATATCTACGTTCCAAAACAGTTTCCACAGGTCGCCCGATATAGTGTTCGAGTAATCAGTTACTTAGGCCAGGTTAGAAAGGAGCCTCATGGTGCATCTTCATGTCGCAAGCAATGGTACGCCGGGTTACACGCGCATAAGTCTGCCCCGATTTGCAGGTCCCAATAACTCGCAGACATGGCCGAGAACGTCCTAAATAGTCCTTAGGTTTTGGCTGAGCATCACTTGACCCAAACATGACATAGGATCAAAGCAAGCTATTTCGGTCTGGAGGCACCACAATGGGTAACGGCTGGTCAGAGCTTCATTGTGTCGGGAGACTCTCCCATTCCACAAATTCTTTGTTAAACCCACCGTAAACGGCCCGCCCTTTTCCTTTGTGTCAGGTACGAGGACGCCTGACTGCACAAAACCGGCCAAAGCCGCGACCTGAAAGACAGTGTCGGCATTCAGGCAGGATACCACTTTTTCTCTCTCGGTGTCTGTAATTCCTCCTCGCTGGTAAGATAAGTGATCCGGCGACCCTCGACATGATTTATCGCAGGGACCTCACACCGTTCGGAGCCGACATACCCACTCTGGCCACAGCGCAACACTCCCTCATCCGCCAGGAAGCAGATTACATACACGAGCGTATCACGGCCGCGGCAGCGCTTCACAGAAAGCTGACGTCCGAGATCCGGAGCGCCGAAAGGAAATTCGACAAGACTCGACAGGCTGAATGCTCAGACGAGCCGATGATCACGTCGCTCAAAAGAGGCATCCGCAAGCGACGGTCACGACTTAACCGGTGCGCGAGGAATCTCGCCACGTTTGAGGACCGTCTGGCGGCTATCTCGATGCAGATGCAAAGCCTCCAGCAGCGACAGTGGCGCCGAAGCGCTCCACAGCTGTGTGGCCTCGAGAATACAAGTACAGGTAGTGGCGTATATCTTTCCGGCGGTACGTCATGCAGACCTGAGTGGTCGGCATTGACGTCTTTCAACCTGCCGCGACCGGGGACCCCCGCACTATGCGCGTATCCTCTGCAGATGCAGGTGGAGATGGAGATGGAGATTCAAAGCCAGCACCATACCATCTTCGGTTACAGTTACGTCCCGCGTGCCCCTGTTCTACGACCCGTGCATGTCCCACGACTAGCTGATACACGGTCACTCCAGCCGGAAGCCAACCAATGTCACGCTCACGTCCTCGGCGGGCCAGTGGAAATGGACATCAGTCCCACGGATACCGTCTCTCCCTATGATCTGGACCCGCCGCGGGGGTTTCCAGCTGCAGGGCATGTCGACCTGGCGGACGCTGTTCGCAGCCTGCGTATTTCTCAAGTTCAGTCAGGGCATGTTCCTGTTGTTCAGGAGCCAAAAGCGGCAGACCATCGAGGCGAGGCCGAGGTCGAGGTCGAGGTCGCGAGCGATCTGTCACTTCCACGAAGCCTAGGCATGCTCGGTCATGAGAGTGCCGGGCTTAGACTTCAGAGGTTGGCTAGAAAAGGGGAAAGAACGTAGTTAGAAGATCTGCGAGGGCATATATCGAGTATCTCGAAGTACGAGAACCGGTCTTATGCATCAAGCCAGAGTACTGTAACCACCAGTAGTACTGTATGTATCAACTGGGGGGAACTGACGCTTCGACCTGCGACTGCGTTCGTTATACATACATACTCCGTATCTAGAAATATCGATTCCGTTGAAACACGGAGACTTCAACTCGCGCACTTCTTGGTTGATGGTGGGTGATCGGTTCAGTGAACGCTACTGGAACTCAGTATGCAATGGATGTAGCACGGTGCAAGTATATAGAACGTAGGCGCCTCGTATCATGTTCGCTTGTATCAATCAACAGAATCTTCACTGGCACGGTGCAAGTACGCACCTCGTAGCATGTTCGCTCGTATCAATCAACAGGATCTTTCCCGAGCACGGCCATCTCGTCATCATGCTCTGAGGAAGTCATGGACTTGCCTTGCTGTTTATCTCCCCCTCCCCGTCAATCACTGTGGATTTTGGAATTTTTTTGTATACGATGTACTTCCACCAAGGGGGCGTATTGATCGACCCGCATATATAGGGGCCGCTACAACGATTTCCGTAACACTTGCTTCGCCAGCGAAATGCATAATGAGGAGTATGCGTCATTGGTTGAGTTCATCAGGTATGATGCGCTGGTACTGTATTAAAGGAGTGTGTCGTGGTCGAAGGCATTTAAGGATTAGGGGCGCGGCGGGCGTCGGGCGTGGCTTAAGCACTTGCATCTCTTTTTCCTTAGCTTTTTTTTCGGCACCGGGTGGTTGGGCGGGGGGACGTCTGGAGGTTTGATTATAGGTATCTCTTTCATCTTTCATCGACCTAAATCTTGCCTTATCGCTGTCTTTTTTGGGTGTTGCTTGGTTTATCATCTTGGTATTCGCGAGGAAAGGGAGGAGTGCGTCCAGCGCGTGCTGGCGCGTGAGCGGTGAGCGCTGACTATCCTAAGCCTTGGTAAAAGAAAAAGGAAAAATAAGCGAGATGAAACCGGAGTGTTTAACACTCATCAGATAAGATACACACCTCGGGAACACCAAAATGGACTTTCGGCGGTCAGCTCTCATCATGAGCGTTGGTCTCCTTATCCCATCATGATGTGTGTGACCATCCTTTATTGAAACCGCGCGTCATCAGGAGAATTAATCGTATTGCTTGGCTTGCTTACTCTGTCTTCGTCGTGTCGGCGATGAATATGTCCTCACTAAACGGTTTCATCGACTTTCAAAACGCGCTACGCACACGGTTCCCTAAGCCGGTCGCGCGGAAAGATGAAGAATCCCGTCGACCAAGTCCATTGGCAGAACCTTGAACCTCTCCGCCTATGAGCATGCTTGCCGGGCCACCCTCCCCACCCTCCCTTCGTGATGTCGGCACGAAATCACATCCGAGTGGTCTAAATTATCCGGCGCCAATTTAGCGTGCTTGTTGCATGTCAAGGTCCCGCGGGACTTAGGAAATCTCCTACTCTCCTTCAGTAAATACGTCTATGTGTGTGTACTAGACTCAGGAAATCGCCTCACGCTCGCCGAATACACGGCTGTATGTATGTACCCCGTACTGGACCCTCATCGAACGGGACGGCCTCCGTTCTCGAAAAGACATTTTTGAGTCTGGATGTCGAACTCCCAGATCCGGCCGTGGAGGAACGGCTTGTCCTCGCCGTACATCTCTTCCAGGAGGGACTCGCCGAGATTCAGCTGATGGGTGACTGCCGACATGAGTGCTTCGGCTTCCTTGTCGCCGCCCGACTGTTTGAACAACAGGTCGAGCGCCTTGGAATTGTAGGAAAGCATGCATATCAGAGGTTTGGTGGCTTCATGGTCTTCGCCTTTCTCCCTCACCAATGATTCCAACATGGAAAGCAGTCGAGCTCTGGCGGCCGCGAGGGCTTTGGCTTTTCTTGCGGCCGTCTCAAATACCCATCTTCGGCCTAGGAGCTCGATGAAGCTCGGAGAGGCTGAGGCGTCAGTATCAACCGTC
Source organism: Capronia americana (assembly GCA_016110215.1). NCBI lineage: Eukaryota > Fungi > Ascomycota > Eurotiomycetes > Chaetothyriales > Herpotrichiellaceae > Capronia > Capronia americana. The sequence continues at coordinate 469,366 of JADWQD010000006.1, read as the reverse complement.
AACTGAGCAGCTGTTGAGTGAGGAATGGCTGACTCAGGGGCCGTTGACTGATGATCCGTTGACGGTGGAACGGTTGGTTGAGAGACCGTTGACTGGGGAGTCGCTGACTGGGGAGTCGCTGACTGGGGAGCCGTTGATTCAGGAACCGTCGGGTGAGGGGCCGTTGGCTGCGGAACCCTGGCATGGCTAGGGCATTGTGGCGGATTAATCACCCCGACGCGGGTTGCTTGAGGCTTTGGTTCCGTCGAGGCGGTGCCTTGCCTGTCACCCCCTGTCTTCTCTTTCCCATCACCAGGAGGAAGCCTGGTACGCGCTCTCGAAGTCGGGGTGGCGCGAGCCTTCCGTTTTCCAGAACGCTCGGGAAACGCGTAATCTGAATCGTTGGGATCGTCAGGGAATGGCGGAGGCGAGGTAGCAGCCGAATCATGCGACGAGAGACGGGAGTGTGTGGCTGTATCTTCGGCAAAGGTGACTTGTCAGGCCAGGGAAAGAGAGAAGTGTACAGGCCAATTTACTCACCTTGAGAGGACAGCCGTTGTCTTGGTGGTGCGAATCCGGCCTCGATGCCATCGACTCCTATATCGCTCTGTACACGCGGCAAACGAGGTGTTAGGTTTGGAAGAGTTGGTTGGTGAACGGGAGTTGGAGCTGCGGCTTCGGCTGCGGGCGGTGGATGTGTCCTGCAACCTGGACACGGGTCTGACTTCCGATGAAGAAAATCAATCGCGTTTTTCTGCATCAGTTTCATGACATCGCAGATCTTGGTCTGCATATCAACCCGCCCTTCCTCAGTCCCCCAACGAAATCGGAGGTCGAGGTCGGAATTCCAGAAGTCAGAGGCGTTATTCACGGCTACAGTGGCCAGATATCTGTCCGCAGTCATCCTGATCGTTTCATCCGACGCCCACAGGAGGTCGACGGAGGCTCTCAAAAAGGCCGTGATGTCGCTCTTGACAGACTTATAGAGGGATGATGGGTAATAGAACCCCAAGGATGTCAAGTAATCCCGGATCGTGATATCAGGCATCTTGAATAGATAGCAAAATTGCTGGTGGGGGGGGAAGAGGGGGGGTGGGGGGTTTGCAGGTAGAGACACCGGTGTGTACAGTCCAGTGTGAGGAAGATGAGGTATGGGTTTGGAAAAGCGGTCACGACGTGTCGAAGAGGAATAGGGGGAGGCCTGCAGTTATGGTAGATCTTTCAGAGGGTGCCAGTCAGTCGTTGCCTCCGGGCGCCTTCCCTTGCGCCCTCCTGCAGTACGACTAGTCCCAATACTGAGGCCGTAAAGCTTCCCAATTCAGATCCTCATATCCCTGCCATTTTTGCAACTATTACAGTTTCGTCGCCAGGCTGATTTGGGGGGCCAAAACGGCTATCAGCCTCGTCGTGGGCAGTACTGGCAACTCCTGGCCTTGATATATTCTAACAAGATACTCCGGCCACCCAGTGAGAGTTATAAGCAGCAGGACTCCTTTTTCTGGTTATCCTGAAGTTACTAACGTTGGTTTATTCTCGGTGATGGAGAGCCGGTTTTGTGTAGAGCGGCAGAACCTGGCGCTTGTGGCTGTTTCACTAGACGAGTCTTTCGGGGCCTAAGAGCGCGTGGCTCCGGATTCGAAGCGAAAGGCGTGTCGCCGGTGGGGACACTTCCTCGTATGTTCAATAGCAAAAGACCTTCGACGCTAAATGCATGCTTGCTCTCTCTCTATCACACTGGTCGGCGTGTAGTGGCCTTTGGCCATTGTTGTAGCCAGCATATGTGATACAAGGAGTCGCCTGTTACCTTGCTAAGCCGCGTTTTCCGTTCCCCAGGATAGATTTGATTGGTTGCAGCTCGGGTCAGGCGCATGAATTTCAACGTGTCGAAACTCATCAGAGCTGCTGGAGCCTGAAGCTAATTGCCTCTGCAATGGGCGGTGTGCATTCAATGCGTGCAGGTGCAGTTGGATGGCTTTTATGCCTAGCTTGGCGATGTCTCTCATTCCCCTTTCTCCCCCTCTGGTGGATGCAATCCTCGCTTTGGTATTTTGCGTGGAACGGCTGAGCCTACTGTCGACTTCCTGCCCATTTTCCAGACACTTACAATCGGTCATCCATGCCTCCTCATCGACACTCATCGGCCATCCTCGTGGGCTTCCCTGTGGCTTCGTTGTCGACAGACAAGACACCAGGGAGACAGCCTTACCTGATTTCTTTCCTGTCGAGATTGTGCAATACCCTGCAGCCTCAGTAGCAACATGGCAGCAAAGAGAGGAGATAATCAGAGCCAAACCCTTATCATACCTCAGGATCAGGCCCTCTCAGGACATGCCAGTCTACAAAACGTTCTGGGACACCACATATCGGTTCAAGAATGCTGCACACCGAGACAGTTGCCGCCTCCTCGCAGAAGACGACCAGAACGAAGGCAAGGAGGCACACATGGAGCAACTCAAAAAGAAAATAGGCGGAAGTACCACGAACTAGGTCTTCACTATGAGGACCACGATCACAAGCTATTTCATGACTCCCTCGTACGCAATGGTGCAGTGGTGGTGACAATCCCCGATGAGTGACTGGATGGAAACAAACCTAAGTCAAGGTGCTTGCTGCATTGCCCTGGACGCAGCCAGTCCATCACCAACACCGCTTTGCTATCGGCCGCGCTGAGATCAGGCCCTAGAATCGTTTGATCGTAGCCGGAACTCAGCCTTGTCCAGCGCTGCCTGTGTGGTAGTCTTGCTAGGGAAAGAAGCGGCCGTAGCATGTGTTTCGGACGCTACACGACGGAGGCGGCTTGCAGGGCTGGAAAAATTTGTATGGGAATCTGGATGGGGTGAGGGATGAACACAGTGGCAGTCATCTTTAGAAAGGATTGAACCTGGTCGTGTGAGTTACAAAAAGTTGTGGGGGCGCCAATGGCGAGACTGCGCTGCGGTTTGGTTTTGCGAATCGGGTTGAGGTGTCGATTTCATTCCTCTGAAAGGAGCCAATAGATTAAGTTGTCACTGTCACGAATCAGGCACAAGGAGGACGTGAAAACCCTGCTGTGACTCAATTCGGAGGACATGATGGATTCAAAGGGGTCATGGGAGACGCCTGACTATAGTTACGAGGGCTATGGTAATATTACAGGTGGGTCTGGAACAGCCATACGGCCTGTGACGCCTTGGCGGCGTCTTTACAGGTCCCCGGATAACCTTCCCAGTCACACTGCGTGCTGATTGATTGCACGTGACGGAAAAACCCTTAGCGCCGGCGCGTAGACCCATTTTCCAGCGGTAGGTCCAAGGTATGTGAGGTCGAGCGATCGTGACAGTACAGTCATTGACGGAGACGACGCTCTGGGAAGTCAGCCTAGACGACGGTCTTCGATCGAAGTCCATGCGGTCGCTGCGCCGAGTGAGCCCTGCACCATCACTCCCCTCGTTCTCGCTTATGAGGGGTTGGCGTTGGTCAGGTTTAGGGTTAGGGTCTGGGGGATTTCGGTATTATCCTTGCCCCTGCACGTCCGCCGAAACCCAGCAATTATCCCTACGCACATTCGAGCTAAACGAGTCAGTGCCGATAGCCATGATCAGCCCAATGGATATTATCTGGCGCCGAAGTGCCGTGTGGCGTTTGCCCAACGTCGGCTGAACTGACGCATGTTTTGTGCTTTGGACACAGAGATTGTGGGAGGACATCACTGCTGCAGGTGGAAAGGTGTACCGATACCATTACCACGTCGTCGATCCATTGGGGCGACGGCCCCCTGTAGAGCACTTGTCGCGCGCAACATGCAGTTGATTTGTTCGCGATGTTTGGTGTATATAGCGAGGAAGTGAATGAGGCTAGTAGAAAGGACGGAAGACCCCTGGGCGCCAAGTGCCTGGAATTCGTCCACTACGTCCAGCCTTGGGAGAGAACTACACTGTGCGCACTTGGAGGGGGTGGCGTCAAAAAGAGAAGGGGGGCACGGTGAAGTCAGGCAGCGAGAGGCAAAGGCGAACCAACTTGCGGCTACCGGACAAGATTGGACTTGACACCATCACTCGGACATGGAGACAACTGCTTCCATAGCAGGTCTGGACCAGGAGGAATGTAGAGCCATCTCACGCACCAGATATCTTGGGCCTCTCCGGAGCTCGATGATATTGTCAAGCTTCAGAAGGTCCTCGATCATGGCCATCTGTAGACCGCAGGACGAAGTCCTGTCAAACGCGCCTACAAAGTGTTCTGGACATGCTCAAACTCTCCCGGCCACTTTCCAGCCTCAAACAATTGCAATGGGATATTTTTAATGCTAGAAAAAGTCATGCAAAACAGCTAGCAACAGGCGTCCGGGCCCGCAAAAGGCAAGATAGAGACAACTGGTCCATAAGTGCTGACCATTCATTTGGTCCAGATGTTGACAACCTGCGGAGGTTAAAGTGTAGACCTGACTGGGCCGTTCTGTTCGTGACCAACAGTTTCACGCACTAAGTTCAAAATTCGACTCCGGGCATGTTCCTCGCCCTCGCGCTCTTTGATCTCTTCGCTACGCCAGCGGTATTAAAGGTGTGCATGGCAAGCGGGCTTTCCTAGCTTGCCAGGCGGAAGAGGCTCTGGTAGAAGTCACCATCATAACGCCCGAGCGAACTAGAAAGAAAGTACGAGGTAGCCGGGAATGTTCCATGCAATCACCACGGCGGCGACGTGGATCCTCACTTTCACGAAAATATGCTCGCTGTCCGAAGATTAGCATGAGAGTTCGTCCTATCGAGCCCAGCGGCGAGTGAACAATAGTTTGACACCTTTGCTCCTATCTATAATTGACTTGAGTTGACAAATCGAGGGCTTCACACTTCGCTTTCAGACCTAGGTCGTTTCGACGCTCTCAAATTCTCTTGACGATCAACCGCCTTCGCAATCAGGGAGCCCTGGATGACTTGCAAGATGGTCTTCCCCACGAGCCGCGTGACGATCGGAGGCAGAGCAGTCCATACATCCTTGTACTGAATGGCCAAGGACTGATAGAAGATAAAATCGTCTGGGAATCCCTGGAGCCGAGCGAGCTCCCGCACGGTGAGGAGATCTTGGCGAACTGCAGAATCCGGCGTTAGCACAGAAGGTAGTGGTGCAATGGGAGGCACTTCCCGTCCCAGGTCACTTACCGGGATGTGTCCAGGGTTGAGGGTCACAGGATAACCCCACCAGTGCATCAGTCTCCCAGCCAAGAGGGACCCTCCAGTCTGATGCCGATACTTGCCCGGTTTGGTGGTTGTAGACGTGACTGGGATGTTTCTCAGCCTGCGCGTCCCCGTGATGCATGTTGATCGGTGGTGAACAAACGAATGCCCGCTGCGGCCCTAGTCCGGCACGAGGGTTCTCAAATGCCAAGTCAACAATCAGATCACGGAGCGTGGTAGGTGGTCCAAGACCAGAGGCGGACGGCGAATGCAGACACCACGGCAGTGGGGCGCAAAACGGTGAGGCGATCACGGTGAGTATACTCCACCCCCATGGGAGTCCATGCTCCTGGATTCGACATAGCTTCACGTGGACAGACAGTCTGTGCTCAAGCAGGTTGAGGATGGCAACCAAGAGCCGGGGTAGCACTGACAGGTGGAGCATTGCTGGTGAGCAGAGCATCACCGAGAAATCTGGCTTCCCAGGAGTGTTAATAGCTGCTTCGAGGACATCCAACTGAGAGACAAATTGCTCCATGGATGGCATCATCTGGTTGGCCTCGCTCATGCGAAAGGGTGAGTTCCCCCCCGCCACAAGCGCTACCTTGGGAGGCGCGGGCTCTGATGTCCATGGCGGATGGAGTTGTTTGGAGTCAATGTCGTCAAGAGTATCTCTTGGTGAACCGTCGTAGACTTGGCTCTGAGCGTGCCGGATCTGAACAGGTCAGTGGCGAAACCTGGCTGGAACACCTATGCTATGGATGAAAGGACCACTCATACCTTCCACGACAAGTGGCGCTCGTGATCAAAGCCCATCGCAGCTTGGATGTCAAATCCGGCCTGTGAGAATCCCTCTGCAGGGCCAAGGATGCCAGGCGTGAAGTCCACGACAGCCGGTCTCGACACATTGTTGAACTGTCGTGCCCGCCATCGATCGCGCCGACTAAGCAAGTCAGAGGACAACGGCGTCCAGCACGCAACTGGGTCATTCGACGTCGAGCCTCGAATTGCAAAACGACAATACATGGCATCACACTCGGAAGCTATAGCAAAGTGACACGGTCAGCCTTCCGCCCGTGGCACCACATCTCAATCCTGTCGGCTTACCTGGAGGTGGTGTAAGGACATGCTCCACGCCGGCCGGAAGGTCTGTCGCGTAGACCACATCGTTTAGCCGAATGAACTCAGCATCGTGGCGCGTGCCCATGGTGCCAAAGTCCCCAAAATGAAGCAACAATTCTTGGGAATTTTCCATCCCATCCTCATCCTCCCTGGCGAGGAACTGGCAAACGGGACCAGTCGACACGAGTTTCGAATACTTGGTGGCCAACAGACCCGCGCCGCTGATTTCGGATTCCTCTGCGCAGTAAGAGATTTCGTGGATGAAGATGACATGCTCCAATGGGTTCTCCCTGCCAATGCGGATCAGGGCATACTCACCTTTGACGAATTGAAAGTCCAGGTCAGGCCACTCGAGGCTGGCCACCGGGTGGGCGGTTCGCTGGGGTTGGTCAGCTTTCAGTCTACCATATCCCTTCTCGCGTTCGCTGGATGCTGCACTCACGAGGCCGTTGCATTCTCGGCACGCCTGGAGCTTTGTAAATGCTCGCGGCAGCTCGTCAGCGTGCCATTGTTGCCAATAATCTTGGTCTCGCTCAAACAGAGCCAGAGTGTCAACCTCCTCCGGGAGTGGCTCGATTCCTCTCAAGCTGGGCGACTGCGACGTCGGTGGATTTTGTGTCTCGAAATCGCTGACCGGGGGCTTAACATCCATTTCTGGCCCTTCGATTTGCAATCCTTCCATGTCCTGATCCGTTGTGTGCCTATCCTCGCACGTACTGGGCACATTCTTGAAGTCGAATCCCTCAGTGGCTAGGTCAGGATCGTCTCCGTCTGAGGGACCCGAAAAGGATGGCGCGACAGTCCCGAGGGGTGCGACAGGAATTGGAGGTGTTGCAAAGAATGCACAATCATCTAGTCTTGCGACCATTGGGAAATACTGCTCGTTGTGATCTAACCTGGTGAAAATCGCCCTCGAGAGGGCCCGAGGGACGATTTGGGCTGGACAATCACATACATTCGGTTGTGAGCGGGAATTTATTTCACTGTGCGAGGGCACAGCTGTGGCTGTGAGACTTCCTGGTCGTCCACGATCGTTAGGCCAACCCAGCAAGTCGGAGCTCACTGATAGTACATACCTGCTTGATGGTAAAGAAGCAAATCGTTCGACCTCGACTGGCACGACGTCACCCGATGGAGGATAACCAAATAGCGGATACTGCGACTGTAGTAGGTCGATACCAGTCCCCCTTCATTGCCAATCCAGCGGACTTCGAGCTCGTTCGGCGACTCTGTGGGGTTGACTTGGACGAGTCGAGGCATCAGCCGGAGCTGTTCTCGCATTGTTCGCCGCAAAACGTGAGGTTGTCCGCGACCACTTACCCCGATGAGAGACTCAAACAGTTGTTCCACCACGTGGTCACAAAAGAATGCCTCTTCACCGAGTCGGCCGTCTTCTGCCAACCCTAGGGCCTCACACGGGCCCATTCTGTGGGCTGTCTGGAATTGGAGCCATTTGGCGTGGACCAGGACCAGTTTCTCTGTATTGTTGAACCCAATATCAAGCTCTGTACCCCCACCATCGACGAATCGCAGGTCCAAATCACGTAGCTTGGGGTGCGAGGCCAGGGAGGCCTTCAGTGCTCGGACGATGTGTGCTCCGAAAGCATCTCGGTCCAAGACGGCCTCTTTCGACCTCATGAACAATAGATGGCGTTCTTCTGGTGCAGTGCGAACCAGCGAGAACTTCCTCAACAATCTCCACAGCGCACTCGAAACTGCGACCGGCACTTTCTTTAGTTCATTTCTGATGATCAAGATGGCCTGTTTGGGACAGTTATCAGTTCTCGGTCTCCGTGCAACGAGGACGGAGCATATACCTGGTCGATGGCGGGAATTTGTGGAGAGTCACTTTTTGGATAAAAGAACGTGTCAGGATTCAATGTTCGCAACCGGTCCCAAATAACCTGCGCCGCCGACTTTTCCAGCTTCTGCCCCGTCAAACTAACTTCGTGGCATCCCTCCTTGTCGTGTAACAGTTTGATATAGGTGTCGACGGAACCAGGTCCCTGGGTGAGGATTGCTTGCTGCCAGATCGCATTCAACAACTTGTCCTCATCTGCCGCGCTTCCCAAACGAACTCGATCACGGCCAATGTCACCGCGTGCCAGGTTGTAGCCGAATGAGAGATTGGCTCCATGTCCTTTGATTCGCAAGCCTTTGAGGTAGATGTGCCCCTCGAATCGAGCGTCTAGGATCAAGTCGCCGGTGGCGGTCTGGACAACATCGGTGAGCGACGGCGGGTTGAGATCGATCGCAACCGTCAGCCACGAACGAAACTCTTCCTCCGAGACGTAGACTCCCCAATTTCCCGGGGCCTTGCCAACCTTGACTGTCACATCCTCCCAAATATTCGACGTCAGACCCCTCTTGAACTTGGGCTTCGCGCTCCTCGCTGCGAAATCCCGCTTCTTTCTCTCCACGACTTCTTCATTTGCCCGCGAAAGCCGACACGCGAGGTGCGACCGGTCCCGACCGCGCAGTCTAAAGTTCCAATAGTACTCGCTCGCTGAAAATCGGACAGAATGCCCCTCGCGGCGCAGCACCATGGCTGCGATTTTGAAGCCCTCGCCGTGGCAGCCTGCAAATTCATCATGGCCCCTTTTCGTCGACAATCCCAAGGAGAGATTCTTCCGTTCCAGCTCCGCCTGAAAGTTGGTCAGCTCGACACTTCCGGCTTTTCCATTGAAGCGGATGAATCCGAGAAGCTCTCGTGATGATTGGTCCCCCTCTTCGTCGGCCTCTCTGTGGATGGTGATGTGGATCTGCGTAGGTGTTTCTCTGACGACCGGCCGGAAGGACCTCGGGTCCAAATTGAAGGATGCAATGATCGCGTCTTTCCTGCGAAGCCGTCAACAGAGTGTGCGGAGCATGCAAGTGCACAATTTCATACCAGTTTTGATACAATTCCCGGAAGGCATCCTGAGTGGTCCACGATGGGACGTAATACTTGCTTATCCCAAGTGGTATTAAACCTGGACTAAGGTCATCCCCCCCATCATCACTTCCATCCTCGTGCTCCGACGGCTCAGCTTCTGAACTGTCATCGCCAATGAAAATCGTGTCAGCCGGCAAGGGCTGGCTCAGCATCTCCCGCATCGACGCGGCGAAAGATGTTTCGGCAGCCATTTCGACGCGGAAGTGAATGAATGGTATGTTCGCTTTTCTGGCCAGAAGACGCATGATTCGCGCTTGTGCATAACTTCTCAAGGTGGTCGAGCTCGAAATATGGTGACCTCGGCCTCATGCCATCGGATTCGCCATGATTTCGTCTTGGAAATGAAGACTCCCGAAAGAAAAGACAATTCAGTCAGGCTGTCAGGCTCGCCCGTCACTGTCCGTGAGAACAAAGTACCTCAGGCGACGGAGAAAGCATCCTTTGCAAGCGGGGCCGAAAGAATCACAAGGCATGGCTGGCACGGTGTGATATCTCCTGCAGCAAATCCGGGGGGTTGATGTGACAGCATGGGGAGGCGTTGCTTGGTGGCAAGGGTCATGGAAGAGGACGACCCCACGCACGTCTCTTTTCGAGATCAAGGACAGAGCCACGAGCATCTTTTGGCAAGGTGACCCCGGTGATCTTCCGTAGCTTGAGGTGGTGGCTTGGACTAGTAGCTACCTACATAGTACCCCAGTAACCTAGTACTGCCGAAGGCCGAATCTAGCGAGGCTTTCAGGCGTTCCCGGAGCACCAGCATACATCCGCAGCGAGGTGCTAAACTACTTTCGGATCATTCCAATCCCAAGCTCCAGCCTCACGGCCGCTGTTGTGTGGTGCAATGGTGTGTCGTGGATAACTCGCTAAGTGCGGAGGACGGAGTACTGGGTACCGAGTACTGTACGTAAGGTGCAGGCCCAGAATAATGTATATGCCAAGGTCACCAAGGCCTAACACCGCACAAACCCTGGTCCGGCCCGGAGATCGCTTCCCAAGGTACGAACTTGATTCCTCAAAGCAATCTGAAAGTGCCTTCCTCGAGCTTGATCTGGTCGTCCTCCTCCGGCATACGGCCAGGGCGGTTGCGTCCCACCCGTGACGGGTACTCAATATCACATATACCGACTCGCTGGGCGAAGCCCGGTCGATTCTTCAGCTCTTTGAGGGTGGGGGTTGATTGGGTCACGATCTCGAGAACCTTTGTCATTGGCCTCATTCTTCGCAGCGTCATGAGGTCAGTCTGCCTCCATGGCATTATCACCGCATAGGTGACAGGTACTAGCGCAGAGGCCCAAGACCACGATGGCGCTACAGCCACGTTCTGCTGCTTTGGAGGCTCCGTTGGACTTTCAATGTGCCAGAGAAGGTCCAGCCACGCCGTCTTGTACCAGACTTCTGCGACAAATTGATCGCGCAAGACCTTACTCGCAGCATCCACCACACCAAGTACCGCGATCAGCCTGTCAGATGGGTACGACAAATGACGCCGAGTGCAGTCCTGTACAATCGTCTGCCAGGTTTCATTTAGCCTCGTATGATCGGACGAGACCGAAGGCTCACTTGTAATTGCAGTCTTGAACAGCTGGAGCTCCCAAGGTCTGGTCCCTAATCCTCGGGTGGATACTCGGTCTCTGTGGGGGTATTATTCTGAAACGGAGTGATGCAGACACTCCCAGTATTTCTCATCGGCGGTATAATGTAGGATTCGGGTCGAAAGCAGCTGCTCTTGCATGATCCAGGCACGAAAGTCAACAGGTCCAGTCGGTCGCTTGTCGTAGTCACCTGAGGCGCACATACACAGAGACCCGTGGCCCGGAATCTGGTGTCGGTGGTAATGTCCCATGTGGATGGGGTCTAGCTTGACCGGCCTGCGCCTGCACATCCGTTGTCGGAAAATGCCCTCGCGAGGCTCTGACGAGGCTGTAGCAGAGACGGTCAAAACCGCGTGTCTGTAAATGTCTTTCGTTTTGGATGCTTCTCGTAGCCAGTCGGACTCGTCGTCTTGGATGATGCAGAACGTATCTACCCATAGATATTGGATGCTTAGCCGTTCGCACACTGTAATGGCGTCGTGGAAGAGGATTGATATGGAGCCCATGGGATGACCTTTCTTGTGGGACTCAAGTGTGAGGGTTGTCGTCTTAGGTTCGTCCCCAGACGCCATCTTGCGATCACCCAAAACATGGGTCGGCGCAATATAAGGGACGGGAGACACCAAGGATTCGACCCGATGCAGCATCTGTGATTCAGAGCCAACGTGAACCAGGCGAGTGGGAGAGCTTGTTGGGGACGAGGCAATGATGCATTTGCGATGCGGGCTCATGCAGGCGCGGAGCCAAAGTGAAATGAGGGCAAATGAAGCATCAGAGCCGGTCGTTGAATCGTCGGAGGTCGTAGAATCTAGACAAGCGAGTCTCCAATACCTCTGCTGTTCGTTAGTCTGAACTGAATGTAGAAATGGCCTACTTGAGATTTTCTGCAGGGATATCTCAAATCCATCCACCTTCGTACCTGTGCATTTGTCCACAGGTTTGCATATTTGGAACCTGTTCCCTTTCGGTGTCTCTGGTCCCGTCATCCACTGTTCTCACCTGTCGGTAGGGACAAGTTGGCATAGCGCACATACACCAGATCTTCCGGATTGTCTCAGGCAGGATAATGGATGGTAGCGGAGATCGTTCCAGAGTTGTTCAAAAGAGCGGATCTTGAACCCATGTCTGAACAAGCAAAAGCCCCTCTCATGGCCGCCGGATGCTTTGATCTGGCTCTGACAGAAAGAGTCACGTTTCATCTTGGCCAGGAGATCGTACACTGCAGGATTGATGCTCTCCACGTCCAAAGCATGCACGAGTTGGTCGGAATCGTCGACAGTACCATAGCCTAGAGCGATCTTTCGTTGCCTTGGAACCTTCGACGCTTGTAGGAGTATGATTAGCTCAAGGTCAAGGACATCCATGGCTCTCCCATAGACGACGGAAGTCGCACCCTAGCGGATGAGGGTCGAGACAATGGGCGCCTTCTCCTTCCAGATGGCCCGTTCTAAAGCATTTCCGTCTGGCTCAACCCCTTGATCGAGAAGTTTGAATACAGCCTCGTTATCCCCGTCTCCGACGGCATCGCGAAGACCCCGCGTCAGCCTTTTACATTCGGCGCAAGCCTCCCTTTCTTTTCCCCTTCCCAGGAAGAGCGTATGAAAAGAGTAGCAAAACTATCTCTCGAACTGGGAGCGACCACAACAAATAACGGCCAGATCACCTCAGCACAGCCCCCTGAAGGGACTTTGGCACGCTAACACTGAACCAATATTGTTGGTGTTTGGAGGCGTAAAGCGTTGGCGTCAGCGGCCTGGGCATCCCCGGTGCCGTGTCGCAGTGCCTGTTCAGAATAGTAGCATTAGAGTCCCCGTGGAAATTTAAACATGTCCGCGACTGGGGATTATGACAGTGTACCTTTGTGGCATCAACTCACACATCACTCCATCCAAGGTGCAGTTTTGTGTAAGGCTCGGGTTCCTTCAAGACGACATCATAAGCGCACCTTTCCGCCGCGGTAAGAAAGACAGGCCTTGGCAGCGCGAGGATTCTTCGGCCGATTTAGCCTGGACTCTGGAACAAGTACACACGATTTGGCAGAAGCCTGGGCCCCTGCCTCAAAGTTCGGTAGGTAACAAGTTGATTCTAATAGCCGGCAATGAGAGGAAAGGCGGATTCATATCAAGCTAGTAGCGTTACCTAGAGGCTGGATGGGTCAAGCGCCGGAAAAGTTGCCTAGGAATGATAATAGAAGACTGCAAGCAATAAGGACTCCCTCCCCCCGACGAACAGGCAGCCTGTACCTAGTATCTAGATAAGGGGCGCTACGGCGCACGACCTAGTGACTATGAAAGACTCCTTTGTCGCTTCTTTTATGTTATCAAATAATACCGCAAACTTACCTTCTTTTAATAGTAAGTGCGATTGACCCTAACCCTAGAATCGTTTATTGTTTTTATAAGCACCGGCCGAAATATAATTTCCCCCTTCAGGTTCTGACCTAGGTATATTCTTCCTTTATAGGTATATATTGACCTAATCTTCCTCCACGAGCGGTGCCGGGTCTAACTCTCAGTTCTCATCCACGGCTACTGCCTGACCGGCGGCCCGTATCAGCACTTTCTTCACAGAGGGTCTACAGCATCTACGATCCGTTTCCCGTGAACCTTAGAAATAATGTTTGACTGACTTTACCATACTAGGACGGTTAAGCTCGCCTTACAACGCGATATATTAGGAGAGAAGAAGTCCCAGGTCACGCCGAGACCGAGAACTGGAAGCCAAATTTGACAGGCCGATACTTTTAAAGGCAAGAGGAAGTCTTGGTGAGCGTCAGGCCGCAGTTCGACTCGTGTGATATGTCTCTGTCGGAAAAGATTAAGGGCTCTAGGCCGCCGCATTTCACGTCTGCGATTCTGACAGGTGATTTGAGGCACATAGGGGCCCTAGAAGGCAGTGAAAGGAAATACTGTACAAAGCAGTACAGGCACTGGATGACTTCCAAGGCCCCCTTGAAAAGGTGGAATTCAACTAGCGTCTGCAGTGGACGAACTACAGTAGATCCGGTGAGCGCGCCGGGTTCGAACAGGAGAAGGGCGGATTTGAGGAAGTCTTCGCGCGTGGTGGGCAGTGTCGCCGGTAAGTCAGTCGCGGGCGCGTAATAAGGAATGGGGGTTGGGGTCGTTGTGGACGACGCTGCCGCTTGGTTGCTGGTCTTGAAGGGGCGTTGGAGCCACTCGAGGCGGAAGAGACGAGATAGGAGTAGGCGTGTGACTCCCATGCTGGAGAAGCTCCGTAGCGTATAACGGATACGGTATAGAAGCTCAAAGTACAAAGGGCGAGATTGCGTTGAGCAGCTTTAACTCCGATGGACGTGTAATCACGTGCAGTTCTATGTGCTTCTGTATAATATCTTGGCGTGCACGGGCCACAACCAGAATTGATTCTGGTTGTGGCCCGTGCACGCTAAGACTTAATACCCCGTGGCCCTGAAGATGACACATGTCAATCATCTCGAACTTCCATTCGTAAGCAATAGAGGTGTTTTAACTTCTTTGTGTATCCGGAATGGGAAATCTTGCAACTGTGGTGAAAGACTTGAGGACCGATCTCGACCAGGTCAAGGCCACCTTGCAGGGTGTCCTCCCTCATCCTTACAGTCGTCGGCTCTCCGGCAGGTCGCACAAACAGACCCAGCACCGCGCGGAGACCCAGCCCCCGTGGGTAGCAATAATCTAAAGTCAACTGTCCAGAATGTCTGTTGTTCTCGAAAATGTCGAGAGGGAACTGCAGAAACGCTCGACCATCGGTAACAGCCATAGCCACAACATCAATTCTGATGAACAGTATGCAGCACAGGGCGCTACGGTGATCCAACTTTACTTGTTGAAGTCGGTGGCTATATACATTATCACGTGATATAACTTTATAGACAAAGTTATATCACGTGACTCTAATTTTAGCGTGCCCAGTACTCTAGGCCATAATCTATAGTGAGTTCCTCCGCATTATAGATATCCCTTTTTGCCTCAACCACTAACCTGTACTTGCCCTGAACTCTCTTGCCTATAAGGCGGACTGTGGGATTCTAGTCGTCGCTTATAAGCGCGAAGATACTTCTCCTTTGACAATAATCCAGGAAGCCAATATTAGGCTATAGGTCAAGATCATCCCTGGACATCTTATAGTACCAGCCCTTAGCGTCACGATTCATAACGCGGGGTGTTAGGACTCCAGCGAACAGGCCGAGATATTCGCCCTCGCGGTACGCGATATGGCCGACTTCCCTCGCGACAGCTTGCAGACCTCGGCCCTTGTTTGGATATATCCGGATACGTGGTTGTATATCAGGACGCCGAGTAGCGCAATTGCACTGGCTTTGTTCGCACATCTGGCACTGTTGATCGCCTGGAGGCACAAATGTCGGATCGTCGGGCTAAGACCAACCGTCGGGCCAGTAATCTGGTTTTGGCTAATCCCGCCACGCTTCCTCATCATAAATGATCTCATCTGTCGTCTCAACTAGGCGGAGACAGGATATTAAATCTTTCTCTGGGACTTTGTCCAGCAGTTCACTTTCCCCAACGAACTCGACGTCATCAGCCGAGAGGTGCAATGAGTCTTCAAAGGTCTTCCCCGCCTCGCAGATCGCAGAAAGACGCTCAGGACTGATATGACAACGGAGGTAGTTAATCCACTTCTTTGAAGGAACATCAAAGAGTTCGGGCTGAAAGAGGAGGAAGCTTAGGATACCGGGATTCATCCCACAGTATTCTCGCAGATCCCTAGTGCTCCTTCAGCATCAACAACTTGAACTTACTTTATTTCCGGACGTTCCGAAGCAAAGCAAATCAAATCAAAGTGTCAGTGATGACAGGACAGCAGAGATACTTTTAGTCGTTGCTCCTTGAAAATCTCAACGGGGCGTGGTCTTGTCCAAGCCATTAGCATTATTATCTCCGTGCTGCTGTCTACAGTAAAGTATGAGCTTACGATGGACAAACCTAATCCAGATCACTGGAGCCCCTGGTTGCTGCTATTACTACCAATAGGGTCAGGACGATCCTAGGGCGTGGTTACTTGCTCTCTCTCTGTGTGTGTCTGTCTGTGTGTGTGTGTGTGTGCTGCCATTATATAGTAGTATGGCACTGTGTATGGACAGTAGCCCAACCCGAACCCCGCCCTGCGGAGGGCACCACAAAAGCAAGTCCTCTGCTTGGAGTTTATGTCCGAAAAAGAGACGCGGCCGCTTGAGATCGACCTAGAGACTAGGCTGAAAGCGTACAAACACAAGACTGGAAGCGTCACTCCAGTTAGGACTGTGTATCTACACCTCTTTCGAATAGGAAAGTGTCCGCGGACCCACCAAAACCCAATTGTTCGCTCAACAGCAGCAGGCGAGCAGTCCTGGCCTCGGCTGCAAATGATTGCACCTTCTTAAATTACTTTGTCCTTTACCTCCTGTATTCTGGTTGCCCGCACAACTTTGGTGCTCAGCAAACTTTGGATGCCTACAGCAAACTTGGAGATGGACGTTCCAGGCTTCGCATTGGTCACGGGGGCCGCATCCGGAATCGGCAGAGCGTGTGCAAGGACATTTGCAAGGGATGGTGCCGCTGGAGTAGCCCTCCTTGACGTCGACCATGATGCTCTGCTTGCAGTCAAGGCCGAGGTTGAGGCAATCCAGACTCGGGAGTCTGCGAAAACCCCTTGCAGGGTGGACGTGTTCGTGGTCGACGTGACCAAGGAGTGCCAGGTTGATCAAACCGTCAACGACATTGCTACCAATTTCGGCCGGCTCGACTATGTGGTCAATGCCGCGGGAATAGCCATGAAACACCAGGGCGGCGCGGCATATGCAGAAACACGCGACTGGCAACGCATCGTGGACGTCAACCTCACCGGCACATTCTTCGTTCTTAGGGCCGCCGCCAGGATCATGTTGAAGCAGGAGCCCATTCTTTCAAGCATTGACGGGAGACCATTGCAACGTGGTTCCATCGTCAACTTTGGCTCGATTCAGGGAGTGGTCGGCGTACCAATGTCAACGGCCTACACGGCGACGAAACACGGAGTGATAGGCCTGACGCGGACAGCCTCAGAGGACTACGCGAAAGACGGACTCCGCATCAATGCTATCTGCCCGGGGTATACCAAGACGCCCATGACGACAAAGTCGCCGCTCGTTCTACAGGCTATGATGGAGCGTATCGATACAGCCGTGCCGATGCAGCGCATGGGCACCCCCGAAGAGATAGCAGATGGTGTTGTTTACTTGGCGGGCGGACGCAGCTCTTTTGTGACTGGGACCTCTCTTTTCGTGGACGGCGGATACACTGAGCGCTAAGGACGATGAGGTCGTTGGCGCGAGGAGGCTCCTTCGGGTCTCGAGCCTAGCCGAAGTTTGGGATCCTCTTTGCCAAACTGGACCTTCATGGTCGATATTATCTGACCAGTAAACAACGAAGCGTCCCATGCGCACGACGCCTTTGAGACCCCTTTGTTGATTTTGATCAAAGACAGTGTTACGAAGAGACCTCCTTCTTCTTCATGATGTCAAGCCATGTGACGGCTATGCCGTTCGAAGTTCGCTTCTCATGCCAGATTTGTTCAATAAGGCCAAGTGTGTCTGTGAAGCACGAAAGTCCACTGCGTTGCGCTGCAGACTTGAACCAGTAGGAGAACGAAGTCTGTACTTCCGAGTCTTCGGCCTCGCATGCTGCCATGAACGCAGGCCAGATGAGCCCGGCAGAACCGTGCACCACACTAGGATCAGCGTACTCGCACCGTAACAGGCAGTCGCGCACGCCGGCCACGTGCTGTTGTAACATTGAAGCGTCCAGGTCGTAGATTCTCCGGTAGAAGTAAATCGCCAACGCTTGACGCACTGCGTCGAGCATATTATCGAGGACTTGCAGGTCTTTCTCCGACTGCAAACTGCTAAAGGCATCTGTGGTCCCACTGGCCAGCCGCTGCAGCAGATGGATGCGCCTTTCAATGGCTTTGGCACGGGCCATGAAGCTGCTCAGACTCAGGGCGTTCAATTGACCTTCGGTCTCGGCAGAGTCCTTTTCCTTTCCGAGACGGATGGTCAGCGATAGGAGAAGCATCCATGGTTCCGGGACGCCAAAAATCTCCGGATATAAAGTTGGCGGGAACTCTCCAGGAAGTTCGAGATGTAGATCATTCTCGCCGGTCTCCTGGCTCTTCAGTACCGACATCTCCTCTTCCAGGTTGCTGAAATTAGGGAGCCGGAATGACAGACTGTCTCGGCTATGAACTGCTAACCCGCTCGACTCGATGACCTTTCGAACATGTTGCCGCTGTGGCGAGTCGGTATCGTGCAGGAAGGTGCTTTCATGAAACAGTCGCTCGAAGACGTAACAATGATGGAGCAGGCGCACCTTTCGAGACTTTTTGCGACTTAGCCCTCTGAGGCGAATGAACTTTTCCGCCTCCACCAGGTAGCAGTCTGTCTGGTCACGGGTACCCGCGAACATCGAAAGCTGCACCATCGTAAGAAGGGCCATTAGGATGGTCTTGTATTTGGCCGTTTTCGGGACATCGTACGCGGTCTTTAGCATCAATCGAGCCTGCCCTCGGGCTAACTGCTTATATGTCCTGCCTTTCTCAAGCCACATTGGAGACTGAGACACGCCGCCAAGGCTTACGGCGCTGATGGCCAAGGTCCCATAGAACGCCGCCAGACTGCCATGATCCAGCTGCTCGTCCAGTGTAAGCGCGGCCAGACAATTCTTAATGTGGGGGATGAAAAGGATGTGCCAAGGTGTTTTCGTATGACGAACTGGAGTCAGTAAGGTGATGACTGTTGTAGCATAGTGCTTGAGCAGTGTTACCGCATCTTGTGGGATCGTTCTGTGGCTGCTTATGTGGGAGCAGATGTAAGGATCGATAGCCGGTCGATTCAATAGCGCAGCATGTATGTATTGAGGGAAGGAATATTGGTCCGATGAGAATTGAGGATTGGACGTCGCCTGGCTTTCGGACATGGGAACATGGTCCCAGAAAGACCCCTGGATATCAATTTGATCCGAAGTCATCTTCCAGGGATCCGGAGATCCTGTAACGGAAATTTGCTCTGTTTGGTTGAAGATGGCTTGGACTAGATCATGAGTCCACGGCGATAAGCTAGGATCTGTAGCAGCCAGACAATCCTTGGTCGACCAGGCCAGATCGTGCTCAGCCGAGTTTGTCTCCAATTCCGCGTCCGATGAGGATTGAGCAGGAGAGGCACAGTGCTCGTGATTCATCCTGAACACCCCGAATGGACCTCGTTGAATTTCGAGCTGTTGGTCGGCACTCGACCTTTCGCACTGGTCGTCAATCTGAGCCAGCACACGCAGAGTCGACCTTGGTGGCACGCTCGATACAAGCCACTGGGTCATGCATTTGCGTTCTTCATCGGTCAACAGATGCCGGCGATAGCGGGCCACTCCTACCGCAGCAGTCTTTGTGTCATTTTCGAAGTCGAAGAAGACGGTTTTCTCGTAGCCTCCACAATCTAGACCTCCATACTGGCACATGGAGCAGGTGGGGAGCCCTTCATCGCACTTGACATGACGGCTGCGACACTAGCTCGGTGTTCAGTCAGCAGCAAACCCGACTTTGGAGGACCGACGTCTACCTACGGTGGCACATCCACCAAAGGACCGATTCCGGGAGCTGCCAGCCTCTTGAGCCTGCAGTTCCGTTGCCTGCGTGGACATTGTAGGTGCGGAGATGGTCAGAGCATAGAAGAATCGTCACTATGGTTGCTATCGTCACTCCTGCCTATCTTTCTCTGACAGTGGCGAGTGAAAATAGGAAGGTTACAGTAGAAGTTGAGGAGTTTCCCCAGACCCTTGGCGGTGCCCAGCACGGGATCAAGTGGAGGCCCAGTGGGGCGATAGGCAAGACCTTCCCCTTTTGCCGACCGTGTCCTAGGGGATGACGAGAGCGTTAGAGCATCCCGGATTTGCTCCAAGGTCACCTCGTATCAGGGTGGGTAAATTGGTTGCTCCTTGCTCCATGGCCTTTAAAAATGACCGTCGCAACAATAGCTGCTTGTCGGTGTTGTGGAAAGCCTCGCTGGCCGGGGTGTGGATTGAATTGTCGACGCATCAGTAAACAAGTCGGAATCTCATTTCATGATGGGCTTCTTCCAGGATAAGGTGGTGCGTCTCCTCAGGCCTGGCGAGCAGATGGTGCTTGCACTCAGTCAGACTTATCATGATCACATAGGTTGCCATCACTGGCGCAGCCTCTGGCATGGGCCTTGCGACTGCAAAGCTCCTGGCATCACGCGGCGCCATCGTCTCTCTTGCCGACATCAACGCAGCGGCTCTGCAAACGGCCACCGAGTCTCTGACGGGCAGCGACAAGCACATGTACACGGTCATCGATGTCCGCAGTAGCCAGTCAGTGGATGACTGGATCGCGTCGACAGTGGAGAGACTGGGCAGGCTCGACGCTGCTGTCAATATGGCTGGCATCATTACCCCGGCGAAGCCTGTCGCTGAAGAGACGGATGAGACGTGGGACTTCAACTTTGCCGTCAATACGCGCGGTGTCTTCTTTTGCATGAGGGCGGAGATCAAGGCCATGAAGGCTGGTGGTAGCATTGTAAGCTCCTCTGTCCATTTTGGGAGCACACAGGCTGGGGCAGAGGACACACTGAGGTTGACATGTGCAGGTTTCCGCGGCCAGTACCTTTGGTCAGATGGGTTCACCAGGGGTTGCCCCTTACTGCGCCAGTAAAGCAGCTGTCATCGGCCTCTCAAGGGCGGCAGCAAAGGAAAACTCCCATATACGGATCAACTGTGTCGCACCAGGTAAGTCTCAGAGTTGTACTACAAGCCTAGAGCTTCCGCCTTGATATGTGTCTGAATTTGCAGGCACAGTCCTCAAAGATAACCGTCAACTGATTCATGCGTGCATAGGCTCTGTTGATACTCCAATGTCTGCCGGCGAGAATCCGGACGATGTCAAGCGTGGGTTACAACAAACAGCACAGAAGAGAAGAGCGCAACCGATCGAAATTGCCAATGTCATCGCTTTTCTGCTGAGTGATGAGGCATCATTCGTCACCGGTGCTGTATACAACGTGGACGGCGGCTGGCTGTGTTAGTTTGCATTCGTAGGATACCCAGGTTCCAGTTTAGAATTTATCCATCCCCTGAAGCATGGGTTCCTGGAATGTCGGTGAGATCACTGTTGGTCCATCCAGTGCCATCAACGTCTTTCCCAGGTAGTGTCAGATTTTTCTGAAGTGTTCTCCAGATTCTGAATATGATAATAGCTTATCTACAGATATGCTCAGGCTTGAGCAATTGCACGATTCCCCAAAGGCCAGTTATCTTCCCCAACACCAGGAATAGAGTCTAGAACATCTTCTGGTTGGCTCGATAAGTGAGATCAAACGTCCTGTTATCGCTCCAAGATACATTGAATCTGACTGGCTCTGCAACTCGAAATATGACCCGGGCCAGGCAGGATATTGCAGGCCTTCGAATTTAATACAGAAAGGTCACAAGTCTTCTTGTTTTCTATCTGAGGAACCCGGTGAGAGTTTCAAATAAAGACATATGAGGTCGTTAAAGGACAGGGCTGGCAATGCCCAAATATTTGACACACTCCAAGTCGAGTTGCTCAAGCAAACTGCAAGCCCTTCCATCCGGCCGACTTCGAAGCCTCACATCGTCTGCGAAATTCGATAGCACTACCAGCGTACCGGGCTACAGTGCGGGTCGTCTTTCCGGCAACGTTCGTGTTGATGCCCGTCATCCAGCTGTCGACCTCGTTGGACAATGCTCCCTTGCTGCTCTGAACGACGTGTTCAGTCCATTCTTCGACAGCTTCTTCGGTGGGCTCGACCTGCGCGTAGTTTTGGTCTTTGCAATACTGCAAGAGGTCGGAGATGACTTGTACAGCGTGCTCGATACTGCGAGTCGCATTGCCGAATGGTTGGTGAGGGCCCAAAACCATGAACATGTTCGGCATGGAAGGCACGGTAATACCGAGGAAAGTCTTCGGCCTATGGTCAACCCATACTGCCAGTCGGCCTTTTTCATCATCACTGCTACCAAGCAGCGGGCGTCCATCTCTTCCACGCCATTCAATGGCGCTAAAGGCTCCAGTAATGGCATTGAAGCCTGTAGCAAAGATCAACACATCTAACTCGTGTTCCTGATGGTCCGAAGTCACAATGCCCCGAGACGTTATCTTTTCGATGGGCGTCTCTTGCAGATCGACTAGGTGGACGTTGGGCCGATTGTATGACTCAAAATAGCCACTTTCCATCGGCACTCGTCGCGTGCCGAAACCGTGATTTTTGGGAATCAACTTCTCTGCCACGGCTGGGTCATGCACCCGTTCCCTGATCTTGTTGGCCATGAAATCGGAGTAAAGTTTGTTGGCCGCCCGGTCGGTATAGGTGTCGCTGAACGCACCCAACCACTTGGCAAAACCAGGTTGCGCGTAGAGTGATTCCCACAATGCCAGTCGCTCGTCATCTGTGACCTCAGAGGATTTTCGCGGATCAGCTTCGTGGAGGAAACACATTGGCGTGGCCGCACAGCGTTCAAAGACGGCGTCATATTCTGCCCTGTGGCGATCCATCTGCTCTGATGTGATTGCTGTATTGCGCAGCGGCGCCGACCAGTTCGCGGTCCGCTGGAAGACGTGAAGAGACTTAATGCTTGGTTCCTTGGCTATTTCAGTGATGGCCTGGATGCCGGTCGCACCGGTTCCGATGATGCCAATTCGTTTACCGGCGAAATCGCGACCCAGAACAAATTCTTGCGGCCATTGCGAGGTGTGAAATTGCTCTCCCTGGAAGTCCTGAACGCCAGGAATGTTGGGCAAGGTCGGTGCCGACAGGAAGCCGAGACAGCTGATGAAAAACGTTGTCCTGTAAGCGACACCAGCTTGATCCACGAATTGCCAGGTACGGGTGGCGTCATCCCAGCACGCGGATATAATGCGCGTATCGAACTGGATGTCCTTCTTCAGGTCGTGCTTTTGCGCCACGCGCTGGATATATTTGAGGGTTTCTGGCTGCGGAGAAAAGCTTTCCTTCCAATGCCATTCCTGCAGAAGCTCTTTGTCCCATGAGAACCCGTAAGAGACAGACTCAGAGTCAAAGCGAGCCCCTGGATAGCGGTTCCAGTACCAGGTACCCCCAACGTCGGAACCGGCTTCGAGCACTTTAATGCGCCACGATGGAAAACGTTCTCGAAGATGGTAGAGACTGCAGACGCCCGAAAGTCCGGCTCCAACAATGAGGACGTCGTAGACCTGCTCTTGCTCGGTGCGGGTGGAGCCCATAGTGGTACAGCTGTTCCACGAAGTGACTTTGGTTCGCACAAGTGATCGCGGTCAAGTCGATTAGACAGAAGCTGAGGTCCACGGTTGGGCAATTCTCAGATCGATCGCCTTCTTTTATCGCCGCTGGTTCTAACCTCGGCGGAGTGAGAAGTGTAGAACTCACGGATAATGCCACGCCCCCACGACTGGTTGCTTTGGCATGGAATGGCTTTCCGGGCGCCGAAATCAGGTGGCACTACAAACCTAATCTTCTTCAATGGTATCTCAGTCACAGCCGGCAGAACCCCATCGGAGTTGCCCACTCCTGGACGGCAAGGCACCCCGATCACGTGGAGGGAAGACTTGCCAACCATGGACACCTCTCTGCACCAGCGCCAAATACCTCACGCGATAAGTCTGATGTTTGCCAGGCCGTCCCAGGTTGCTGAAACTCCCTACAGACGATCAGGCAAGTCATCGAGAGGCATGGGCTTTCTCTCCTGCCAATGCGGAGGTGGAGACCTCCAGATTGCGGAAGGACGAGGACTTTACCAGACACTTATCGGTGACCCTCCACTGAAGGCCAGCACGGCTCATGCTCTCTGAGCGCAACTATAGATACCGCCATGATTCTTCACAAGACACTGGTTGATCCGCCCAGACTGGGTACTTCAGCCTTACTCTGTCGCTCAAATTGACGGTTCTCCGTAGGATACTCCGCTGCTTGTCCACCATGGCAGCCGATGCCATCTCTGGGAAAGAAACGTCTTCCAGCAAGAACATAGTCGAGCCCGACATATCCAAGGTTGAGACTTGCTCCAATGGCGATCAAGTTCAATTTCAGCTTCTCGAGCATGCTGGCACCAAGAGAAACATCAAGTCTCGACATGCGCAGATGATAGCCATTGGGGGTACTATCGGCACCGGTCTTTTCGTGGGCGCAGGTCAAGCCCTCTCAGTTGGAGGCCCAGCCTTCCTACTCCTCGCCTACTGCATAATATCGCTGCTGGTCTATGGCGTTGTCACTGCAGTGGCCGAAATTACCACATACTTGCCCGTCTCCGGCTGCTCTATGGCCTACTACTGCTCCCGTTTCGTCTCGCCATCTCTAGGGTTTGCCCTGGGCTGGCTGTACTTCTACTCGTTCGGCATCATCGTCGCCTACGAAATTACTGCCGCAAGCATTGTCATCAACTACTGGCCGAATGGCGTGCACATCGCCGTCTTTATCACCGTTCTGCTGGTCATCATTGTGGGCCTCAACTTCTGCCCTGTCGGCATCTACGCGGAGATTGAATTCTGGTTCGCCGGCGTCAAGGTCGTCATGATCCTGGGCCTACTGCTGTTATCCTTTATCTTGATGCTAGGTGGAGGGCCAACCCATGATCGACTTGGTTTCCGCTATTGGAACGAGCCCGGTGCCACCAAAGCCTACATTGTTGGCGGGGCGGGTGGCCGCTTCACAGCCTTCCTCTACGTCTTGGTCTTCTCTGGGTTCTCCTTCTATTTTGGGCCGGAGCTCATCGTCTTCTCAGCCGGAGAAATGCGAAATCCTCGCAAGACTGTCCCCATCGCAGCCCGCCACTATTTCATCCGACTGATATTCTTTTACGTCCTCGGAGCTCTAGCAATTGGCATCATCTGCGCCTCCGATGCAGAGGGCCTTACTTCCAGCGCCGGGAATGCCAATGCCTCTCCGTGGGTAATTGCCATCCGCAACGCCGGTATATCCGCCCTGCCATCTATCATCAATGCAGGGATTCTCCTGAGCGCCTGGTCGGCGGGTAACTCGTACCTCTACATGTCGAGCCGAGCTTTGTACTCTCTTGCGGTGGCTGGGAACGCACCAAACATCTTCACCAGGTGTACGCGCTATGGCTTGCCCATCTACGCGGTCATGGCCAGCAGCTGTTTCGCCCTTTTGGCATACCTCAACTGCAGTTCCGAGGCTGGCGAGGTATTCAACTGGTTCATCAATCTTACAAATACGGCTGGATTCACGTCCTGGATTGTATGCTGCGTCACCTTCATCCGATTTCGGAGAGCATGTTTGGCACAAGGCGTCACGGTCCCTTACAGCACACGCATCCAACCGTATGCATCGTGGATATGCATCTTCTTCTTTACGATCCTCCTGTTGACGAACGGCTTTACGGTTTTCTACCCCGGCGTCTTCACAGCAAGCGGTTTCTTAACCACGTATCTGGGCATTCCCATCTTTTTGGTGCTCTGGATCGGACACAAATTGACATGGGGGAGAGCTGATCCGTGGATGCTGAAGTCAGAAAATGTAGATTTGTTGTCCAACATAAGGGAGATTGAAGCCGATGCCGAGGTTTGGACGAGCCTGGAGAAGCCGAAAAAACATCAGACCAGCCGGTATGGGATTTTGAATGCATTTACCTTGGTATGGAAATAGAGTAGTAGCTTCAAGTATGAAATAACACTGCAGTTCTGGAGGGCTCGTCGCCTCGAAGAGATGTAGATATGTCCCGTAGTAATCTCTCCCTGTGATATTGTTGGCCACGACCCAGTGCTTTGCAGTTGTCTACCGCGACATGTCTAGGTGTAGTGACCTTGAATGCGAAACGGTTTTATTCAGGGCCCCAGGTGTAGGCAGGGACCAACGCATGTAGGAGGGCGTCATCAGGAGACAAACGTGTGGAGCACTGGTAAAGGCGGGGTCGAGGGGAATCCATGGAGCATCTCCATCCGTATGGGGCCGACGGCAGTAAAGTAATATTTAACTTCCAGATGATGGTCCGTGCCTACTCAAAGAAATGCCCATCATCCCTAATGCGCTGACTTGCACCGGCACCTGCAAAAGCCTCGGGATTCTACTACACTCGGGACTTGCCCGCGCCGCCCTCGGCAACGGCTAGGCTGTCTACCTACCAGATATCACCTCGGCGGCAGAAACGCATACTCCGCTCGACGGCCGGAAATGCCAGGATCCCAGCTTGGACGGATCACCGAAAGACGATGTGCCTAGGCCGCAGCGACCAATAACCCCCTCTACGGCGTCACGCGGATACTAAGAATGCGGCGTCGGCGGCAGGCAGAGAGATGCAGAAGGCCAGGTCAGACCCTTTCCAATTACTCATTCATTGTACTACCCTTGGACTTCTTCCTGCTTGAGTGTCTCTTATACAGCTCTAAAACTTTCGATCGCTTCGACGCTGTTGCATGCGAGACATGGCTTTCCCACTGCCCAAATGGAAATACGTCTCCATCGAGGCAGGCGAGGGTGCCCCTGGGGTATACGTGGTTACGATGAACAAACCTCCAGAGAACCGGCTGGATGTCGAGAGTGCGCAAAATATCATTTCCGCCCTTCGATACATCGAGAAGGTCCTGCTGGGACCTGGCAAGCCGGGCGCTGTCATCATCACCAGCTCCAGCGATAAATTCTTTTGCACTGGTGTGGACCTCGAAGAGGCCACACGGGATCCTCTATCTTCGGCAGATGGATTTTTTCCTCTGCTCGCCACCCTCCTCGACTATCCATATCCGACTATCGCCGCGGTCACCGGCCACACCTTTGGCGGAGCATGCCCGTTCTCACTCTCCTGTGATTATCGACTGATGAATCGTAAAAGAGGATTCTTCTGCATGCCCCCTGTCAACCTAGGCCTTCACTTTGACGGCATAGGGTTTCTCCCCCGGCTGAAGCTCTCCCCCAAGGTGGCGAGAAAAATGCTCTTGGAAGCACATCGATGGACGGCAGACACGGCCGTTGCGGACGGCATCATTGACGAGGCGGTAGCACCCGACCAGTTGTTGCCCAGAGCGCTGGAAAAGGCCAAGGAGATCGCCCCGAGGGCTAAGATGGGAGTCTATGGCCTCTTACGAAACGAGCTCTTCGGCGAAGCATCGCGCCAGTTTCAGCAATTGGCGTATCGCCACCACCGGGCATCGAGCCAACCGGTCCGGGTCAAGATCTGATTGATGAAGTGGCTCAATGTTCGCAGTCCACAAGGCGGAAACACGCAGTTGTGGGCCTCTGAGGGACCAGAGTCGCGAGCGTATTAAAGAGTCTACCTCCTACGTTGCTTTGCTCCCATCAAATAAAGATGATCATGCCAGAGTGTCCTCTCGATTATGGATAGGCTCAGGAATGAAGTACGCAAAGACCTGTAGAAGTAAAAGTACTGGCCTACGTCAAGTCTCCGTGTCTGCCAGACAGTGGCGCCCGATGGTCGCACAATACTCGAATTATAACTACCATTATTCAGTACTGAGCACCAATCACGGTCAAGATTGGAAACAAACTGTTCAGTGACGGGTTTGTCCCCATGCAAGCCATGTCCCGAGTCTGCAGCGACTGGATTGGCAAGCCGGGG
The DNA here is from genome assembly GCA_016110215.1 of Capronia americana. Classification (NCBI taxonomy): domain Eukaryota; kingdom Fungi; phylum Ascomycota; class Eurotiomycetes; order Chaetothyriales; family Herpotrichiellaceae; genus Capronia; species Capronia americana. The sequence continues at coordinate 442,002 of JADWQD010000006.1, read as the reverse complement.
GAACCTGTATCTTGCTCGGCGTTTCTACAGCCGGGTTGCCCAATATCGCCGCGTCGCTTTCTGGACACGAAAATCCATTGGGTGTTTTAAGTCGCAATACTCCTCCGCATAGCTTCCAACCGGGTAATCACTTTTCTTGGATTTTAGGAGTGATTCCTGTCTCAGGCTGTCAGTCCAGCGTTTGAGTTCGCCTTGATCCTCTGAAGTTCGTCCCCCGGCTGCGAGAATGGTAACAACCAACCTAGATCCGACCACTTTTGACCGAACAGATTTCTTTGAACTCCAGGAGGGAGACAATGTACTTCCCCATGATCTCCTGTTTCATAGATTGTACTATTTGGCCCTCAATCAAAACACAACGGCAGTGAGAGACCCTCACAACGATCACGAGATCAGTTATCATCAGCTTTTTGGCGATGTCGTGGCCGCCAGGAATCTTATTCGCAAACAGCTTACTGCCAATTCGATGGAGATGATACGGAGGGGAGACGAAGTATGTGTGCTCGTTGTCGCAAGAGGCTACCCCTTTGTCGTTGGGTTCCTTGCCGTGATGTGTTTAGGCGCCATCGTTGTCCCTCAAAGTGAGCTCTCGAAGTCACCTTTCATCTCCGATCTTAGCGCTGAACTATTGCATAAGGCCCTCAGATCTCTTACGAAGAGCTCATCCACGCAACAAGAACCTCACGCGCGCATGCCACAGTGTGCTCTTCAACCCATGGGGAGCTGTGCCGAAGCATTGCCGGCCGCCCAGGTATCGAAAGCGATTACCGCGTTGTGCTTGTGGATGGCTGTATCAAGACCACGCCCACAGACCTGCGCTCATTGGTTTTTTCTTCGGGCAAAGCACCTGACCCCAACAAGCCAGGTCTCGTCATCTTCACTTCAGGGAGCACAGGTCGACCGAAGGGAGCCGTGATGAGAAGATATAATGTCTTTGCGAGTGCTCTAGCTTCAGGATGGCGGAACAACATTCGAGCCGGCTATACCAGTCTCCAAAGCCTCCCTACGCATCATGCCACGGGCCTCATGGTAAACACTGTCCCGACCCTTGTTGGTGGTGGCTGTGTGGAGTTTACGAGCGCCAAACTTGATATACCGGGGCTCTGGGATCGGATCCGGCGTGGAAATATCACGTCGTTTTCCGCCGTGCCAACAGTTTTTATACGCCTCCTGCAGCACTGGGACAATGTGCTCATGAGGCTTGATGTCAAAGAAAGGGAAGAATACCGCCAGGCACTCTGTAACATTGAGCAGTTTCACTGTGGGTCTGCGGCATTACCTGTACATGCTTCTCAGAAATGGGCGACACTGTGTGATGGGCGTCACATCCTTGAAAGATACGGCGGAACGGAATTCGGCAATCCGTTTGCGAACCTAAAGGGAATGCCATTCGTCCCGGTAGGATATTAATTGAGCCTTCAGTCGCTTAAATTAGAGACGGAGGAGAAGAAAATCTACCGCTAACACTGTACGATAGGGCTCGGTTGGGATAAAGGCTCCCGGGACAGAATCATACCTCGAGGGTGGTGATCAAGGAGAGGTTCACGTCCGCTCGCCATTTATGTTCTCAAAGTATATGCCACCTCCTTCAGTCTCAATCTTGTCTAACATTCGCTGGTAGATACATCAACGACATTGACGGGACCCGGAAGTCCCTAACCAATGATGGATTCTTCAAGACTGGGGACATAGCGGAGAAGGTTGGAGACAAATATTTCCTCAAAGGGCGGAGCTCGGTTGACAGTAAGTATACTGAAGATCAAGACCAGACCTAGCTGAAGCCTCTTCGCAGTCATCAAGTCAGGTGGTTACAAGATCTCAGCCCTTGACGTCGAGCGCGAGATCTTGGAGCACCCGAAAGTCCAGGAAGCAATTGTGGTCGGCGTCGATGATGCAGACCTGGGTCAGCGGATAGCAACGGCCGTGGTCCTGAAAGAAGTTTGTCTCTCTCGTTTTCTCTATCGAGCTCTCTCAAGATGGCTGACACTGCTTCTATTCTAGGGACAACAATCGCTCTCGTTGTCGGAGCTTCGAGACTTTCTAAAGGACAGACTGTCATATTATAAACTACCGACGATTCTTCGCGTCGTGCCAGAGTTGAAGAAGACCAACACCTTCAAGGTACCCAAGTTATTGGTGAAAAAGGAATTATTTGAGACGGCAAGTCCTGACCTTCAGTATTGGAAACGGAACACCGCCAAACTATGAGGGCCAAGTAGATGGAATAGGGATCAACAGGATCGGCGGAGAACAGAGAGCAACACCAGGGTCTCCCGTAGTATTCAAGCCACCAGACCTCGTCTAGAAATATCTTCTGTAAACAGGCAAAACCTCTCCTGCAACGCAGTTCCTTGAACGGCGGTCCAGAATTGCACGCAACGGCTTTCAGTATTGGGCTGCAGTATCTTAGGTCATTCTCAAACACTAGCTTGTTGAGCAAATTCATTAAACAGAACGAGGAAGAGTCTTCTCATCCATATCGTATATGGACACTGTACTCAACACCGCATTCCGCAGACACCAATCACAGGCAAGCTCCTTAGCAGGTGGAACATTTACAGCAAATATGAATCTTACCAATAAAGTCCTGCTATCCCGTTACTCGTAGTTATCTCGTATGTGTAACCTATAACGACAAGGCCAGCACCAAGAAATGGTTATGGTTCTCCTCGTCGACTTGAAGCTCTAAATGGAAAAAAAATCTTAAGCTTCTACAACTATATATAACCCTAAACAAGCTAGAAATTTACTAAAGTAGATTCGTCATATGAACGGTTATCTCAGCAACAGCCAGTGGCTTCGCTCCATGACGGATCCTGAACGTTGTTATGCCTGGGTCTGGGGTCAATCGCGTCTGGAGCAAATTCTCCGCAACAAGCTGCCCAGGACATGTACTGGAAGTTGTACTCGGTACAAGTAGAGTATCCGGTCCCGGCTAGCTTGGACGGTGGGACGCTGCCGCCGAGCGGAGCTCTTTGCGGACCCATCAGTACTCGCACCTCGGGCCGGTAGGCTGACCCACTCTCTGAACCGTGGGCCGTGGAGACCATTGAGCATAGACTGTTCCAAACTGGATGTACGTGCTTCTGGCAGAATGAAGGTGACTGGTGCGTGACAATTTCTGCCGGCGGCGCGACATCCTGTATCCGAAGATAGGAAGTCAGACTTCAGATCTGTATGAACTCGTCCCAGATAGACATTTGGTCGTCATGGGGCTTTCAGAGACCTACGTTCGAATGTATCCTTCCGCAGCATTGCCAACCAAATAGACGGTCCTTGGTTGACTCTGGAGCTCGAACTGGGACATCAGCTCGTCACGGAGTCCTGTGGGTTCGCGCGAGATCAAAAGAAAAGATGCCTTCCAGGCATCCGGTGTACATTTTCTCCAACGTAGTAACAAGAGCGACATCTACACTACTATGGGCAAGCGCGCCTCTTGCTAAGAAAAAGGCCAGTTGAGCCATTTGCACACGCGTTGTTAACGTGGACGATAGGGAGCCCAGGTCATGCCCAGCTGATAGAATACCCGTTGACCGGATACGTTTGCACAGCAAGCAAAACCCGCATTTTAGCTCATGATAATTGATACCGAGATCAAGGAGATCTCTGGAGCCAGCTTCAAGTCAAAGCTGTGGATAATCCGTCGACTTTTATGGCTTGGACCATGCCTCCTCCAATGACAAAGAAGGGATTTATACATGCCGTTTTCTTGTGTACTATTTCCTTTATCAACAGCGAAATAATAGTCAGCTTATCGTAGAATCTGATAGGAAGAGAGGCTAGAGTCAGGTAAACAAATTTCTGCAAGCCTAAAAGACCAGCAGCCGTCGGCCGGGTCTCCAAATGGGCAGAAAAGATGGCGCCCGCTCGGGAACGGAAGTGTGGCTGCAGGCTTGGGATCCTGTCACCTCAAACAGCGCCCCTGGCAGACTTTTGCTCCTCTTATAGCCACACTAGAGTGGCGGGTCACAGGAGAAAGTAGATACTTTGCCATAAAGTCAACTGTCGCACATTTTCTGTTCCGAACTTGCCTCTCGAGCCGGACGTGAAAGCGACTATGGCAGGTCCGATTTGGTCGGGAACCCGGCCAGAGAAGATGACCACAGTTCCAATATCGACCATTGTAGGCATCAAAAAGGGCTTTGAGACCACCACTCAGAATCACGCTTGTCCTGGGTTCGACCGTGCTCGAACCTGGCTTGCGAGCTCGACACGTGCAGGGATCGAGTTCTTCGCGCAAGTTGACGCTTAACGCGAGCATATCAGTGAGAAACTGTTGGCGAGAGGTAACCAATCCCAGCGTTGTTGTCTCTAATCATTGTCGTATTTTTGCGCAATGGCGAGGTCGAAAGCTGCAGGTGAAAGCGCCCTGTTGTTGGGAAGTTCCATCCAGACGCAGCTCCACCTACTTCCGCCCTATCCTCTGTTCGTGGCTGGGACCTCGGCCCCTGGAGATGTTCCAAAGAATGCCAGCAGAGATGCATGTAAGCGCGACGGCTGCGACGCTGCGATCGGAGATCATCTGCTCGGCGGCCGGCCCTTCGGCCGCCTCGGGCTTTGCTGAAGAATCTGGCCATGTGGGTTGTCTGGTCAAGGAAAATCACCCGCGACGTTTCAAGCTGTCCGATCAGTCAACGAGCTCTACAAGTACAAAATTCATACCGATGTGATGGCTGCTTTAGCTGCGCACCGCCGCGTTCCTACAGTTTAGACTCAGGACCCTTGTACATGTCCGGGTACCTGGTACTACTCGCAGATGAAGCACTGCCGCTCTTGATACGCCACGAGCCGCCGTCCACGTCCAGACATGCTCCGTTCACAAAGTTCCCCGTGTCTGCAAAAAGAAACACGGTCGCGTCGGCCACGTCTTTGATGAGACCAAAGCGCTGAAGGGGCACATTTCGCATGGCCTCTTCTCGAGCCTCTGGCTGAAGGAGGCGTGACATGCCCTCGGTGTTGTCAATGGGGCCAGGTGCGATGATGTTAGAGGTGATTCCTCTGGGACCATACTCGAGTGATATGCAGTCCGACAAGGCATTGACCCCGGCCTTGGCGGCACAGACGTGCGCTTGCGACAGTCGTGCGCTACGGTAGTTGGTGGAGCTGACGAACACAATGCGCCCACCCGTGCCGTTGGGTGCTAGGCCAGAGGCATATGTCAGCATTGCAGGGTCTTGAAGAGCGTGACGGAGGCCAGAGTTGCTTCGATACGCCTCGTGAGCTCCCACGAGTGTGAAAGAAGAGGAAATGGTTGATCAGCAACCCTTACCGTGTCTGCCATCAGTGCGATACGCCTCAGCCGATGCCAGCAGGTGTGGTAGCGTGGCCTTCACCGTGATGAAAGAGCCGATCAGATCAATGTCGACCACCGCTTTGAACGCGCCCACAGACAAGTTTGAAATCGGCGCGAGAAAGTTCCCAGCAGCCCCGGCACTAATACCGGCAAGGGTCAGCGGGGGCTTGACACGGTCCCACACAGGGGCCAAAGAAAACAGACGGCCACTCTCAGAGAGAACAGGGAGATGCAGAACCAGCCATCGGAGCTGATACTGTACTCACATGACAAAATCAATGCCTCCGAGCTGGCCGACGCATGTGTCCACTGCCTGTTGGACCTGCTCTGGATTCCTGACGTCAACTCCTCCCAGGCCCAAAACCGAACTTCCTGGACGAACAGACTGGATCTCTTCGGCCACTCGTTTTGCCTTTTCATGGTTCCTTCCGACTATGCAAGCGTTGGCCCCAAGCGATACCAGAGCTCGTACCTGGCCGGAGCAGATGGCACCCGAACCGCCAGTGCAAAAGACGACTTTCTTATCTGGCCCCGAAAGATGGGAGTGTCAGCGATTTAGGCATGTTGATTTTTGTCGCGCCCTTCTCTTGCCTGACTTTCTCCCTGCGGCACGAACTTGATAGACCAAATGGAATTGGAGTTCTGGCTGAGACTTCGACTGGGCACGACTGACCGAATAAACCTGCTCTCCACGCGTGGCTGGCGACAGGTGCTCCGAAAAACTCCATCTCGACGAGCCACCAAGCGATCGATATCCCTTGGCCGGCCTGTGTGGTTAGTAGTAACGCAATATGACGCGTAAAATAGGTAAAGAGAGCTCGTGTAAATTTTAGGCCGTTTAGTATCTGCTTGTATTGAGGCAGGGTGATGGATGCAGCTCTAGAACAATACCGCAGCCTCTCACTAGAATCGCGGTATTTTCGAATGGTCGTAGTCGACTGCGGGATCGATCAAAAAATGGAATCTGTGTGTCCTAGCCGGATTCTGTCGCATTCGGGGCCAGTTATAACAGAAGACCCCGTTCAGCCACAGCTGCGAGAGCACCTGGGAAAAACGCCGAGGTCTTCATATATTTATCAGTTTTCCCGAAACTAGCAGACTGGCTCCTCTTCCCCGTCTCCGAGTCCCCAGGCGCTTCGTATTGTACAGTGGGCCACTCCTGATTCGTCAGCCAGCGGCAAGAAGCTTCTATACCCGAGGCAGTAGGTGCAGGCCTAATATCTAGCCCGGAGCATGGCCACATCTGTCCTCTGCTTGAGCCGACATAAACTCGTCCGGCCTCAGTGTTCTCCAGTAGAGCTTTCTCCTCTGCACAACATTTCATCCCTCGTCGGCCTGTACTCTAATCTGGTGGTGTACCGACTAAACGTTCTTCCACCTGCTTAACAACTTGAACTTTCTAGGACCTTACTGCCCCCCGCCCCCCGACCGAGGAAATTCGATCTGAGTTGGGAAAACAGCGTCAGTTTTGTCAACTGCGTGACAAGTTCCTGCAAGCCAGCCATCAGCGAATACGGGCTGCGTGTCGACACGGCCTTCAGACCATCCCTGCTCCTCGGAGCAATTAATTGGCACAGAATCCGAGGTCTATCGGTGTCGACATCCCGCATGGATCGCTGCGCGCCACGCGAGATCCCCATGGGTCGGTCCCATGCCATATCCTAAAGCGGAGGATGTGGAACCCCGCCTTCAGCGAGAAGATGATCCGAGGCCACGGAAACAGAATCCGCAAATGTACATTACATTGACCGTTTCAGATCGCGGCGCTGATAGCTATAACGCTGGTTGGAGAAAAACGACCATCCACGCATGCGCGTGCCCTTGTTCCATCCATCGGTGCTGACATCTTGATTGTGTTCCTTTTCTGCAGGACACCGGGTAAATACGTCCGCCTGATTCAAATTCTACAGCTTGGACGCTCCGGGGTGATCTGGGGGGTTCGATCACTCCTTCCGTATGATCGAACGAATCCAAGCCAGTAGCATTGGGCTCTCAAAGTCATGTGCGACGGATCTTAGCATGCATACGCTTATCATTTCTGGCTTGATTTCTTCGACGTTCGCATGGCATCCTTGTGTTGTGTTTGAGGGGGCCTGCGCGTGAGGAGACTTTCTCGTCAAGCAGCTCGAGAACAGGATGAGACTCCTAAGCCAAGTTTGAGGAGGATTCCGACGTGGACCCATTTTTTCATCGGTGGTCACAATCGGAGGCGCCCTAGAAGAGAAAGAGAGACGGACACAGAAGAAACTGCCTCTGGATTCGCCTCAGTATTCGCCTCGGGACCACGAAGAAATGATGACCCGAGACTTAACTTGGTTCGAAAGGGAAGTAAAGAAACGCATTAGTTAGGATAATGGTTCCAGAGATGAATGTCGATTAATGCTTTGGATGCGTGGAACGAGCATATGAGGAGCTGGCTCTTCCGTCGTCGGTCGTCGGTTGTCTGTTTGTGTGGGAGTGAACAGCTGGGGTTTCCTAACGGAATGAATGGCCAGTGTTGTCGAAGCTGGAGAGGTAGAAATGACAACGCAGACCAGAGAAACAAAAAGCAAGGGGAAGCTAAACACCACACCACGGGAAACTTGGGTAATTTTAAAAGTTGGGAATATGAGAATATGGGAATATTGGGAATATTGGGAATATTGGGAAGGAAGTTGGGGAAGTTGGGAAACAAACCCTTGGACACGCATACACCCATTTCAGAGTCCCCGGTCGCCAGCACTGGGGCGGTAGTGGCACCGTAATTGGGATAAAGAAGACCGCCCGTAAATTTTGATTGTAAGTGACCGTCTCTAACTTGGTTAATAATTCTTGAGTGCCCATTCTCTACAACTTGGCCGACCTCTGGCGCCATTCGCGTCTATGTATGTCGAATCAGCCGATGGACATGAAAACCCTTCGCCAATATCTTGGCAGGTACGAATGCTCGGCCCCTCCAACCAACAGCAGAATCTGAAAAGAAGCCTGCCTACCTCGATCGGCCAAAGTTGGCGGGTGCTGCAGGCTTGTTGTCCAGGATCTCCTCAATCTCTTCCATGACCTTGTCGTCCAGCTTCTCTAGGATTTTGAGCGCCTTGCAGTTGTCCACGATCTGTTCGACCTTGGTGGCGCCCAGGATGACGGTGCTGACATTGGGGTTCTTCGCAGCCCAGGCCAGTGCCAGCTGGGTGGTGTTGCCACCCAATCGCTCGGCAATCTTGGTCAGCTTCTTGACCTTTTCAATCTTGGCCTTGCCTTCCGGCTTCTGGAGCTGCTCGACCGTGCTGCCAAAGAAGTCCTTGTGGTTTGCGAAACGAGAGCCCTCGGGGATACCGTCGTTGTACTTGCCGGTCAAGAGACCGGAGGCTAGCGGGGACCAGATTGTCGTGCCGTACTTGTACTCTTGGTATAGTGGTGCGTACTCGACCTCGAAGCGTTGACGGTGAAAGGCGTTGTATTGGGGCTGCTCCGCGATCGGGGCAATGAGATTGTACTTCTCAGCAATGAGGGTCGCCTCGATGATCTGAGCCGCGGACCATTCAGAAGTGCCCCAGTAATAGGCTAGGTTGAGGTTTCGGATGACCTGGGTGAAGCCCTCGACGATCTCCTTCATCGGGGTGGCGTAGTCCGGTCGGTGGGCCAGGACAATGTCGACATATGGTTGTTGAAGACGCTCGAGGGAGCTCTTGAGACCTTCTACGACGTGTTTGCGCGAGAGACCACGGGTGTTGGGCTCCTTGCGGCCAGTCCCGAAGAAAATCTTGGTTGACAAGACATATTCGTCCCGGGGCCAGTCGAGCTCCTTGAGAGCATTGCCCATCTCAATCTCGGATTGGCCGTTGGCGTACGTCTCTGCCGTGTCGAAGAAGTTGATGCCGTGATCCCACGCTGTCTGCAGGCATCTGCACCACGCTGTCAGCAAGATCTTGACGAACCCAGGGTAGGGTCCCCGACGTACTCCTTGACAATGTTGCCCTTCTGAGTTCCACCGTAGGTGAGCCAGCCACCTGTCAAAACAACCCATCAGTCTCGCATTCACTTTGAGCATTTGGAATCAGCCCTACCCAGAGAAAACACTGAGACCTTCAGCCCAGTAGGACCGAGGTGACGGAACACCTGATGATAGCGTTAGCAGTCGAGCCAGCGCGTAACAGGATGGGCTCGTCGCGACAACATACCATGTCCTTGGGGTCGAAAGAGGATCGGACAGCCATGTCTGCGAATGATCTGGTTCGGATATGAGGTTGATGGAGGATTGCACTTCTTGGATAACGGGGTATGAGTTTGAGTTTTCCTGAAGTCGCTCTCGACAACGACTGCATGAAATGGAAGTGAGGTAGAAGTGAAAAAGGGAAAAAATTGGTGTTTGGCGGGGTTACGCTTCAAATGACGTTTAGATTGGCTCCGGCATGGCGACTTAACTCGACTCTCAATTCCCTTTCTCAACAACCCCTCAACAACGGATATGGGCTATCACCGACTCCACCACCGGGGGGCTTGTATTTGTTGCGAGAGCATTTCCCGGATACAGCAGGCCCAAAATCCGGAGATTGGCCGCCGACTGTGGTCAATTACTAATTGGATGGGAACCGGCTCGCGTGATTTGTCCAGGCCAGTGGGCAAGGTCAAGCACCAAATCATGATGTCGAGATGACGCTATTCGTTCTCGTGGGCCAGAAACAAACATCGCCACCACTGCAAGGGGCACGGTCGGCTCTGGAAGCGTTGCGACCGATGATCGGGACGTCCGCTCTTGTGCCGGGGCCAACGCCGTCGTCCGCTGTCTGTGGACGCGAATTCAGAATTCATCTTGAGAATTTGTAAGAACGCCCAGGAGATAGGAGATAGTGTTCGTGGGTTGTTTCCTGGGTGTTTCCCTTCACGATCGATATCTCGGAGACCATATCCGAGATGGATATACCCGCTACTCGTATGGCCACACCGTGAACAGCGCGACTACTATCGAAACTCTTCTTTCAAGGCTCCCTTCCCTTCAACCTCCAACTCCTTGCTCTCCAGCTGCACTGCCACAAGTCTCACCGGCTGCGACTCACTCGTATTCTTCCACTTGTGCATGGTTCCTCTCTGCACGAACAGGTCCCCTCTCTTCAAGATCCTCTTCTCTCCAGAGTCCAGCTCTAGCTCGATCTCACCTTCGAGAATGACCCCATAGTCGATGGAGACCTGTTCCATGTTGAGTAACGTAGTCTAGGTGAGTTTGACAGACTTACCGTGCGATGCATTGGCGATTCCGCCCCAGGCGCCATGTCGACGACACGGAACACCGAGCCCCCTTTGATAACGATGCCTGGATGCTGCTGCTGGTATTTGTTGTAGGTCGCCAGATCGGCGTTGCCGTTGAAGTCGGGCGGCATGGCATCCGTCGCGTAGCCTAGGCCGAAGCCCGAGTTGGGGAAATTGGACCATGACGGATCAGGTGGCAGTGATCCGGGGCCAGATGGGCTCGACGGCGTCGGCTTGGCGGGGTCAGAAGTCTCGAATACGGCTATGCCCTCTGCATTGTGCGTCGTGATGTGGCGGGCAAACTTTGGCAGACCTTGAACGACAGTCCCTGAATCCGTCATATTGCTTGCGTGCTTGCTGCTATTTGAAGAGAGATGTGACTGATGAACGCGGCGCTAGCAACCAACACCTTAGATACCTTTCAACGATGTCGATATTGCTATCTAAACGAGCAGAGTCACTGACAGTGTTGGAACAGCACGAAATATGTGGTTTCTTGTATCGTTTTTGAAATAGTTAGTGGTGCAGCAACCTCCTTTAACATCACTGCCGGGTTCAGCAAGGGCTGACTAAGAAAGTGGGAGTCCATCGGCCCTGATTGAGATATGAACCTTATCTCGGAGGGCTCGCAGAGAAAAAGTGTGGAGGCCACAATGGAGGTGGATGGGCTCTGGAAAAGCTTCCTGTTCGGCAAGGAAAATGGACACATGGGTCGTGCCTACGAGTACGAGTACAGATCAGCTTCCGTGAGAGAAAAGCGTGGGGCTCAGCGAAACCGGGGGAAAGTGAAATCGACGACCCCTCACTAATCCAAATGCTGGCGGAACCCCCTCGCTTGACTGCCGGAAGGCCTAGGGCCAGTCCCGCTCGGCGATAAGCACACGGCCGAAGCTTAGGTATTGTCAGGAGGTCGGCTGGACCACTTGACTTGGGCAGGGCAAGAAACCTGAGAATCGGCGTACCAATGCCGACCTAGCTTTCATCTACTTTAAGAGTCCCAAACTGCGGCGCTGCATCGACAACTCCCACCTCTTTGCAATACTCGTCCCAATGCTTTAAAAGTTCCTGTAGCTTGTCCGGATGGGTTGCTCCCAGGTCGGCAGTTTCTCCAGGGTCTTGCTGCAGGTCATATAATTGCCATTTCCCAGGCCCAAAGGGCTTGGGTATCATGACGGCTTTCCAATTTCCCTTTCGCAGGGCTTGCCGGTCGAAAAGCTCCCATCCCACAACCGAGTCCTCCCCGTGGATATACTGTTTCTTTGCCGGGTCGGTCAAATATGGCAACCACGATTGCCCTCGGATTGGGACAACAGGCCGCCCCTTGTAAGTTGCTCCCGGGTGCTGTGCGCCTGCCAGTGCAAGAAGTGTAGGGGCGATGTCCATCACCGTTGCGAAAGACCGATCCAGCTCACCGGCCCGCGAATCTGTCAATGGCGGGTACCTCAAGATGAATGGTACTCTGATACCGCCCTCTGATGAAAACGACTTGTATAGTCTGAGTGGCGCCATGCCTGCCGATGCCCACCGCGGGCCATACCAGATATAGGAGTTCTTTCGACCCATGTTCTCGTAACTGTTGTCGTAATACCGGTCAATATAGTCGAAGATGTTCTCGTTCACGACGGGATATGCCTCCAGCAGCAAACCTTCGGCGCCATTGTCCGACATGAACATAATCACGGTGTTGTCGTACTCTCCGCTTGATTTGAGGTACGAAATAACACGGCCGATGTTCTTATCCATGTTCTGCACCATCGCTGCGAAAACCTCCATCGTCCTGGACGAGAACTTCTTCTCGTCCGCGGTCAACTCGCCCCATTCCTTGCTTAGCGGCTTGTCGAGCGGTAGCGCAAATACCTCGTGGGCTTTGGTCTGTGGAGTAATGATGCCAAGGTCTTCGAGACTCCTGAGGCGCTTTTGCCGCAACACGTCCGGACCTTCGTCGTATAGGCCTCGGTAATCTCGGCGATCTTCGTCCGGGGCTTGTAACGGCCAGTGAGGTGCAGAGAACGGTAGGTAAGCAAAGAACGGTTTTCGTTTCTGGTCTTCATCCCGTTCCTCGAAATACTGCAGCAGCTTTGTCGTGAAAGAATGTGACGAATAGAAATCTGCGCCTAAATCGGTCACAGATACGGGTGAATCGCCTTCCGCATAAAAGGTACCGTTCCGTTTAAGGAGACCAGGCACCTTTTCTTGGACCTGTGGCTCCCAGCCGTAATGGTTCGCGCCGCCCTACGATGGTCAGGAAAGGAGACTGACATTGCGGGAAGTACCATACTGGAAGCAGGCTGAATGAGCGATCGAACCCTTTCTTCGAAGGGTAACGGTCTGGCGTCATTCCCAAATGCCATTTCCCCGACATGAGGGTGAAGTACCCAGCACCTTGAAGGAGTTCGGGTAATGCTGCCACGCGGTCGTTTAAATATCCTTCATAGCCCGGCTGACCCTTCTGAAACTCCTTTATCGCTTCGATCATCGTCCCCAAGCCGGCAATGTCTAAAGAACCGAATCAGCACACCAGGCCTGGGGAATGCCGTCAATCCAAGGGCAGCACTTGCGGTTGTCCGTGCCGCTCAGCAGCATTGAGCGAGTGGGAGAGCACGCGGCTGCGGCATGGAAATCCGTAAATCTGAGACCTTCACGTGCCAGGCCGTCAATGTTAGGAGTCTTGATCTCTCCCCCAAACGCGCCAACATCCGAAAACCCCAAATCGTCGGCGACGATGATCAGGAAATTTGGCCGCTTGGGCGCGGCCGATTCCTGAGGCGGCACCGCCATTTTATGAGACTCTTCACCCTGAGAGCCTTCACAAAGTAACCTAATCGTTGTTGAGGGGTTTCTCCGTAATTTAATCGTAACCAGGAAAGAGAAGAAACCTGGAGGACCGATTGTAGTCTCGGTCGACGCGTCCCCAACCGGATGGAACTCGGGATTAATTTATTCCGCTTGGCTGGGCAGGCACGCACCGCATAACGAAATCCGTCTGTGAAACGCGTCATTTATCCCACCCTTTGCGCAAGAGTCACTGATATCGACAAGGCAACGTCAAGAGCACACCAAACGACACCGAAGACACATTCATGTGCTCTCCTGGCAAGTTGCATCAAAGTAGGTCGATGCGTCCTCGTCCGTTCATGGATTGGAACTCGGCCAATTTATGCCCACATTCGGGGGCGTGCGATAATTACCTACTCGGACTCCCTTCGTGCATTGCTGGTGCGTTGCTGAGATGAGATGCACAAGTCCAACATGCAATCCATAACCCAACTACAGCATCCAACGTGTTTCCAAGCATGCCTCCCGATACTACAGCTGCTCCCACCCCGAATCACCGCCTCTCGGCAAGCTCCCTGATTTTCTCCAGCCTCAGTTCTCCCTTCTTACCCCAGCCGCCCTGGCCATACTGCACGCTCGGCCGGAACTCCTCATACATGTGGAAAGCGGTTCTGTTCAACTCCCCCTTCTTAGCCTTTGCTTCGAAACCGTCAATTGCTTCCTCCATCGCCGCCTTCGTCCTCTTATAGTCGGCCTCCCCATATTTCTTGATCAACAGCGTCTCGTTGGCCTTTTGCGGCTTCCCAGAAACGATCGCATTGCCATCCTTTAACAACAGCTTGAAGGACATGACTTCCACTTCATCATTGGCTTCCTTCTCAGCGGACCGTTTCCTCTTTTCCTTCTCCGCTTTCTTTTCTGGGTCGTCTGCCGCCTGTTCAATCGCGCCGATGGCACGACCCTTGGAAATCGCGCATAGCGTGGATATCGCGGAGCCGATGCTCAAATGCGTGGCCCAGGACAATTTGGGGTATAGCTTCTGCGCAACACACGCGGCCCATAGTTGTAACACCGGCGCGCGATTTATGATGACGGGTTTGTTGTCTTCGGCGGGTGTGACGTCTTCATCAGGTTTGATCGAGGCCTGCTTCTGCTTCTGCTTCTTGGTCGGCCGAGCAGTTTTCGGAGGCTTTTCCTCGTCTCCAGGTTGCTTGCGCTTCGCACTTGTCTTGGTGTTCGTGGTTTCCGGAGTGCTTGGCCGTCGTCGGGACTTGGAAATGTTGGCTTTCTCTTTCACGGGCTTGTCCTCGAAATCTTCCAGGTGCGTCTGCTGGAGATTGCTCTTACTTCTTGTTGTAATGGGCATTTTGATTTCGTTATGTTTTTTGAAATAGTTGCAATCAGATCCTAGCGAAATGAAGGCAGGCAAAAGATGTGGTTCGAGCAGTGCGCATCAGGTGCTACAGCAGCCAAGACGAGGTGAATTCACGCCCAGCTCGCCCCCGATCGGGACGAGGCTCAGGCGGCCGGCTTCGCCGGTACTCTGGGGCCGTCGGGGGGAAATCAATGCTTGTAGTCGACGTCCCGGCGTGGTAAAATGCCCCGAGAAGCCGAGGTTCACGCCCGCATCGCTGGGTGGATTGTTCTCTATTACAGGCCTAGCGCATTCTCTATTTGTTTATCCTGCTACGCTACGCTCCGCAGGATATTTACAGATAAACGCAAGTTGCAGGGAAATTTCCCTCCGAATATGGCGGTTGGCGCCGCCGCTTTTGGAGATGGTTTTCCTTCGGTGCCAAGAACGCCGACCCTGGTCTTCGCTCGTTGCGGACTTGACTTCCCACTCATGCCAGGTTCAGGAGGACCTGAATCGGTCCCCTTCAGAAACAACGAAATCGTGCATTCACCGAAAGAATGGATGCCTTCACTGCCCCAAGCGTGGCGCCTGAGGGACGCGCAGCAAGGATCTCGATGGATCTTCTCACACTTTCCCACGGAAGAGCACCTTCTCTAACCCTTAAGAAGTCCTCTCGTACCGCGCCTCGTCACCCGTCTTCTTTTCTGTATTCGATGAGACCATACTCAAATTGCACCTTGAGCCCGGCGATCACGAGCTTTGTCTCTCTCCTCTCTGTACAGACTTTTCCGCACAGTCGACCATTACCCGAACTGCAGAGAAGGGTGTTTTCATCGGGGCTGAATGGCCGCGCAGAATTTTGGTCTCCGGACCATCGCCCAACTCTCGCCTGAGCATTATCGACGCCATCGACAACGGCTCATGACGTAAGAGCAGTTTTGTACGAATAGGCAGCGGCGCTAGCAGTTCGGAGGCAATCAATCCCCAGGGGCTTCGCCATGGCGTATCGCCTGTCGCCTCAACACACTTTCCCCGATGCACTCGTCGACCTCTTTGTCGTCTATCTTCCGCTGCTCTATCCTTCCAAGAAGAGTCGACATGCTGCAATAGCGTCCACCTCTATCTGCATCTGTGGTGACAGCTCAGGCGCGACCCTTGCCGTCGCACTCCTGCAGCTCATCCTTGAATTGCAACGGCAAGCGCACGGCAGCCTAGCCACCATTCGCCGGAATGAAAAGGATGTGCTGTTGCCGTTTTCCAAAGCCATTGCCACGCATTCGGGATTCATAGACCTCACAAGATCATTACCATCTGAGACAGCAAACTTGAAGTTCGATGTCATTCCTTCTCCTGCGCTGCCCCAGTACCTCGGTCGAGATATGTCCAGGATGCAATCTGGCCCCCCACGCCACCTTGTCACTACGTGTATGCCACAGCGCCGCTCTTGAGCCATCCACTTGTGTCTCTAGTTACTGCGAAAGTGTGGAGGGGTTGTCCTACGAAGGTCTGGCTTAGCATAGGGCAGGAATGTCTTGCGGACGGCAGCATTCTCATCGCGAAGAGCATGGCGGAGCAAGGCGTTGAAGTGGCTCTCGAAATCTACGAAGGCATGCCTCATGATTTCCTCGTCCTTTCCCTATCCAACCCAGTTGGACAAGAGTGTTTAGACCGTTGGGCATCCTTCATGAGCAGCCCTGGTCGCCGAGAATTGCAAAAGCAAACCTCAGAAAGAGCTAGAACCGGCGCTGTGAGGGATGTAAATGGGTGATGGCTGGAAAAGGAGCTTCTCGGGGTGCAACCTCTTTTAACACAGGAGAAGAGGTGATTAAGGGAATGGAGGAAGCCATCGCACAATGGGGCACTCCCTGGATACGACAGGATTAGTACGGTTTATGGGCTTCATCGGGAGAGAGAGAGAGAGAGAGAGAGAGAGAGAGAGAGAGAGAGTACAGCCAGCTATTCGGTGCAAAGAGAAATGTGTGATGATTGAAATCAACGTGATGCAAAGCCATAGCTTCGCTACTTCGCTTTCAGCCATGACATTTTATGACCGAACCTCCGTCGATATAAAGCTCTTCTCCAGTGATGAAACTCGCTTTCTCGCTTGCAAGAAACACAACACCTTCGGCTATCTCTTCTGCAAGCCCCCATCTATACATGGGAATCAATTGGATCATCTCCTCGGGATAAGTTCCAATTCTGATCTGATGGTCAAGCACTGTTACCGTCAGTAATCAAAAAGCGGCCGTCAACTTCCGAGTTCTACCTACGTGGAGTTCTGATATATCCAGGGCAGACTGAGTTGACACGGATGCCGTCCTTCCCATACGCACAAGCGTCCGTACGTGAGATTCCCAAGACTGCAGCCTTCGAAGCGGCGTACTTCAGATACGGATTAGTGGTTGCGACTTGAATCGTGGCCGTTGACTCACTGCCCCAACATTCTCGTGAGAAACACGACCAAAAATTGAAGATATATTGACAATGGAACCTCTCTGAGGGGTGGTGCCGGCCCTGCGACTGTCGTCAGTCCACAGCACCGTCGCTTTTCCAAGCCATGGACAAACCTTGACCGAAGCTCTGGTTCCTGCGTCAACATCTGCCGCAATTCCGCTCGCTCACACAGCCACACCCCTCTTTGATTCACGTTTTGCACACGATCATAAGCTTCAACTTCAAGCTCATGGGTCCGGACTCTAGGTTTGCTGGAAATTCCTGCATTGTTGACAGCATAATGAATTGCTCCAAACGCCTCGACTGCCTCATCGACCATTCTCTGGACTTGATCCTCCTGAGAAACATCGCATGTAACAAGGCGGGTTTGGACACTGGAGTCCAGCTCCGTCAACTCATTGGAAACAGTCTGGAGACCATCACCATTGAGATCTGCAAGCACGAGGCGGGTGCATCCCTCGGCGACAAATGTGTGAGCCACTGCGCGTCCAATACCAGATGCGGCACCAGTGACGAGAGCAACGCTATCAATGTCATTCTTTGTGCAGGGGAGGCTTGATTTCAATTCTACTCACCCTCTCATCCGATAAGGAGCTGGTGCCATCATGAATGCTACCTGGCAGTTTACTCAAAATTGAATAAAATGGATTTGAGCGTAACGTCTAGATGTCTGCCTACGATGGAAAACACTCAATCATTAGCCACAAATCCTTGCTTGTACTTTGCCCGCAGAACAGCAACTACCTAGATGTAATTAATGCATTCTGGTTGTCCACTTTGAGATTACAGGTAGCCAGAGCCTCGGGGATAGTGCAAATCACGTAATGCACGATGCTGGGGTGTGGGGGTGGTCTCCTTAGTAATGACACCACACTCCGAGTCATCATCTGTCCACGGCGGGCACACACGTAAGTACATTTGGGCCCAATACTACACATGGTTATGATAGGTCGAAATGGCCAGCTCTATCTCGAGCCATCTGCCCACGGCGAGTACACACGTAAGTACATGCGGACCCGATACTACTAACACTACACAAGCTTATGACAGGTCGGAAGGGTCAGCTGTATCCCTTGTTTCATTACTTACAAGCTGTACAGAATGGCTTGGTGATATTTCGCGGAGTAGCCTGACACCCAGTCGAAATGTAAAACACAATGCCCAGCCTTAGGCTTGAAAGGGAGCATTTAGTCGAACCGGCGCGTTCGGAGTCCAGCGACAAAAAAAATCGAACACTACTTCTTTACTATTTGCATCTATAGAATTGAATATTGCGAAGATGGCAGAGTTCCCTGATTCCAAGGGAAATGTGAAGGAGGGTACAGCCTTACAGGCTCAAAACTCGGAAGACCTGGCCGCGAAGTATGGCTGGCCGCGTGAAAATGAGAGAGGATACCGTATCCAAGAGCGCCCCTATGGTACTGAGCGCCCTATGAGAATTATTCACGTCGGGGCCGGCATTTCTGGAATTTGCATGTCCAAATTTCTCCCGGAAACGCTCAAGGATGTTTCTCTGGTCTGCTACGATAAGAATGCCGATATTGGCGGGACTTGGTTCGAGAACAAGCAAGTATTCATTATCCAGTGAGGAAAGGAATATGTCTGACAAGTCGTGACCGAAGGTATCCGGGATGTGCTTGTGATATACCATCGGTAAACTACCAGGTAAGGAACTAGATGGTCGAAGCTAGCGCAGATATGCTGACGAACAGGGAAAGTTCACTTGGGCAAGGAATCCAAGATGGTCACACTTTTATTCCTTTGCAGGCGAGATATGGGAGTATCTGAGGGATGTCGTTGAACGCTTCGACTTGAGAAAGTATATGAAGACGTCCCACGAAGTGACGGCCGCTTCGTGGGACGATGGGAAAGGTATCTGGGAGGTTACAGTCATGGACTTGCAAAATGGAGTGACCTTTGTTGATACTGCCGAAGTCCTCATCAACAACACTGGCGTCCTCAAGTAAGAGCTCTACTTCAGAAATGTACAGGGCAAGCTGACTCTGTCATCAGCGACTGGAAAATGCCCGACATTGAGGGCCTGAATTTTTTCGAAGGACAGATCTGCCATACGGCCCGTTATGACACCAGTATTGACCTCAAAGGAAAACGGGTTGCTGTGATTGGCATGGGGAGCAGTGGCATCCAGGTCACTGCCGAGATAGCTGACAAGGTCGACCAGCTGTACACATGGATCAGGTCTCCAACCTGGATCACGGCGGGCTTTGCCCAGAACTGGGCCGGCCCTAATGGAGCAAACTTCAAATGTACGTGATTCGCATTCGATTGTCCAGGGTTGCTAACTCGTGTCAAAGACACGGACGAGCAGGGGAAGAAATTTGAGGAAGATCAGCTCGAATATCTTCATTACTGTAAACAGATCGAAAGCGAGCTCAATCAGCGGTTCAAGTTCATCTTGAATGGTACTCCGGAGGCAGCGCAAGCTAAGGAGGCAAGTCCTGCCCTCATGTTGTTGTTGAGCCTTATCTGACATCCGCGCAGTTTGCAACCAACCAGATGAAACAGCGATTAGGCGGCAACAAAGAATTAGTCGAGAAATTAATACCTACAACATTCAATGTAGGATGTAGACGCCCAACGGTAAGATACAAAGCTCTCAAATGATGGGTTTCGCTCTAACACGACACGATCAGCCCGGGAACGGCTTCTTGGAGGCACTCACCAGGCACAATGTCAAGGCATTCGTTCACGGACTCCAAAGAATTACGCCCAAGGGGTTTGTCAATGAGGATGGAGCAGAACATGAGGTCGACGTGATCATATGTGCCACAGGGTATGTTGACTTGCTTGTATGTGGTTAAAATCTAACAGAAACCCAGCTTTGACACCAGCTGGGTCCCTCGATTCCCTATCATCGCCAACGGGAAACATCTGCAAGAGATACTTGCTCAGAGACTAGTGTCGTATCTTTCAATTGGTGTCCCAGAGAGTAAGTTGTGCGGCTCAATCTTGACCTCCTCTCTGATGGCTCCTCAGTTCCCAACTACTGGATGGGGGTCGGACCGTATGGTCCTCTCGGCCACGGGTCGTTCATCCCTATCATCGAACTTGTGACCCGGCATATCCTCACCATTGTCAAGAAGATGCAAAAGGAGAGCATCAAGTCGATTGCACCGCGACGCGATATTAGCGAGTTCTTCGCCGAGCACGCGGACCTGTTCCTCCAACGAACTGCATGGTCTGGACCTTGCAGAAGTTGGTTCAAACAGGGACGACTGGAAGGAAAGCCGACAATTTTCCCCGGCAGCAGACTTGTCTACATTGACCTCCTCAAGGAACCTAGGTTCGAGGACTATGTCATTACATACCGATATGGCAATCCATTTGGCTTCCTCGGGAATGGATTTAGCACCAAAGAATTCGACGGCAGCGATCTGTCATACTATCTAGGGACTGACGAAAGCCCAGGTGGACTGCTGCCCAAGAAGGAGCTCACAAACGGTGTTGCAAAAGGGGCGCTATAGGTGAATATGAGCGCTTGGTCAGGTATATTGAAGGACGTTTTTCAGCTCGACTGTACGTTTTCGGCTGGATGAAATAGTAGAAATCGCAAATCAGACATCACATTTCCGCATTACGGAAGAACTTCTTGTAGTACAAGTGAGTAAAGGCATGGTTACAATCGGGAAATTGAACTCGTGAGTCATGATGAAAAGCGTCTTCTTGGATATAAGTGAGATCGTTTCTGATCTTTATACATTGGTTGAGATAGATGGGCATTTCTCAATCCGAGCCTCCATTCACAGGGATCACTTGGCCCGTCATAAAACTTGCTGCATCTGACAGAGCAAAAAGAATGACATCCACGATATCTGTGGCATAAGCCATTCTCCCCAACGGAATTCTCGAGGAAAGCGCCGAAGACAGTTTCTTCAACTCCTCCGTGTTTCCAGTGGCGCTCGTCGCGCCTCTAGAGAGCGGCGTATCCGTCACACCTAGGTGAGTTGTCAGTCGCTCCTCAGTTTGAGGCGGACGAAATAGGTCTCACCTGGAGCGATTGCATTCACACGAAGGGTTGGCCATTCTTTGGCCCAGGAACGTGTCATTCCCAACACCGCGTGCTTGGACGTGCAATACGCGCCGAGACCGGCAATCCCACGGAGAGAGGCACCACTGGCAATGTTGACGATCACACCAGCACCAAGAGTCCTTTCACTTCCGGGCAAAAGTCCCGGAGCCGAGCTCCCCTTCTGTTGAGACATCCTTTTAATCGCCTCGGTGCCCATGTTCCAGGACCCAGTGACATTGATGGCCATGATTCGAGCAAAGAGTTCGTCGGATGCCATTTTGCCCTCTACCGGGCAGATGCCTGCACAGTTTACAAGACCATCGAGGTTTCCAGGTATCGAGTCTATGAATTTCTTGCAACATTCACGATTTGTGATGTCGCAATTTCCGTCATAGTGCAGATTCGCCTGCCCATCGAGCTGTGGTGGGGCTTTGACGACATCAGCCACGTATACGGTGGCTCCAGCATTGAGCAGAGCTCGTGTGGTTGCAAGGCCAATGCCTGAGCCTCCTCCCTATGAGTATCAAATATTTAGTAACCTTGCGGAGACATACAGAAATCGTGCGAAAAGAGAGGAGCATACCGTTATGGCGATTGTCCGACGAGCATATGAGTTGGCCATGTCTTGTTGTATGCGAGAACTTCTGGGGTTAAGAGGTCTGCTCTATCAGGTTTCTTGAGTGAGCTTTCCGAGGCTCGAGGTTAGAAATAGCCGAGTATCCGTCTCCAACAACCTGTAAGAATTGTCACAGTATTTCTGCTGCCATCCATTTCGACCAAGCTTTTGATCTGACATCCAATCAGTTAGTTCCGGCCTTCCAGGGAGATCAAATTTGCCCAGGTTTACATCGGTGACTAACGCTCTGCAGGCTTGTCTGAGTGTTGGTCCCTGGAATTTCTTTGCAGCATGCGCACACGGCTCCTAAGGCCATGCCCAGGCCTCACCAGTACCGTGAAAAACTTAATTCGGTGGCCTGTGTGTGGGTACTCCAACTGCCAGAGTCCGAAAAGGTGTGCCGAACAACCCCACAACTGCCCGCATGACTGTTCAGCTTAGATGGGTGGCAGACGGGGGTTCAAGGAAGCCTCGGGCTTGGCCAACTGCTCTGCGAGGGTATCAGGTATTTAGCTAAGAATGTTAGCAATCAACCGCACAGTCACCTGCCATTACCTGTTGCCCTGTGAAAAATGGTCTCTGGTGACGAATCAGCCAATCTTACACCAACTGCAATTACAAAGCGGTACGTTTCTCGAAAGTGATGGCGTCTGCTCGTCACAATTCAGTGTTCACAGACTGACGATTGTCGTGCTAGACGTACACGCAATCGCGTTGCACAGCGGTCGTTCAGAGAACGGCAAGCACGCTATGTGAAGGAATTGGAGCAGAAAGTCGCCCAAAGGCCACAAAACGAGAGTGTTAGGCTCAAAACAGCAGAGCATAAGTGCCATAGACTGCGCGAGGCTCTGATAGCCACCAAAAGCCGTGTCTTGGGCTTGAGCACTGCACTATCTGGCATCGCAGACACCATAGACGCGTCGCTGGACTCGCTGGATGATGCTGGAGTGGTCGGTGTATCATCGCAAGACAGCGACGGCCAGAATCTGCCAGAGGAAGGTCGAATCAACTCCTCTAAAGACGTCGACGATTCTGAAGCAGTTTTCCATCATGCTGAAAACACTGAACCGCTGGCGGATGAAAACACCGATCCAATCGATGACTCCCAGAACATATCGGGTCATGAGTCTCAAGATTGCATAAGTGGATTTGGCCGTGCGTCTTGGATTAATGAACAGCACAACAACAACAACAGCAACAGCAACAGCAACAACAACAGCAACAACAACAGCAACAACAACAGCAACAACAACAGCAACAACAACGTGATATCTAATAATTCTTCTGTGCTTCGTTCAACAGGACTCATCGACCCGGCCAATCGTACACAGCAGCCTAGCAATCACACATACCCAGATTGTATTGGCCACGAGACGGCTCGATGGCCGCCCAACGTGAGTCAATCGGAGGCTGCACAGGCGCATCTCCCTCTCCCCCTTTTCCCTTCTGGTTCTCCGCGTGAGAGCTTGGAGTTCCCGCTCTTGAACATGGGTTTTCCTCCAGGCGTTGCTACCTTCCCATCCCTTTTCTCGGCGCACCTTGCAGTGTGCGAGTATTTCACCAAACAAAACCAAGCTTATCGAGATCGTCTTCAACCCCATGCTATGGAATCGTAAGTCATCTTCAGCAGTTCATGCTGACTCTTTGTGAAATGAACTTCTAACTGGACCCAGGTATGCCAAACTCATAAACACTATGGTCAATATGTTTGTCAACACCTGTTGGCCTGACATGCGAATCTGGTGGGCTTACATTCAGTCGTCAACCGTGGTCGAGAAGCTCGTACGCTGGAAGCTCGATCCCTGTCTCGAGACCTACAAATCACTGCCTTTGACACACCGCCCAACAGCACTACAACTATGTACGGCGCATCCGGATATCATTGATTGGGCATTCTTTCCATCAATTCGAGATCGCCTGGTCGAATTGTACTCTCATAGCTGGATGCTGGATCAGATTGTGTGCGAGCTGGTTAATGCATATGTCGTCGAGGCCGATCTTACCAGACTTGTGACTGGAATGGAGAATCTACAGCCTCAAAAGGGCTATTTCAGCATCTGGGACATCGTGCAGACAATATCTCATGAGGGTCTACAGCCGGCACAGCCGAATCCGGGGCTGTGGGGAAATGAACTCCTCCATCTGGACGAGGATCTGTTCGCGGAACCGACGAGTCCATTTGAGATGGAGCAGGCTGGCAATGATGTGACCTGGACCAAGATGCCATTCGGCCAGATCTATCAGTCGCGTCAAGCGGCCCTGAAGCTTTTCAAACTGCTCCGCATGGAAGATCGCCGTACAGTCAAGGTCGACCCTGTATTCGCGGCTGCGCACCCAGAGCTCTGCGACGATGCAAGTATCGTGGCCACCGGGATTGACTGCACGTTGAGGGGTAATAGTATTCCAGTGCCTCATCCGAAGCCTTTGACTCGCGAGGCAATCATCAATTACAAAATGATGTTATGGAAAGCGAATATGTGATATATGATTAGATGGAAATAAATACAATTCAAAGCATTGTATTGTCCTGTAACCTTGCCATTTCAAACATTTCAAATCATGGAGCACGAGACAGACCGTGATCCAGCCAGTCTTCGGCACACGTAATGGAATTGTGGACACTCGGGGAGTGACGATTCACTGTGACTCCCAGTGCTAGCTGTGGGGAGACCCATCGAAGAAGACGCCGTCAAAGGTCTAGCCCTCTTAATTGCGACACCAGGTTCTTCATGCCAGTATGCAGAGCAAAGAATTCTTCGGACCAACCCTAGCATCTTAGGCCTTGCCACATGCAAAGACCGAATCTACGGCCTACACTACCCGAGCACCCCTTCTTGCCGGCATCATCGTACAGTACAACGAGTTTCTCAGCCCTCTGAGATAATGGCAGCGAATTGCCACCGCAATGGCAGTATCGAGGTTGCAGTAAACGGGACTCGAGTCCACGGGCTGACCTCGCCACTAGGCGTCGCGAAGTTCCTGGGCATTCCCTTTGCGCGGGTGACCCAGAGGTTCCGTCCTGCCCAAAGGGTACATTTGGCTTCTATAGGACCTGATGTAAATGCTACATCATTTGGACCACGCTGCCCTCAGTCCTGGAACCATGGCCCTCAATCTCGCATACACCTATACCAAGGCGTATCGTTTTCATCCAGTGGCCCAGTCTCTGAGGCTGAATGTTTAAACCTGAATGTCTACACCCCGACGCAGGGTCTATCCGACAAATTCAAACTCCCTGTTCTTGTCTGGATACATGGCGGCGGTTGGGTATTCGGCGACGGAGGGTCAGAATACGGTGAGTCCACAACCTGCTGCTTGATGCACTCTAACTCGTATTAGATGGCGATTCCCTTGTCCAAAAGGCTTCTCGACTTGGCAAACCTTTCGTTTTTGTGAGTCTCAACTATCGGCTGGGATATTATGGATTCCTCAGCTCTCTTGAGTTGCAAATGGAAGCAGAAGCAAACAATGAAGAGTACTGTCCCAATCCAGGCCTTCATGATCAGCGTCTGGCACTGCAATGGGTAGGACATCCTGCTACTGCCGGGAAATATCTGCTTATGCATTGCTGTCCGTGATCAGGTTCAGGAAAACATTGCACATTTTGGCGGAGACGCTTCAAATGTCACAGTGGGTGGGCAATCTGCTGGAGCTTGGTCGGCATTGAGTCACCTTGTCACCAATGTGGCGCTATGCAAGAGAGGGCTCATCATGTCAGCTACCGTCATCTCTTTCCCCACGGCCTGCGAGAGCCAGGAGATCTTTGACAAGCTCGTTGCAAGAGCCGGTATTTTTCACGAAGCCTCGGCCCAGGAGAAATTGGCAGCTTTGAGAAGCCTGACCGATGAGCAGATGACAGCATGGTTGGATGGCGCCGTCCTCATCCGTCCTTCATGGGACCCCAAATGGTTTTCTCGCCTGGATGGACCGTCACGGCTCGATCAGGTGAAGACCCTCCCTGACTGGGTCGAGGGCATAGTGATTGGCTCGACAAAGGACGAAACAGCAAATATCAGACCATTCTGGCAGCCGTTCCCTTCGGAAACAATTCTCAACGCCGTCAAGTCAGTCGTGCCGAACCAGGACATGAGTGACGAGGTCGCTACAGCCTACGGCCTTACGTCTTCGTCCCACGAGGAAGTTTTGAGTGGCCTGCTTGATCTAACCACTGAAAGCTTTTTCGGCCTCTTTCCACAAGTTTTGGGCGAACTTCGTGCACCCATCAGTGTTTACCGTTTCGAGCAACCGGACACCTTCGAGCGGAGCATTTACAGGTACAAAGCATATCATTGTCTCGATCTCCCGTTCCTCTTCCGGATGCCTGCCGTGGCAAGTCCCGATGCAGATGCTGCAATGAGGTCTACAGCTGATTTCTTGACGGACGCCATTGCGACGTTCGTGAATGGTGAGCAGCCATGGGATCCTTTTCACACTTCACACAAGATGATGGTGTTCAGGGGCCGAGACTCTGGACTAAGACAGTGGCCGGATAACGAACGATGGAGGAAGTTTTTCACAACCCCAGATCGGTCGAGTGTTCTGGTGGACACAGGTCGTCTAGTGATGACCTATAATCTTGGCCAGCTCGGCAAGGACGGCTCGAAAGGATGATCTATAGACCAACATCTCATGGTTTCAAACCTGGGGCAGGACAGTACTTCGTGGCAATATGAATGGCGCTTGTAACAGTCAGTCGGTTACAAGTTCAACAAGTTTTGGTTTCCAGCTATGATTATCACGAAGTCTTGATAAATCCTATCTCCAGCCAAGTCGTCTGTCTCAATTTTTTCAAAGACCCACTCACCTCCACTGCGGTCACCACGGCCAAGACTAGGTGTGGATTCTACAATTTAGTTACTAACACCTCGATTACGTGTGCGTCTGGGAATGTATGACCGAGACACGGCAAGGCTCCTCCCAGTTACTCTCACTTTCGTTATTCCAAAACATGCATGCGTTCCACTACAGGGGATCGGACTCGATAAATGTGCGCCTCATACAGATATTTGGGCACGATCGAGAACTTGATTGAATGGTGGTTGGATCTGGCGTGTCCGCTGTCCCTGGTATTTCTTGGGAGAACTACTCTCGCTGCCATACGTCCTCCTAGTCCAGCTTACGTGTGTGCCTTTCCCCAGAAAGTTTCATCTCGACGACAACTAACTATCACTGCAGGAAACTGGGCACTCCGTTCGTCTGGGGTATCTCCACAGATCTATAACACACTTCTCTTTCGCTATAAGTACACAACACGCCATGTTAGGGGACGGATGGTTTAGGGCCATCTTCTAACGTATTCACGCGAAAACTCACCTCCATCATCAACAATGGCTCAGCAGGACGACAAAGAAATCGAAGACCCTCCTCACATGTATGAATTCAAACATACCGGGGCGCAGGAAGCCGAGGTCGACGATGAGGCGCTGCTGAACGGTACAGACCCTAGAATCAAGATGATCAAGAGGAAAACCGATCTCCGGATATGTGGTCTTCTTGGGCTCCTCTACACAATGGCCGCGATTGATCGCGTCAATTTGGGCGTAAGTGGACACCACCGAGTTCATGTGTATTGGTTTGATTGGTGATGCTAACCAAATCACCAGAACGCGTTAGTTCTTCGAGCCCTGTTCGACCGCCCAACCGTGTTAACCTTCATGTAGAGTGGTCGCTGGGATGGGTGTTGACTTGAATCTCCAGGGGAATGCATATGTATGGCGCCTGTTTCCACATCTACTGCCACTGGTGACCATTGCTGACGGGATTCCTCCAGACATTGCTCATCCTTGTGTTCTTTCCCTTTTACATTGTCTTCCAACCTCCTATGATTGCAATTGCGAGAAAGATTCGACCTCGCCGATTCATCACGTTCATCGTCGTTGCCTGGGGCATTGTGACGGTGGGAAACGGCCTTGTGACCACCTGGCGCCAGATGCTTGCGCTTCGGTGCCTGTTGGGTATCCTTGAGGCCGGATATTTCTCCACTGCTGCTTACCTGGTCAGCACCTGGTATATCAGAAGTATGAGAAGCCATTTCGCCATTGTTCCATCAAACCACTGACAAAGGACACAGGAGAGGTGGCGAAGCGGAACTCCTCATTCTACCTATTCGGAAGCATGTTGGGTGGCTTTGGTGGCATCCTCGCTTATGGAGTAAGTCGAAACTCAGTACTTTGCTTTCAACATTGGCTCACACACAACCCATTATAGCTCCAACAAATGGACGGAGTTGGCGGGAAAGCAGGCTGGAGATGGATCTTCATCATGGAGGGCATCATCACCATCATACTGGGACTTCCGGCATATGTCATCCTCGTCGACTTTCCCGAGGAAGCCCCTAAATCGTGGAGATTCATCAACGAGGAAGATGCTCAATTGGTCGTCGCTAGAATCAACGCCGACCGACGCGATGTTATCACCCCGCCCTTCAATCTCAAACATTACCTCAGCCACGCCAAAGATTGGAAGATCTGGTTCTTCGCTATCAACTTCTGCATGACATCGGTCGTCAACTATGCCGTTGCATATTTCTTGCCGATCGTGCTTCGTGACGAGCTTGGCTTCTCCGTGGCCGCTGCGCAGTGTCTCAACGCTCCTGTAAGTCCGGTCCAATTTGCTTACCTAGGTATGATTTTCCATACTGACATTTTGTTTGCAAGTGCTACGTCTTCGCCATCATCCTCGGTGTCACCGAGAGCTATTTCTCGGATAAGTGGAACCTAAGAGCTCCTTTCTTCCTTCTCAACTGCGCCCTCGAGGTTCTCGGCGTCTGCGTCCTCGGTTTTGCGAAGCCCAGCGGCGTCAGATACTTTGGTGCCTTCTTCATCGTCGGCCCCGCTTTCTCGAATATCCCCTTCTCCCTCACCTACCAGGCCAATAATATCCTTGGGCAGTGGAAGCGCGCATTCTGCTCAGCGATCATTGTCGGAGCAGGTGGTGTTGGTGGTATCATTGGGTCATTGGTGTTCAGAGCTCAGGACGCCCCTGCCTACCGGTAAGTGATAACTGCGTATTCTGGGGTGAAGACCGCAATTACTGAGTCTTGCTCTAGTCCTGGTTTGTACGCCTGTCTCACTGCCGTCGGGCTTTGCGTCGTCTCAATGTGCACGACCAGCGTCTACTTCATTTCAGAAAACAAGAAGGCAAACAGGGACGGGAAGGTTATTGAAGGTGACCCACAGTTCCGCTATACCTATTAGATGAGATGGAACGACTGAAGGGAAAGGGCTGCCTCGAGCTGTTCTAAGGTCGCTCGAAAACAAAGCTGTGTGAGGGAAGAGTTGTTCCCTACAAGGCTGCGAGATTCCAGTGAATGCGAAGGCGGGGACAGGGACGAACGTAAATACTGAGCAAACACTCTATCTTCGTCAATCTATTCTGGCTCAAGGTTTTGGATCGTATTGTAGGGTATTGCGCTATGGAATTTTATGGTCAGCATGTAGGTAGGAATGTTTCTTGTTCATGTCTTTCATGACTACGGGTAGTGCACTAGACTCCCGACTCCGTTGGGACTATCACCGAGAGAAGATCGAAGCTAAAGCGACACAACGACTGTCAGCTCTGTCGGCCCTAGCATCATCGACATGGGGCACAGGTTTGATCAATCTCCGACAAGTGTACCGCGCGATGATTGTCCCGCAGATGCTCTACGGATGCTCCGCGTGGCACCTACCAGGAGGAAAGAGTAGAGGTAGAGGCAGCGCTATGCTCAACACGATTACACGAGTCTAACGACGGGCGGCGCAAATCATCACCGGCGCCTTTCGAACAACGGCGGGTGCGGCGGCGGACGTCGAGGCACATTTACTCCCGGCACCACAGCAGCTCGAACAAACTGCCCTTGAGGCCACGATGCGGATCCGGACGACACCACTCCACGCGGGCATGACACTCTGCGGGAGTAATGAAAAGGTCTCCAGCCCCCTTAATCGATTCTTAAACATCCTCGAAAGTAAGTATAGTCTCCAACTTGACCGGCTTGAAAAACGCTAAGCATATATTGTACCTCCATGGTGGACTCCACCATTCACTCGGATTGCTGAATCTCCGGAGGCGGCAATTAAGGAGCATGATGTTACGGAGCCAACAACGCTCTGCGTATATACCGATGGAAGCGGTATAGATGGCTATGTCGGCGCTGCGGCGGTAGCCCCCCAGCTATAAGTCGAAGGTGTTTAGCCGACGAGGAAGGAATACATGGGAAAGGCGACCACTTCCACGGTGTATGCGGCAGAGCTGAGAGGTATAGAGCTAGTATTTAGGATTATGCTCGATACCTACACAAAGACGAACACCCCTAGTAAATGTAGCGTCTTCACGGACAATTAAGCCGCTATTTAAGCGATGGCCAACCCTCAACACCCCTCTAGATAGTATATCTTAGTCGAAGCCATTTAAGCACTCGACTAGCTCCGAGACCAAGGCTGGGAGATTCAGCTTCGCTGGATCCCTGCGCACGTCGGAGTCCAAGGCAATGAAGCGGAATATACCAGCGAATTTAGCACCACTAGAACTAGAAATACTTTAAACCCTTACGGCCACAATGAAGTCTACTATTTGTTAGACTATAAAGGCGGAATAGGACTAGAACTAGGAAATAACCAAATATAGTCGGGACCTTTTCCGGCTCGGGGTTAGGCCCGGAAAAGGGACCCTAACTACCTATTTCGTTCACTTACTGTAAAATGCAGCGTCGTTGGGGAGCGTTAGAGGTCGTTGTAGAGGTACGCACTTTGAACGAAGTGTAATCTCGTTGGATAGCGATAGACGTCGTCTAAACTGATAAACCTTAAATGAAGTGTAGTGTCGTTATATAGCGTTAGAGGTCGTTGGACAGCTAAGCACTTTAAACGAAATGCAATCCGAAACCTCGTTGGGTAGCATTAGATGCCGTTGGAGAGGTAAGCAGTATTAATAAAGTGCAATCTCGTTGGGTGATGTTGAAGCCTGTTGGATTCTGCGCGCGATGTCGATAAGAAACTTCCTGGATGCCGCCTCGTTAATTCGGCACGATAGACAAGGTCAGCTATTCCTAATTCTAAGGCTATTCACGATATCAGTTTCGCAAAAGCGTAACATCATTAAACACGGCTAGATATCGTTGGAGAACTTAGCAGTTTTACTAAAGTGTTCTGTCGTTGGGTGCTGTTAGACATCGTTAGAAAGCTTAACAGATTTAATGAAGTGCGATCTTGTTGGATACGACAACCCCCGGCGGAGACTCTTCACCTCTCCCATGTCTATCCATTTCCATGTCTGAGAACGCTCCTCACCTAGCTCCTTGCTTTACCCGAATGCTGACTAAAGATCCTCTCTCATCCCTGCTTCTGTGCGTTGGTTGCCTGACTTGAATTTAGAGAACCCCGCTTCTTGCCAAACTTAAGTAGCCACCGTGACCCCCAAACCTTCAACTCCACTTAGCTGCCTCTTTTCAACTACTGTGTACGACCGTCTACCTCTACTTCTTGTCGCGATAAGAGGTTCAAAGAGTACCGCATAGAATCGGCATTCTATTATCAAGACAAGATGAGCACCACAAAGGCCTCGCTTGATACCCTGCCAGCAGAGATTCTAGCTCGCATTCTCACACCTCTGCTACAGCACACCGCCGAGCAGGCTCACAAATTCAACGAGTACGTTACATTCGAAGAAGACAGATCGTATGCTCAAGTTATGGGACCGGCTCCACCAAAAGATGAATGTCTTCAGCCGCAAGTATTACGCGTTTGCAAGCGATTCAATACAATCGGGAGCGAACTCCTTTATTCGAACAATCTGATCTTTCCGGTCCATGCATGCTCCTATTGGGCCAACGAGGCATACGCCGAACTTCAACGAGAGTTTCTGAAGAAGCTGGCACGGCCTCGAGATGAGAATCGCCGTCTGAGAGTGCTCTACCTCATAATCTACACCCCAGACTTCTACACGACCGGTAGCCGAGACACGGACGGCGATTGGCTGGATGAGCTGTTTGCGGGTCTGGCACTTCATCAGCCATGTTGGGACGAGCTCAATATCGTCTTGCTCGATCTCACTGCGCGTGCTGCGTATAACGAAGATCCAATACTTGCAAAGCGCCTGACGTACGGCTTGGGGAGACTAACTGCTAAGAGCATTCCCGGACTATCCGATGAAGACATGAAGTGGTGCATGGAGCAGCCAGGACATAAGTATCCTCTGCGCCTCTTACATGACTATCTGGGCAAGTACTTCGATGTGTGGAAGCTAGACGATGTGGAGACAGTCCACATTCCTCTTCGGAGGGACGAATTCATGCATCGGAGCCTACAGGCCGTTGAATCGTTTGACGAGGACGGATTCTTCAGAGTAATGGAGGAAGCCATCGAGCACGTGAATGCGACTTTGCACCAAGGCCTGAAAGATGGCCCATGGTCGCACGACAAGCTTGAGAGGGCGCTGGAGATGTGTCAGGAGGAGGGGAGCCGCTTATTGAGTGCAAGAGATAGAAAGTGGCGGGCGGCCTACCGACCCCAACTCGGAAGGGACTGGAGGCAAGGATGACTAGCTCCCAATATAATAGCCAGTATCGACTTGCAGGAATAGCAATGGTAGGTATGTAGTTGGTGGCGAGGAAGAGATGGGCAATTTTTGTCCTCCGCTACGCTTCCAAGACGCCGTCGTATAAGAATGGCTTTGCGTTGATGATGGTACCAACCTTGTTGAGCACCAACATCAACCTGTGTTTGTTGAGGTCTTTTGACTTCATCTGCGGTTTCAATCCAGGCGCGAGCGCTGGTGTCCCAGGCCCCAAACTGGCGGGTGATGCTGACACGAGTTCTCGATCTCATACGGAGCTTCGTCACCGGAATCGCCATTCATCAGCAGAGAGAGAAGAGAATTGTAGCAGTAGACTGATTCGTGGGCAAGAGGGGCTGATTGATTGCCTTGAGGTGTATGACAGCGCATCCTGCATACCTAGCCACCCTGCTTGTGCACGACTTGCGACTCCACTCCGATACGCCCGTTTCTTTTGGGCCAAGGCAGACAACCAAGAATTATCCTAGGTATGCAGAACGAGTGACGCTGGTTTTCAGCTATCCAGTGTAGTGTCTACCATTAAGTGAAAAAGGGTCTAGGATGTGTGGCGTGCGATCAAAAGGTCTTCTTCCGGGCAGCAACTTTAGGTGTCAAACACGCTGTGAGATTAGCGGCAGGCCTAGGCACGGTAGTGGCCGGGTAGCGGACCGACCCTCTCTAGGTGAGGCGTCGAGGTGAGGCGTTCACCGGATCTCAGGTACTACAGTAGAGCCCCCACGCCCCCACCAGGGACTACCTATGGATTGCACGCTGACTGCACATGTGTGTCCAAATTAACCGCTCTAGAATCGTCTCTCTTCTTAATTGCATCTGGTGCTCCCACAGCAGTTACTTCGATACGTCGTAACAATCGCAGCCGATTTCTGTGGAAGGAGCAACGAATACAGCCAATGGAGAAAGACTGCTTCCGCTTCTGATCTCAATCGCTCCTCATCTACGCCTTAGCAATTTTCGACAGCGTGTCTTTCTAGACTGCCTTAGTTTTGCTCCTACCATTGATACCGATTGGCTTGTGCGTGCCTTATGAGGTGAAAGGGAGTTGAATGCATCGATGATGCCTCCATAACAGACGACTCTCTGACCGTTCAGCTCCGCGCTTCATATGCAAGCTCTCCCTGATGGATCACTTTCCAAAGCCATATAAATCAGGTACTGGTGCCCATGAGCCGGTATTCACGTTGCGATGCGATCCCAATGGCTACGACGATGGCCCGCTCGAGACATATCCTGAACGGAGAGGTTTCCGGCTCAACTACTGGGACGATGATATGAAGTT
Source organism: Capronia americana (assembly GCA_016110215.1). Classification (NCBI taxonomy): domain Eukaryota; kingdom Fungi; phylum Ascomycota; class Eurotiomycetes; order Chaetothyriales; family Herpotrichiellaceae; genus Capronia; species Capronia americana. Next base: position 408,424 of record JADWQD010000006.1, on the reverse strand, counting down.
CGCCAATATCTTGTCTCTGCCAGACGGGTCTCGACCTAGTATTGAACAGAGCACGAAGCTTCTACAGGAGTGGCTGTTCTTTGGCTTTCTCTCCGCGGCTCATTCGATATATGGGTCGGAATTCGACGGCTGCGACTACGTCAAGGTGTTAGGTGACACCAGCGTGTTGAGTCTCGAGAAGCTCCCGCACCACTTCAATACCTGGTTTGAACTGGAGGGAAAGCGAACGAAAGCAGAGCGCAAGCTGCACTTTCATGAGGTCGAGCGGCACATGATGCGTGCATTGCGCTTTCTCACGAATAACTTCACAGAAGATACCCATGGGAGCCTCGATTCAACCGGACTGCTCGACAACGTCGTGTCTGAGGATTCGCGGATAGCCGTGGACGACAATCTCGACATTCTTCTGCTGGTCCTCCAGGAGGCGATGGAGTTCGTCTACAAGACGGTCTACTTCCGCGAGAGAAGAGATTGGGGTGGCTCTGGTGCCTACGTTGTCTCTTTGTCCACGCACAAGTTAATGGGGGATCTCAATTGGTGTCCTAGTGAGCTGAACCTGATGAGCCTCACATTCGACAACAGTTCCTTCTGCTTTGCTAGTCAGGTGATGCGCCAGAGCGCCGAGGTTGCGCACTTGCAGTGCAGCGCGAGTAAGTGTCATGCCTTTGAGCTTGAGGTTTCGACTTATCGTGCTGCACACACCGCTTCTTGCAAGGGGTGTAGTAACATTCACGTCAACTCATTCGAGCTGGAGAGGGCTCTAACAGAACCTGGCTATACTACAGTCCCTCGTATCAGTATATCCATCACAGCACAGGACGAGGTTGAGGTCCATTTTGTCAACGACGGAAGTTATGTTGCTATATCTCACGTCTGGTCCGACGGCTTGGGCCACCCTCCCGGCGTGAACGCGTTGCCCGAGTGCCAGGTCAGACGGCTTCGTCAACTTGTCCTCCTGGCAGGTATGGAGGCGCCCGTTCTCTGGATTGATACCTTATGCGTGCCAGCGAATTCTGGACCTGGAAAGCGGAATGCCCTTGCTAGGATGGCTCAGGTATACCGCAACGCCACGAATGTCTTGGTGCTCGACTCAGACCTCTTGTCGATTCCGTCGATCTGCTCTAACGAAGAGTTGCTATTGCGGATAGCACTCTGCAAATGGACCAGGAGGCTTTGGACGCTCGAGGAAGGTGTCGTTGCTCGGTCGAAACTGTTGTTCCAGTTTTCCGACAAGGCGGTTAGGCTTCCGGCACCCAACAAGTCGATCGCCGACAACATCGCTTTCAATTGTGCAGAATTGATATCTCAGTATCTGCCAGCTAGTACAGATATTCTCTCCGTGATCACGGCGCTCCATTTCCGGTCCACATCCTGGAGCGCAGACGAGCCCCTTTGCATTGGTTACATCGTGGATATTGATGTCTCAACCATCATCGACATCAGCGATGTCCAATTGAAGATGCTCCAGCTGTATCGCCTGCTATCCCAGAAGGACCCCAAATTCCCATGGCAATTTCTGTTTACAGACGAGGAGAAATTGACAACTTCACCATTTCGATGGGCACCTGCGTCATTGCTGAACCTGGAGCCTCACGACGTATTTTATCTGCAAGGGCTTAATGACAGTGGTGACAGAGGGATCGAAGCGATTCAGACGGAGAGCGGTCTGCAGTTCCAACCGAAACATTCATGTCTGCTCAGTTTTGACGAAGGCTCAAACATCAAGAAATGCATGATCCTCCGCATCGCCGCGTTGTCATATGTGCTCTGTCCCGTCCCGAAAGGAGGCAAATGTCGATCTAGCGGCCGATTCTGGGAGGGCGAGGACAGAGAGAAATGCTTGGGTGTCGACCCAACGCTAGACTGGACGGAAAGCTGGAAACCACAGTATAACTTCAGGCCGACGGGAAACTGGGGCCTGATCCCCTCGAGAGGAGGTGGCGGTTATGGTGTGATGGTTGCGGTCACTGCGCTCAAGGACGAAGTGCTCTACGGTTCACTCATCGGGCAGGTACATATGTATGAGCTCCGAACGGAATATTCGTCCATTGTCAGCGATTTGAACAAGGAGAAATGGGGTCAGTTGGGCTTCCCTATGCTGGACGAGGAGAAAGTACGTCAAGCGCAGGATCGAGTTGAGGGAGAGGTGTTTGACCCAGACAGTTATAGTGTTGTGAACTGTACCATGAGATTGCCGGAAGGTGTGACTTGGTGCGTTGGTTGACTGGCCGTAGATAGGCAATCGTGGCTCGACCCAGCGCATCCTCAATCCATCTATGGGGCCAAACTCGATCCTAGACCGGAATCTCCGTTCTTGGAGCGGTCTCTTTATACAGCGAGCTGTCACCATCAGCAGAAAGCGTTACCCGGATAAAGGTATATAGGAAACACGATCCGTCTTCGTGAAAGCGATAATGTGAGATGCCGTCTACTGTCTTTACAGAGAGTCCTCGCTTCGAACTTTGCAACCCCCAAACCGTCCGTATTTCCTCGCGAATGGACACGACCCCCTAAGCCGCCTCCTCCCGAGTAGACCAGGCCCTGGTAATCTCGCAGCCATAGGACAGGAAAGGTATGGCACACTTCCATGGCTAGACCGGATTACCCGCCGCATAGACTAATACTCGGCGAGACGCGTTCGAAACTAGGACTCCTTAGGAAGACGGTAGATAGGATATAATCTCTCGCACCCTGTGCCCTTCGTGTAGTCCGGATTTCGTGCGTTCTATATCGCCTTTATTCCGGGTAACCCCTTGCCCTGATATCTTATGTAGTAGAAGTTGTCATAAGACTGTCTTACAACCTTTTGAGGCCATCTACGGCGGCTTACACAATGGTGGTCCACTGGCATGTGTCTCGCGAGCGATGCACATCCCATCACACATCTTGTCACACCGGTTAGTTACTTCTAGCCAATAACCCGTCAGCACCTTCCAAGCCACCAGGGCCTTAGCCCACAACAATAATTCTATCAAAATGAGTTTGCCGGTATAAGACAGAGGCGAGCTCGCAGCAGGCTCGCCAAAGGGGTGTCCAAACCAAGCGCGATCAAGTCGAAAAGCTAACATCAGTTTCTTCGTGCTCGAAAACCTGTGATCCTTTCTCCCACTTTCTACGCTCCAGCGTTCGCATTCAACAAAAACCGTCCGAGAGACTCATGGATTGAAAATAGAGGCGCCTACCTCCTCGGCAAAGCAGCGGCTCAGAAAGATTCATTGTCGGAAGGCCCTCGTCTATTGCCGCCAACTGTTTCTCATCGTCACGCTCTGATCTAGCCTACTGTATCTCTCAGCTCCAACTCTCTTCATCACCAGAAAATGGGCTACGCCGGCATGTCAGCTCTGTCATTGTGTGCCTCAAAATCAGGCTGCGCAAAGCAATAGAGCTCACGTTAGCTTTCAAGTGTCAACAACAACCACATTTTCGATTGATCAAATCCGTTGTCTTTCCTTCAAGGAATGCCCTCTTGATCATACGTCGCACAAAGAACACAAATGAGGTGACTGCCAAATGGCTGACTCGACAACAGCCATCTCACTGATTCCTTTGCCTCCCAGGCCGCCAGCCTCATCACCAGTTCCGGCCCAGGCTCCCGCTTCCAGCGCGTTGAATGCCACAGCCACTACTGGTTCCGCGCTTGTCACTCCTCCTGCCAACAGTTTGACTCGTGTCCCTGGAAGAGGATGTGGAGGATGTGGCAGCTGTCCTAATTTCTCGTCATCATCCGTGGGCCAAACTAATGTTTCTGCTCAAAGGACATGGCTTTCCTGGGCGAGCTTCAAATCCTGTCTGAAGATCATTTTGAAGATATGTATCACAATTTTGGGTCTCGTCGCCGCCTGGACGGCTTTGGAACTATCTTCCTGGACGTCTGCTAAAGACTGGAAAGAGTATTGCGCCAGTCAAAATGTAAGGGCTAACTGAAACCATGCTTATTCGAGTCACTACTAACCCTAGCCTTTGAAGGAAACACACATCATTATATCGAAAAGCTGCCAGGACACACTTGACAAAGAACTCTCTCCGCCTCCTCGATTATCCTGGGGCTGGCTGAAGAAGCATCAAACGAGAAGAACATTGTTCGTTCGTGACCTTTCTGGGGCTGGATTATCAGACCCAAGCACGAATTTTACTCATACCATCATCCTTGTGCTCCTCGCCTTATGTGGGATATTGGGGGCTCTTGTGATTGTTCGTTTATTTCGCGCCAACGCGATTTCACGGCAACGGTCCAACACTTCTCGAGCAGTTCGCTGGCTTGACGATCAAAGGGTGGTACAGGATTCGACGACCACCGCGATCTCTTCCTGGGTGCCTCTCTCTGTTGCACGAACACCGCCTCGATCCGTGTACGAACCTGGATCGGGAAACGATTTTAGACATCGACGTACCTGGGTGCAGGAAGCAGTTACCGAACCATCTGTTGATCCTGACTGGCAAAGGGCAAATGCTTCATGTCTAAGGACGGAGGACTTGAAGGGCCCGGACAGCTTTGGCTTTCCGGTGGATGAGTCTCAACTCTCGCGACTCTCTAACCTAAGTCTTCCGGACCTGTTCTCGGAAAGCAACATTGAAACGACAAATACAACCTCGAAGCCTGCATCTAGAAGCCCAGAGGCCTCTGTGTCTGCAGAATCTGAAGAACGTCACAACCCTTTGACCGATGCAACTGTGTCTGCGGTTCCAGGAGAGGAGGAATACATTGCCATTCCAACACAAGACGAGGATACAAAGTCACCGCCGAAAGAATCGATCCCTGCCGACACTCTCCCGTCGGGGTCCGGGGAAGGGATTCAACATAATGGCTTCCAGCTAGTTGGGGACTTACTAGCGCTCGGGCTGAATGCCATTTCTGTAGGAAGTGACCCAATCACACAGGAGATTGGCCTTCTACGTCCACGTAAGGGCTGTGGGAAGATCCAAGAAGCACAGCAAGCATCCGGGCCTGGGTGGGACGGACGGAATATCGAATGGGTTCAGCACGAAACTCGCCACACCGACATGGATTCGAATGACCATTCTCTGTTGATGAATGACAGCGATATATACCCCCCCTGCATTGCAGGCTGTAACAAGTGTGGGAACAAGCTCAATCGTTCTGCAATCCTGGCAGGGGATCAGGCATTCTGTGCAGCTTGCTTCAATTGTCGGAACTGCGAGAGGAGAATAGAAGACTTGCGGTATATCCAGACCTCGCAAGGCATCATCTGCATGGATTGCGACGGATCATTCAGAATTGATGACCCCCGCCTCGATCTTGAAAATGGACCAGTAGACAGACATCAACTCACACCAACTGCTGACTGGGGTTCGGCGCGAGTTGAGGAACTTCCGCAGTAGGATATATGGCTAGCCACGAATATCGGCTTTGACATGACTGTGTAACAGGATCGTGATGCCAGAGCTCCTCCTTTGCACTGACCGGGGAAGAGAGGATGTTGTTGTACCCGATATGAGGACGTTGTGCAGAGAGAAGAATGTGGTAAACATGAAAAGAACGACCGGGCGATTGAACGAACGCACTCATGGGAATTGATTCCGATCCACGACTAGTACTGAACTGATAATTCTACGAAGGGCACTGTAAAGAACGTTGGATGGGCTGAAAGTGTATCTCCAGATACTGTAGCGATGTCTACCCTGCATGAGGCAGCCTGGTGCCTTGCGCAGAGAGTAAGTATAGAGCCACGCGCAGGGATAGTAACAGGGATAATAACTGAAACTTTGGTCTATAGTGCATGTGACTCCCTCGATGACCAGACTTAGCAAGTAAAGAGCATAGGCGATGAGAAATAAAACCCAAGAATACCTCATGAGCATTCCAGCGCTTTATCCAAAGAAAAGAAACCATGGATACATCTGATTGTAACTGTGACTTCTCACCTGTATAGACCTTTTGGGACACAATTTCGACGCGTCAGCACGATTCCCGTTAAAAGCTGAAGGCGAGCATTTGAGATAGCACTGTGTTGGTGATCCGGTAACTGCTCAATCATTCTGTACTGACTGTGTCGGTTGGTGTAGAGGTCCATTGTAAGGCCAAGCAGCCACAAAGTAGGCCGTTTTTGCCAACCATTAGAGGGACATTCTTACAGAATTGAACATTGACAACAAGGTCGGAAGCTTGACTCAGAACGACGACGATAAATTAATGTTTGGGGAAACACAGAATCCGCATTGAAGCAATCTGTCGAAGCAGGCACCAACCGAGGCACCCCAGTAGCCTCTATACCCAAAAATGACAGTCCTACCCAGCCTCTGGATGGCAACAGAGGTCATCGGTTGAAGACCGTGAGGCAAATAAGCTCCCGGGACTCTCAAAGGGGACTATTTAGGGGTCTCTCGGGTCGCCACAGACCGTCTCGGCGTGCTCTCCTGCTAGTATAGCTTCTGCGATGGTCTTGAGGCACCAGGAGCAGGCGCCTCTGAGATGTTTCAAGAGGGCTGAAGACCTCTGTAAATCAGCAGACAGACAGCATCACGCAACCATATATATAATCTACCCTCAAACAACACATCGGCTCAACAAATTCCGTTCTGTAGGCTGTGGGCTCCGGATTCTTTGGGTCGATTTCTCCGCTCTGACATTTTTCTCTCGCAGTTGGACGCGGATCGATTTCTCAAGAGGGGGAGGCGAAAACAGTTTTGTCGCACGCACACGCTGCTATGTACTCTACCAGATACAGTACGAGAAACGAGTTATAGTGTGGAAGAGTTTATCCGCTCCCTCTGCCTCTACTGTTAAGTCGGAACGGGAAAACGCATGTGCGAAAAGAAGTCGTGCACGGCATGGATGGGCGCGCAACTAACATTGTAATTAATTACTCGCCTGTGAGCCGTCGGGAGGATTTCCACGCACGTCGATCGACAACCACTGCGGATATGCATTGCCGCCACGAACTCGAGTTCCTAGAGTTAAGGGGCATCATGCGCATTGATGGATCTTCTCCTTCTTCGACACGCGGAACTCACTTCGGGCTTTTCCTCCGACCGATCCATCCTGTCCGTGATAATGCTCGAGAAGTGGTCACTCCGTTTCGAACGGACGATGCCTTCTTTTGACACTCGGTGAAGTCGCTTCCCGCTTATAATGAGTCACGACGCCTGTACTTGGCGATCCGTCCCACAAGGCGATGATGCGTGCTGGATGAAAGTGGCAGTGCGCAGAGAAGTGCCGTCTCTCTCCAATCTAGACAAAGTGAGGATCAACAGTCGCCTGCGGTAGGCAAGGATACTTTGTCGTGGTCCCTATATTGGTGTCCCAAAACGTGCAAGTATTCCCGTCGCCCCCGTACCCGTACTTGGCTTGTGCGAAATAAAATTCCGGGGCGTTGTTGTTGACGCTATAAGAAAGACATCAAATCCGCATCAGTCAACAGTCAGTGCAATGCAGGGTGTAGATATTCCATTCTCGTATGTGACGATCCCGGGGATTTGAGAGTACTGAAACCCTGACGTTGGCAGTGGCTTGGATTTGGACTGGTACTTACCAAGGAGGATCCCCAGGCGCGGTGTTGCACATCCTGCACATGTAGGATCCTGGCTTGTCGTATCGGTTGTATGTGGCCCCTAGGTTCGGTGTGCCAGGGTATGTGAGTTTTCCATCGGTGCCGGTGCCTGGTGCGCAGCCTTTACTGTAGAAGATCTTGCATTGCCAGGCTTGAGGGGGCTAGGGTAGAAAAGGAGGTCAGTAGGAAGACAGTGGAAGGACGGCCTGAACCGGGATATGGAAAATGTTTGAAAATTGGGAACAAGAGGCAAGCTTACACCGAACGAGGAAGCAGCATCGGCAGGATAGTCGAGACATTGGTAGTCTGTCACCGCCGTCCATTTACACGTGCCTGCCCAGTCCTTGCTGTCGCAAATGTACGTGCCAGCGGGAGGTGATCTGTCCGCCAGCCTTGCAGCGTCCAGCTCGTCAACGTAGTCCTTGTCATCTGGTGTCAACGGAGGGGTAAACATCCATGTTTGATTATCGGTCATCGGGGCAATGGCAGGTGCGGTGATTTCCGGAAACGTTTGCGCTGCAACGACTGCTCCGAAGGCGAAGACGGCGACAACGGCCGTCGAGACGGTGAAGGCGAATGCGTGCATCTTATCCGTGTGGAAGACTGCGGCGAGGTGGACGCTGTGCTGGACAAGAGGAGCGCCGTGGGAACGATATCGTCGTACTGCCTTTGCGTTGAGCGCTAGGCATATGAAACGCGCCTTGCGCCTGATGATCAGTGTGCCAGGCCGTAATGTGGTGCCCCGAGACAAAAAGCTGATAAGCTTGGGGATCGAAAACATCAAGTCGTCCGTCCGGCAATCTTACAGCACGACTCCGTTCTTCAGACCTCGGACGCACAATTTCGACGGATAGGAAATCATCGACGGCGACACCAGTGCTGCTCCAATGGGACAGGCGCCATCAAACTCCCTCGAGCAGCTCCATTGGCTTTCAACGAACTGCGGTGTGTGGCTGGAGATGTCGTTGCAAGCCGTGTATCCTAGTACATGAGACATGGCGTCAGCTTCCGAGACGTTGTTGGCCGTTTTGCCAATCACGACCGCGACTTCGGCCTCGTAGTCGCCACAGTCGTCGACCTGTGTAATCTTTGGTACAAGGGTCGGGGCAGGCCAAGGATCGCCGAGAGATGGATCTGGTTTCCTGACCGGGTTGCGCGCGCGGGTTTAGACCACTGGCTGGATAGACATTCGTATTGCAGCGCGACTTGTTCTTCTCGCAAAATGCAACCCGGTCTGCGAGTGCCATCCCATCGCTCAATGTCTAGGAATATCCCGATCAGTTATTTTGATCGAATGCATAGGATAGGTGCAAGTGCTTGTGCGCGCCTCGGGTGTGTTCCGTCATGTCAACCATAATTCTGTTACTGGGGCTTGGGTATGCCGTACAGACTCAACTAACACACTCACTGAGCTGCCTTGCTTTCCAAGATCCTTTAGTACCTCCCGCGGCTGTCCCAGTTCCTTGTCGGATTGTTGGTCCCATTCCTTCGCCTTGTTGGGGGGAGGGGCGTTTTGCGAGCCAGAAGAAGTTCAGACCAGGAGGCTTCGCGCGTGTTGATTCTTTGATTGAAGTGTCAATCTTGTCACATCTATTTGGTTCCAGTCTGTGGTGGCGAACTAGGGCGTTTGGGAGGTGCGATTTCCAGTCCTCCGAGGGCGTTTAGATACGGAATGACGAAGGAACGAAACGCTATGGCTGCGGCGATCGGATTGTCAGGCAGCCCCAAAGAAAGCCGTCATCCTCCCACTTGAATCATGGGGTTGCGGCATCCTCATGCTCGAGCCCATGCGAACAACACGGGCAAACCTGGTCGCACTCTGACGCCGTGAAAGATGACCTTGGCATTCAATATTTCCCTCCGGCACCGTCGAACTTGCCCATGGACACTCCACCAGTCGCTATGATAACATCCAGCCGGCGATCCTGGACTCCAACCCGGATCTTGTGCTCCAAAGCTTCCTCGCAGTCTCGTGATATGCCAAGATACTGCAAGTCGAATGGGGCATCAATCTGAAGGGAGTCTGGACATTATGTACGGCCCGTTTGAGTTGGATATTGTTTTGTCCAGAGGCCGCACAGTTTGCTTAAATACTTGCCCCGTGGATTTGCGGGAGTGTCTATCAAACTCGGACCCTGTCGAAATCACCCCGATTCTTAAGTGCGGCGATCCGATATGTCTGGGCTGCTGGCATGCAGGACGTCACTCGCACATCACGAAAGCCAAAGTGAGCAAGGGGCCATGATGTGCTTTAGCTGGATGACCTCGCCTGCTTCCACGATCCGGTCGCCAAAGGTGAGATTAATTCCTGCAAATCGTCTGTTTCGGTGTTTGCTCGACGGGGTGCCCATATTTCGATGTACTCAAGAGAAGCGGCGGTGCGGTCCCGAATGCCACCATCTTGTCTGATTAACGACATCTTCAATCTTACCCACGGCATCTAGATATGAGTGACTGAGGTCCGGGAACCTTGCTCCTGTCATGATTTCAAACACATTTCCCGTGGATTTCAGTCCCTAAACAATAGGATGGCGGCATTTTTGCGGTGGTTCTGAATTGGCGCCTCAAGTCCATTGCCGGCCGCGACATCGTGAGATAACCGAAACTTGACTGGGCTTTCTAACGAGACAAAGCTTGTTAAAGCAGAGGATACAGCAAACCCATCCCTGGCCGACGTATCGTCCACAGATAGTGGATGTGGAGCATTGAGTGTTCGCGGGACAACCAAGGGCAAACCCATATCCTAGTGCCACCGTCAGTCTTTGGACCGGCCTCGCTCATCCTGAGGATCCTTGGCGTGACTCGATAGACAACCTCCCGGCCGTCTCGGATCTGATAGGATACTCTGGCAGAACAGATCGTGGCTGGGATGCGACTAAATCTAAGTGGCGAAGCCTCACCGTATGTGATGAGAGCGCCGCGTCCTCTTCTCTTTGGAGGTTCTTCCGCTTGGGGCATTGGGCAGAACCAACAGCGCTCACGCCACTCGATCTTGTATCCTCCCATGGCTTGTGCGTCCGGGGGTGTGGTCGTCTCGAGGTTGTCCGACGAGGATTTTCGACGAATCCTACCGTGCAACAAATCGGACCAATCCTATCCTAACGACCGACCATGAGTTTCGGAACAAGGACCCAGGAAGACGAGACTGACTCACGCTCCCATGGAGCCAGGAGACGCTGTTTTTTCTGAGAATGCTGACCTTTCAGGCCTGGTGGTCTGATCTCACCTTGAGATGTGTACGAGGTGGAACAACAGGAAACAGCGGAGGGCATGCAGCAGGGTCGGAATATCAATGTCCCGGGGCTGTAGTTTACAGTGACTAACATATGTACTGGGGGGTATACCTTATAGGTGCGTCTTCCGAGGGGGCTCGGCGGCGGGCAGCAACGGCGAGGTCTGCCCACCACTGCCCACCACTGCCCACCACTGCCCCACCTTGTCTCATTCGCGGGGGGAACGACGTCTCCCCATTTCCCATTCACAGATATCTATGTGGCATGGATTTAGATTTACTTGATGCAACGAACCGTACAGTCACCATCGTCAAGGTAGGCAATTGAGGTCAAGAGCCTTCGCTACGTTTTGCAACTGTACCTACCCTTGGACAGTCATCTTTACGCAGAAAACAAAGATCCAAGACAGCGTCGAGTCGCCACCTTATTCTCGGGGCTTTGAAAATCATTATCCTACCCTCAAGCAGAAAACCGAAACGAGACTCGAGCGAGGAGATCCCATCGCCGCCACGGGAAGCTGAACGCAATCTCGACAACAAAGACACAGAAAACCCAGATATCTACCGTCCTATCTTTTCGTTCATCTTCTCCCCGTCCGCCATTTCGTCACCAAAATGGCCGAGTCAGCTCCCACCAGCGCCTACCGGGAATACCTCCCGGACCTCTCCATCCCGCGCTTCACCACCATGGCCAAACAAGACGCGCACGTCTATGCCAACGCGTTCAAAGAATCCGGCATCCCACCCTGGATCCACGCCCTCTACAAACACTGGCTCGAACTGCTCAAGGAGCCGTTCAAAGGCGTGACCAGCGACGGCACGGTGCGGCCGGGCCTCTTCAAGATCCAGGACGAAGGCATCCCCATCGCGGACATTGTCTCCAAGACGGAAACTCTCCTGTCGCTCCTCTCGCCCGCCCAGACCGCAAAGCTAACATACCACATCGACAGCCCGGAGTGGCGGACGTGGTCCAACCCGGAGTTCCTCCTAAGCAACAAGGGGATCCGGCTGGATGAACTCGACCCATCGGTGCGGGACAGCGTGCTCGCCGTCCTGGCCGCGACACTCTCCCCGGAGGGCTACAAGAAAGCCATCTCGGCAATGCGCGTCAACGGTTTCCTGGGCGAGCTGGTGAACGGGACGGCCGTGATGAACGAGTTCTCGTACAACTTCGTCTTGTTCGGCGTCCCGTCCACGACGGCACCCTGGGGGTTCAGCTTCTACGGCCACCATCTGTGTCTGAATGTCTTCTTGTACCGCGCCCAGATCGTGATTTCGCCGTGGTTCACGGGCGCGGAACCCAACATCATAGACGAGGGCCCCTACAAGGGCACACGCATCCTGCACGAGGAGGAGAGACTGGGCCTCCAGCTCATGCAGTCCCTTTCTGCGGCCCCAGACGTTCAGGCCCAAGTCCAGACTTACAAGGCGATGCACGACCCGGCCATGCCCGAGGGCCGCTGGAACCACGACGACCAACGCCACCTGTGCGGTGCATACCGCGACAACCGCGTCGTGCCGTACGAAGGCGTGGTCGTCTCGTCGCTGGGCCAGCATCAGCAGGATCTCATCACCGCCATCCTGACTCAATATCTCCTCTATTTGCCGGAGAAAGCCCGCGCCATCCGCCTGGCCGAATACCAGGCCTTCTACCCGGAGACGTACTTCTCGTGGATCGGCGGCTTCGACGATGAATCCCCGTTTTACTTCCGCATTCAGTCGCCCGTGGTGATCGTCGAGTTTGACCACCATTCCGGCGTTTTCTTGACCAACAAGGAGCCCGCGAAGTTTCATATTCATACGTTGTTGAGGACGCCGAATGGAGGTGATTATGGCATGGCGTTGAGGCCCCTGTGTGAGGGGAGTGTCAATCAAAATTTTGTATGGAGGGGATAGGGCGACATGGACGCAGTGACGAGCGGGGACGGTCAGATGGACCGCTCTTGAGCGGATACCAGACCTGAGGCCGGTCGAACAATGGACGATGGTCAGGGAAGTAGGTTGGATTGGAGTGGAGGTACTATACAAAAGTGAGGTAGTAGTTCGGTTGGCTATGTAGCTTGCGAGTTCAGGGGAAGGTGGGTAGAAGTGAGAACCGTTCCGGTTGCCAAAATATTGGGATCAAAATGGGGGCGTCGACATCCATGCATTCTTCTCTCGGACGAACACCCGGTCCGGATGCCCGTCAAGGCTTCCATATCGATACAGATATAACTGTCAAGACGCTCAATCAGACAATGGATGAATTTCCTGCAACATACTACCTAACTCGTGAAACGTTAAGAGTGTAGTCATGTCGACAACCGCATTCTACCCTTTCTATCCGAGAACGATCTATGAGGCTCAAGCGGCTTAGTTCTAGGATATCGAGTCGACAAGAGGACAAGGAAGTCACTAGAATCCTTAAGGACGAAGTAGGTTCGAGGAGGTAGTGGTAAATTGAACTAGAGACGAGGCAGGTGTAAAGTAAATATGACACCGAGGAGACGCGATCAGGAGTCGCGGTTGAGGTCTAGCGCGCCTTGCAACCGCTTCCCCCGCGCGTGTCTGAATTTGACAAGCAGAAAAGGCAAGAGCAATAGGTTGACCTGGAAGATGAGTTTCGCAGGCTCTGTAAATGCCATTGTGGCCACACGAAACGTGAGGGAGCTATGTGGAGAAGACCCCTTGGCCATATCATACATTTCCCCCGCTGTCTTCCTCAGACATGTCCTCGGATCATGGCGCTCTGCTGCAGTCGGTGAATATGACTGCGCCTGCGCCTGCACGATGTGCTGGCATGACAATCTTTCGCTTGCCATCACACCTAAGCGAAAACGACCCGCACAGCCTGAATGGTGTTTGGGTGATTGGTAAAAGTAACCACCAAGGTCTTCCCGCTCTCGTCGAAGTATGGATGCGGCACGGCGGCATAGATCGAGCTGCCATCCGTCAGAGGGGTCGCTTGATACAATGTGATCGGGTCCGACCACGGTCCTTCGGGTTGTTGGGCGGTTTTCAGGAGCACCTTTGAGTTCATCCAGTTGTCTGTTCGATCGTGAGTTTCTAGGTTCTGAAAACAGCCATCGCCCTGTAACATACCACAGTATACGAAGAGAAAGCAGTCAAAGTAATTCGACCAGATCACTTGTCCCTGGTTGATCTGCCAAAACACGCTCTCTTTCTCCCCTACGGCGTTGCCGTCGAGTCTCTCGCTCTGCCATGCCTCTCCATTCCAGTATTCGTAGCAAGCGACCTGTGTCGCTTCAACTGCACGGACTCTTGTCAGGTACACCCATGGATTACCCTCAATGCCGTGGCCGTATGCGTAGACGTAGTCGTTCCACCGCAACGCGCAGACATCGCCATACCAGGGCTCGCATTTTGCATCCCACCAGTATTGGGGAGGTAGACGACTGATCTGCGGAACAGGTGGGTTTGAGGATGTATCGAGGGTGATGGAGGCAACGCCTGCGCCCATGAGATTGTTCGTCCCGTTTGGACGGTGATTGAGGAGGAAGAACATGATCCCTTCGTTCGGCGCGGTTGTCCCAACAGCATTGGTGATGCCCAACGCGCACTCGGATGGATCTTCTCCAAAGGAGGATATCAGCGGGCAAAATTGTGGAGGATAGCCATCCGAGTTTAGGACGGGATCGACAACCACGAGAGGATCCTGCGTGGCCAAAGCAACCGAGTCGCTCGTCATACCTCGCCATGTATCACTGTAACCCGCATCGCTGTACAGGGTGTCGCCGTAGCTGAGCAGCACATATTGTCCAATCTGACCTTGAAACCCAAGATCGCGCTTGACATAGCTTGTGGCGCTGTGAACGTCTCCGAGGAAATCGACGCAGACGATGTCGATGATGGGAGGATATGGCTTGCAGAGGGTTGTCGAGCTGGTGGCATTCGTAACCACAGTCAAATTAGAGGTCGGGATTGGCGACGCCTGGAGCAAGAGTGTTAGATCTGAAAGTATATGCACAACCAGTAGTAGATAGAAGTCCATGTGTAGGCGAAGACAAATATGAGCATCGCTGTGTTGCCTGCTTCATGAGGACGAAGTGCGGCTGTACAGAAAGATGAGGATATAGGAGCTAATGATAAGAAATTGTGCATTGCGAATGCATCCCAGACTGACGACGAATGGGGTAGGGTGACAGTGTGAAGTCGATTGCAGGTTTCCGGTGGCTCACAATAGCAAGTGACAGAATGATGTAATATGGGGATTGAGGACGGCTGTTGAACAATCGGATGCTGTTGCTTGCGTATCGAAGAGACATGACAGGGTGAGGCAGAAAATTTCTAGGAAATATCACACACCTTGAACCGCAAGCAGTAATAGTCCGATGGCGCCGAAGTACCCAGGGCGCCGTGGCGTCCGTCAGTGTCGTCATGTGCAGTAGTTGTAGGGTTGCCATCTGTCGGATGGGTCGAGAGCGAGGAAGCAGGCTGCTCCGCACGCTCGTCGAGGCGTTGATTGATCGCACGCCGGGCCCATTGGAACAGCTGTTTGCGCAAGCCCCGAGGTTGGTGAGGACCGCCAGTGGATTGATCCATGACAAGTGACTTGTATCTTGCTAGAACTCGGTACACATGCGTATGACAAGTTTGGATCTCGTCCCACCGCGATATCAAGTCACTGGAGCAGATGGCGTGCCCCAGTTCAGTCCGAGCCAGTCAAGCTGCGAATCAGACCTTCGGGACTTGTTTCAGAAGCGTTTGAATCGAATCCGTGTCGGAAGTTTGGTCGTCCACGAAATGTCCTCCGCGTGTAAAACTGTTCGATCCGAGGTGAATGTTGATAGCATGGGGTGGGGAGTCGGAAGAGGCGGCCTTGGCGAGGAATTCCAAGCCACGTGAGGTGAATAGATAGTGAGATCAAGTAGAGAGATGGTGTGAATTATTCCGCTCTCTTCCCGATGCGTGGCAGCAGGAGCCACGTAATCGTCATTGCGCCAAACGAGATCAGAACCACTGGATGAAGGACAACGGTACTCAGGTTCTGAGCCAATATACCAGTAATGAAAGGTACTAGGGCACCACCCGAGCTGCCCATCGACGTCACAACTGACAGGCTGCTGATCTGAATGTCCCTGGGGAGCAATTTGGCAAAGACAGCAGTAGCACATGGGTAGATCGGTCCCAAAAACAGGCCGACAATAGACTCGGCCACGGCGTTTCCGATGATATTCGGTACAAGCCAGACAAGGAGTTGACAGACGCCTGCTCCGATGATTAGGACCATGACGGCGACTTTCTCACCGATCTTCTGAGCAAAGTGAGTCAGGACGAATCTGCCCACCGTGATGCCTGCCCAGAACCCCGACGTGACATTACCGACATGCGACGGATCGCCGCGCCGATAATGGATGAGGTAGGAGATAACCCATCCTGAAATGGCCACCTCGGCGCCTTGATAGAAGCTATGAGGCGTCAGGTAATTGACACGGGAGATCGAGGGATCGAACTCACAATATGAAAATCGCACCGAGAAGGGTTGTCTTGTTTCTGACGGCCTTTCGGAGTACTTGTCTTTTAGTGGGTTCTCCCAGCGCGGTGGCTTGCCGTGACGCAGTGCGTTGTAGGGATGAAAGCAGCTGAACAGCAGCGTCCTGCTCAAAGCCCAGGAATGACCATCCCATAAAGAAGAACGAGAAGACGGCGATGCTAAGGGGGATGAAGTAGAAGTAGGCCCAACGGATACCGCTGGACACCATCTTTGTAGCTATAAGTGGAGAGACAATGCCGCCCAGCTGCGATGTGTTAGTTTTGAAGAGTGTAGTACTGGGAAGGACGCGCTTACTCCGTAGATGCCGTGACAGAAGCCCAGAATGACAGTGCCATTGAGCAAGTTGACAATAAAGGTGTTGGTCATAGCTAGGAATACCCCCATTCCGCACCCGAGGAAGTAGAAGCTGAGAACAACGACGGGAAACGGTGGAGTGCAGACAATGGCTATGTAACCGGCGCTCATCAGCGCAGTTGCAAGCAGGTAAGAGCCAGAACGGCCAAGTCGAGCTTCGATCAATTGGATGAACGGTGTCACCGAAATGAAACCAAGGGCATTGGTGATGAAGATCAGTGACACAATGGCATACCCAATGCTGTATTCCTCCTCTAGGTAAGGAATCAATGCACCAGTTGCGGCGTCATTCAGCCCCATGAGGAAGAACATGGCACAGGAAGCTGCCAGCCGCCATCGATTTCGTGGTGGATTCGAGACGGAGTGCACGATGGCGTCAACGGCTAGATCTCGCTTCGGTGTAGGTGGTTGACTGCGTTCGAGTTCGTCAGGTGTCAGAGGAACTGCCCGTCCTGTCGGTGACGCAGTTCGCGAAAATCCTGTCCGTGGTCCATTGAGCCGGCTGCCCCATTGCAGCTCGTCCAGTTCATACTCAGTAGGTGTGACGCTGGTGATAAAGTCTTTGTGTACAACGGGCGGTGGTCCAGTAAGGCTGGGATCAGGGTCGCTTTCGTGGGTGATGAATGCGCCAAAGGCTTGGACAGACATCATGGGCTGAAATTAAGTGTGAAACGATATGAACGGAGAAGCAACGGGCAAATGCGGCAGAGTGCTCGGTCAATATAGGGACGACGTTCATATACCTACGGAGTCAATGTCACGCCTCCTTGCTTTGATGAGCCCGCGTATTCAGTGATGCAGTTTTAAGGTCATGAGGCGCCGCGCAGAAAATAGAGAGAGAGACAGCAGGTGCTTCAGTTGAGCATTCTGGACATTGTGGGTCTGGAACGTGTTGGTCTTTGCTCGGAGCCCACCTGCTGAAAGGAGGACGGACTCATGATTCGAGGGCGTCTCGCAGACTCCGCTGCAACGCAGAGAGCTGATAAGGCCGGCTTGATAGAATTGCATGATGTGGACTGGAAAGGATTGCAGGCAGCGGCAAGATTTACGCATCCGGCAGCCCCTCCAAGCGGGATCACTTCCCCATACAGACTTTTCCGCAGTCAAACTTCAGGCCACCGCATCTTGCATCCGCCTGCGCTCTTCACCACGGCCAAATCTGCTCAAGTGCATACGAGCAAGTGCCATGTCTCGCCGCAAAATCCGGAATGCCGCAGAAGATACCCTTACTCCTCCTGACACCTTGGCGCCGGGTCAACTGATTGCACGGGTGGTCAAGGCCCACGGCAAAGACCTGTACACCGTGCAAACAGCAGATTCTTCCGACCTCCTTGCCGAACTCGAAGCCCGATTTCGAGGGACGATCTTCGTCAGGCGCGGGGGATATGTCCTCGTTGATACCGCAACCACCGCGGCTCGTGAAAACAAGATACAGGGAGAGATTGTGAACATCGTCCGAGACGAGAAAGCCTGGAGGAAACGACCCTTCTGGCCACAAGAATTCGTCAGAAAGTCGGCGACGGAGGACAGCGACGAGGAGGACTCATTAGTGGGCAAGATGCCACCATCCGATGACGAGGAGGATTGAGATTGGTGATATCTGCCTCTCAGCTTCTGAGCTCTTCCGGCTTCATCGGTGGGGGGCTGATATGGTCCACTGGCGGCGCTATCAGAGCAAACATGACTTGAATAGCCAGCTGCTGCACCACCAACATTGAGCTCACAGACGTGCTGGGATACACCAGCCAAGCATATTCCTGCATCGCCCACATCAGCAGGACCAACACTGGATGTCCACCAGGCCTCCACAACAAATATGGCGTAGCCCATTGAAGATACGCAAAGAACTGGTAATGCAGACTCCTGGCACACAGCAGACCTATGACCATACTGCTGAGAACAACGTCCGTCACAAATGTGGGCGTAATCTTTTTCGAAATGCTCCTTTCCTCCACCTCCCTCATACCACCGACATACTTCCTAACGAATTCGACCAAATTCGATGCGCTCGGTCTGATCCATTTCGCCTGAAAGAACATGAGAAGCAGGGATACATGGATAACCAGGAGGCCAATGGCGAAGGGGCGAGACAGAAATGTGTCCTCGTCAACAAACCTCCAATTGACAGTCCACTTGTACAAGAACTGTCTCCCCAGGTCAAATGAGCGAGAGAAGTAGGACAAGCCTGTGTCTTGGTCCTGGCCGAAGAAAGGCAAGGCCATGAGGATGTGAACAGCCGCGATGTAGAGCCCAGTGAATAAGGCTTCACCTCTTCCGATAGCTTGCAACACGACCACTCCGACAGCGGGGCCAGCTAGAAGCAGAGTCATCTTTACGCCCAAGCCCAATCCCCAGACAAATGCTCCGCCCTCAAACTTCCGTCGTTGTAGGAGGTAGATGGCTGCCCATAGGAAAAAAGTGGCCCAGCAGTCGTTGAATAACCTCAGCAAGAATATTGAATGCATTCTCTTGCTCAACACCAGCGGGATCAGAAGCCAGGGCGGAGCTCCCACTCGTCTGTAGCATGCGAGCACCAGAGCCAGGGTAACGAGGTACAAGCCCGCAAAGATGATCTGGGCCCGTAGGATGTTTGTCCCCGCATCGGTGAGTGTGTAGAGAATCGAGTAGATATACACATGGAGAGCAGGGTAGACCAGCGGACCAGTAGGCCCAGAGATTTTCAGGTAGCTTCTTTCACCGTCGAGGAACAACCGCACTTGCACCATGTACGTCTCCCAGTCGATCTCAGTATAGGGCACCCTCCATATTATCAGAGCACAAAGCAAGGCCTCGCCGGCCAGCAGTAACGGTGCTATCCATCTTGTGTGTTTGGGATTCGTGAGGAGATCGCGGAGGGTATTCGTTGAGAGGTCCATAATCGTAGGTCAGCGCGTACACCTGAGGTAGGATAGGAGAACTGGACAGCGTAGGTAATGGTCGATGCCAGTTGCGAGAATCACAAATCCATGTTCTTTTCTGGCGGGCTCATATATCTGGCCTCATTGTTACAACAGCCTCCCTTGATATGTTCGAAGACACCCTCTCACATATCAGGCTATTTCCTCCAAGTCGAACGCGACGTGGAGTCTGACCATTATGGGCAACGGCTTCCCCACACTTCAGCTTCCGACAAGCTACTACGTCCAAGTGAGCCTCCCTCTAACGTTTCCATATCCACGACGTCATGCTTCAGCGGCTGGCCTCCTGCCTCTCCGATCGCTGGGTCAATTTGCCAGATATGAGCGTGCCCTCGGACGCACGGCGTCATCTGCATCTGTTCATTCTTTCGCTGGCATGATCGACAAGCTTCCTATTCATGCGAGCCCCCGACTTTCGAAAAGGTAGGTCCAGGTATTGGACTGTGTCAAGTACACACCCTCCCTCAGCAGCTGCTACACTTACATAGTATCCCTTATCTCGTCCGTCCTCTTCTCTTCCACACAGTCCTCCAACCCGTCGCCATGGCTCCCTCCAAACCCTCCTCGTCCCCGTCCCAAGCCGCACCGCGCGCCCCTCAAGCCGAACCCCACGATCTAAGCTGTCTTACCATCGCCGAGCTGGAACAACTCGCCTACGAACGCATGGACAAGCAGACACGGGACTATTACAACGAGGGAGCCGACTGCGGCAGCACCCTTGTCGAGAACATATCCGCCTATGCAAAGTACCGCATCCGACCTCGAGTGCTCCGAAATATATCCCAAATCGACACCACGGCCAAGGTATTCGGACACACCAACAGTGCGCCCTTCGGCGTGGCCCCCACGGCCATGCAACGGCTCGCGCACAGCGACGGAGAAATCGCAACCGCACGGGCCTGCCGCGCACGCGGGATAGTGATGGGCCTGTCCTCCTTTGCGACCTCCACGCTCGAAGACGTCGCTGAGGCAAGCGGCCCAAATCCAAACGTCCTACAACTGTACCTGTTCGAAGAACGCGAACACAGTCTCAAACTCATCGCCCGCGCCAAACAAGCAGGCTACAAGGCCGTCCTCCTCACAGTCGACACCCCGATGCTCGGCCGCCGCAACCTCGAAATCCGAAACCAGTTCAAACTCCCCGCGCACCTCAGCATCGCCAACTTCGCCGAGCAAGACGACGACACCGACACCGCCGTCGGGAAAGACCACTCCCGGTCGACCACAGCCACAGACGAGAAGAAAACGTCCTCGAGACAACGTCCCAAGATGCCACGACAGCGCCGCCCCTCTACGGCAGGATACCATGACGGGGAGAAACGAGTGGCCCCTACCGGACCGATCACGTTCCACACGCACGCCGCAAACCCAACGCTAAGCTGGGAGGACACCATCCCCTGGCTGAAAGATGTGTGCGGCCCGGATATGCAAGTGTGGGTGAAAGGGATCGCCACAGCAGAAGACGCACTGCTGGCCCTGGACCACAAGGTCGACGGCATCATCGTCTCCAACCACGGTGGGAGACAACTCAACGGCGCTCTCGCTACACTCGACGCCCTGCCCGAAGTCGCCGCCGCGGTGGAGAAGCGGGTGCCAGTCCACGTCGACGGCGGCATCCGCCACGGCACCGACATATTCAAGGCTTTGGCACTCGGCGCGGATTTCTGCTGGGTCGGGAGACCCATCCTCTGGGGGCTGGCGTATAAAGGCCAAGAGGGTGTCGAGCTGTGTTTGAGATTGCTAGGCGACGAGTTTCGCCTGTGTATGGGGCTCGCTGGGGTTACGAAAGTCAGCGAGATCGATCGGAGTTATCTATGCAGGGTCGATCGCGACGGATTTGTCAGTCGACTATGAACAGTGGGTGGGAATTGAGTAGCATTTGTGTTTGTATTGTGTATGGCTATGTATCTAGCACGCTTGTTTAGCGCTTGCTTGCCTTGTAACTGATTCGGCATAATCGTCATAGTAGTAATAGCTACTTTTGGTGGCTGATGATTTCTGGCGCCCGCTAATCTTGGTGACAAGTGAAAGTCAAATGAAAAGAGGCAGGTTTCGTGTCGGCATGTGTTGTCGCAAAGTCCACCCGCCAGAAGTATCGCCCTGACGGCATCACCACTTCTTTGCTCTCCGAGACCGTCCATCCCGAGCGGTCTTTCGCTTCTGATAACTCATATCTCATACAAATGGATAGGTAGAATGGGTAGAATGGGTAGGCTGGTAGGCTGGTAGGTTGGTAGGCTGGTGGGCAGGTGGGCAGGTAGTAGGTAGGTGACAGTCGTTGAGGCTAATTCCTCCACCTTCCTCTCTGCCCCCTGTTTCTCTCTCACTACCACCCATCCTCATTCCACTGATCGATCTTGGGTGCCACGAACTTGACACTGCCATCATCGTTGAACCCCTGCGTGCCGAGCACACCACCGGTAATCTCCCTCATGATGTGGTTGTAGTTGAAGCTGTTGCGGATGCCGCACTTCTTGCTCGCGCTCTCCGTGTGCGCCACCCATGCGGCCGTGGTGGCGAACCTCTTCAAGCACGTCGGGCAGGTGATCTGGCCGCCGATGTGCGCGCTCGACAGGAGGTGTTTGCGGAATTGGTCGGCGGTGCGGAACTGGCGCCTGCATTTGGCGGTGGGGCAGCCGTAGATCTGGCGGATCGGATCCCAGTACTTCTCGATGTTGAGCGGGGCGGTGCTGCTGACGACGGTGTGGGCGGGCATTTTGATCAGGTGTTGGTGGGGGGCGTTGGAGTTGGGGAGGGCCTGCGTGCTGGGCGGTATGACGCTGGAAGAGAGCTCGGAGGCCGGTTTGTCGTACAAGGAGGCCACTTCGCTGGCGTCTTCGCTGGGAGGGTTGGCGGCGGCACTGTGCACGGAGGTGACCCAGTCCTTGATTCTCGGGTCGTTGGTGTACTGTGGTGGGCGGGCGGAAGGGTTGTCAAATCCCCAGGTTGGTCGGTTGATGTTCAAACTTGACATGGCTCTCTCGGTCTCGTTGAGGTCAATGAGGTCGCTTGGCGGCTTCATCTTGACGGTAGGTGGCTGAGCTGCTTGACCGGCGGTAATGGCTCCGGAGTCTTGGGGTTGTGCGAGAGGTGGGTACTGTTTTTGGGAGGTGAGAGAGCCTGGACCACGGGACACGTTGCTGAGGGTATGGCCTGATGTGTACATTGGGTCTTCGTCGAGAAGATCGGACGCCGCGGTCGGCCTAGTGGTAGGCCTATAGTGTCGTGCTGGCAGATTGATGCCGAAGGAGTCAACCTCTGCTTCCCAGGCGTCTTTTTGGATCTGGCGTTCTGCCCGCTGCATTTGGAAGTCCTGGATTCCAATCACTTCGCACTCATCTTGCTCAATGTGGCGCATCAAGGCGTTGCCCGACGTGAACTTCGCCTGACACCCGGCACATTCGATATGAGAATTGGCCTTGTGTTGCTGTAGAACGTCAGTCTGGTGCTTTGAAAGGTTCGAGGCAACATACGGAGGACACATGAGTATCTCGAGCAGAGGCACTTTTGAACTGCGAACATTAGCTCTGAGGGGTGGTTGGAGTCTCGATCGCTGTACCTCCAGGGCGCATATTGGGCAGCAGACTGCAATTACGGTCAGTGTTTGGCCTTTGTATTCATATGACAGTAACGTCAAACTCACTGTGGTTCGGACTTGCCAACTGGTGGATGAAGAAGTACATGTCATCCGCACAGTCGACATCGCAGGTCTTGCAGTAAGAGTGATTTGGGTCTTTGACCTTGTGGCGAATCATTGACTGCTGGTTGTCGAAGTGCTTGAAGCAGTCCTCGTAGGTACATTTGACCTTGCCCATCTTGAAGATGAGCGCCGTGAAATGGAAAGGTTAACAGAAGAAGGGGAGGTCTGATAGAAGGATGCCCTCAAATGTGCACTCGACAATTTCTTTTCAGTCAAAAGACAGAGATAGGAGAGGCACATGGAAGAGCGAAATATGAAGGAAGTAAGAAGAGAGGAGGGCCCTGCTAAGTTAAAGAGGTGAATAGGCAGGAGGAAGTAAAGCACTGGTGAAAGGTCAAGTGGGGAAAAAAGTGACTTTCTATGGCTGAGGACCTGCAAGAGAGGTAAAGGCTCCACTCAAAGACGAGAACCATTTCAATTCACTACCGGAAACATGGCGGTGCCATTCCTGACGGCGAGGTAAGCCGAGACATAATTTAGCTAGAGCAGGGCCGGTACTACACGTGGTAGTTTATGGTCACGTAGGATAACATATACGGACAGCCCCTCTATCATTATGAAGTACCTTGCATAGATTCAGAACAAAAGGTGATAGGATTCCATTGGTCAGAGAATTCATTTGCATGTCATTCAATCATATCTCAGTCGTCATTTACATCCCCTTTACGCTGAGGTTGGTGGTCATGGTCTAAACTCACACTGAACTCACGTGTAGATCTCTTCTGTCAGTGAATTCAATGTGAGGCCTTCCTTGGCAATGTCTTCGTCTGTGAGGCGTCAGTCATTATACCTAAGCCAGAGCAGGTTTCACTTACTTTGAAGGAAGCACAATGGCATCTCTACCAAGGTGCCTTTCACTTGGCTCAGCAGTTCCTTGAGCTCGCGCACCCCACCAGGGAAGTCAGCTTTCACCACATGTCCGTACTCGACCCGGGGTGGTAGCTTGCTTGGTTTTCCTTGAGCATCTGTCTCAGCGGGCCGATAGAAGTACTCATAAAACTCCTTGTACTCGGACCACGAGTGCACGTAGTCGTCTGGTACAGCTCGGAATGCCTTGCGGAAGACTTCGGTATTGGTCCTGGCCCGGCTATTCCACAAAGCTTGGAAAGTGTCGCTAAGAGGGTCCATCACGACATTGTCTTCAGGCGAATTCCAGTCATAGGCGTTGGGCACTCCGACAGGCTCAAAATTGGGATCGGGGCGAAAGAAGAGTTGAGGCCGAATCAGACCAAGGTGTTTCCGGGTGAGCTGGCGCCTCAGAGAGGCCGCAAAACTGCTGGCTTGGTAAGGCTGGCCGTTCATGTAGCTCTGCACTGGAGTCGGGTCGTCGATGAGCAGCGCAATCTCGCTGTCATGCGCTCCAAGCTGGCTCCGATCGTTCAAGTTCGCCGATCCGCAGATGACAATGCGATCGTCTGCGATGAGAGTCTACACAAGTCAGTACGTATGGCACCTAGACCTTTTCGGCGTACCTTTGAGTGAATGTAAAGCTCCTCACTGACAAACGCGTCTAGCTCTGCCTCGGGGGCCCCTTCCCAAGGCACAGTGCGGATATCCTGTCCCCCAAGCATGTAGCACTCTGCCACACTGTCCCAACGGCCACTTCCTGGTGCTCCCACGTTCTGCGCCGCGGTTTGGTATTGCTGATACTGCGATGCTTGTGAAAGCTGCGTAGTATTGGTGCGTTCTCCCTGTGGACCATATCCGGCTCCGACTGCGTCGTCGTGTTGTTTCCGAGCGTCTTCATAGCTCACGCCACTCTGCTGCTCAATTCGTTGCATTGTGCCACTGGCATTGATTCGATCGTAGTTTCTAAGATTGTAAAATCGGATGTAGTCCATCGGGTTGAACCCTGCCTGAGCAATCTTCTCCATGATACTGTGCCCACCGCGGTTAATGCTGTTGTATTGAAATTCCATTATGGCTCGTGTCCCCAACGAGGCGTCATCTCGGAGGTCACCGGCAAAAGCTGGTACCGACGGGATCACGATGATCATCTTGTACTTCTCATTGTTCCGGGCCGCTCGAAGGATTCTTTCAACGATGGCCTGGCCAATCAAATTCTTAACCGGTTCTTGCTGGTCGCCCGTAGCTGTAATGAAGAACTGATTCTCGATGTAAACGAAATGCTGGCTGTTCCGGATGACTTCGATGTACGCGTTCTGGATGGAATGCTCGAGAGGGGTTCCATTACTCCACGTCGTGCAGCTTCGAAGAAGTTGACAGTTCATTACCCCTCGAGGCTGATTGTAAGGCCGACCATAAGAATCGGTCCCGCCAAGATATTTGCCTTGAAGCTGGTGAGCTCTGTCGCCCAGTCCGCCTGAGACGACATTGCCAATCGACGACAGCTCTTGACCCAGAAGTCTGCCTTCCTGTTTGTATTGGTCCAACCTTCCTCGAATCCCTCGTTCACCCCCGGATCCCCTTTCATTCTCATTACCAAGACCGTAGCCTTCAAAGCCTCTAGACTGCTGGGCGTAATCGTCAAATCCCCTAGCTTGCTCTGACCCAGGTTGTTGATATGCCTGGTAGTTTTGGTGTTGATATGATTGATCTGGGGATTGCTGAGATGACAACTCAGTAGGACCTTGCTGATAAGGTGCATAAGGGGGTGTTGCACTAGGTGGTGGCGGGTAACCTGGGTAGACAGGGGCAGGGGATGGCGACGTTTGAGGCGGGGGTCCCGGAGGGGGAGGAGGGTAATTTTGTTGCAAGCTCTGTCCCGGAGGTTGTGGATAACCACTGCCTGTGCTGATCGGTTGTTGAATCTGTGCAGTTTGAGTAGGAGGGCTGGCAAACTGGCCATATCCGTCCATAGAACCCTGGTGCAGCGCTTGTACTGGAGTTCCGTGTTGATCATAAGTGCCAATGGGATGCTGGTAAGGCACTGGCGGCGGAGACCCACCTGGGACTTGGCCGTAGTTACTAGGCGGAGGTGGGGGCTGAAGGACCTGGGGTGGGGGGCTTGCGACTTGACCATAGGGTGATTGAGCTTGCTGTGGCTGATTCTGTGCACCCGGGGGTGGAGGGAGTGCCGCAGTAACATATGTACCCCCCGGTGTGTGCGGCCTGCTCGTTGTATGCCACGCAGGTTCAGTGTATGGCTGGCTACCTGGTGGTGGTGCATATCCCCCAACAGGAACAGAAGCTTGTAGGCTTCCTTGGGGCTGTGGCCCGGACTGGGAAGGCGGTCGTGACTGAGGGCGTTGACCTGGCCCACTTGCCGTATGAGGCAGGTCGTCGAGCA
Organism: Capronia americana; assembly: GCA_016110215.1. Lineage (NCBI taxonomy): Eukaryota > Fungi > Ascomycota > Eurotiomycetes > Chaetothyriales > Herpotrichiellaceae > Capronia > Capronia americana. The sequence goes on along the minus strand of JADWQD010000006.1, from coordinate 381,968 downwards.
ATCTGTAGTATCGTTGGTCTTTTCGGATGTTGTACTTCTCGTCGTAAATGAAATTCCACCTGTCAACAAAGTGATGTCGCAGGTCTTGTACAACGGCCCCTTGCACACAGATGGCGATGTCGGACCATCCCATTCTCGCGGTCTTGGTTCTGTCAAGCTTGTTCTGGAAAGGGTTGGCAACGTCGTTGAAGTCGAGGTAGCGGGAATTATTCATATCTTGCCCAGGGAATATGATCTGGTTCAGGTCGGACGGGTGAGCATCGGCGATCGAATGCTGGTTGGTATCCCAGCGGCCAAAGCAGAGGTCGAGGCCGCCCATGAAGGCGATTTTGTCATCAACCAGACATAGTTTTTCATGGTGCGCCCAATAGAGGATAACGTCGTCAGTAACACCATAGATGCCTTTCAAAGCGTCGTGGCCAAGCTTGGAAGCCCCGGCCGCATCCAACTTCAAGCCTTGGAAAGAGGAGAGGAGTGATGACTGAGCCGTTTGTGCATCCGGAAGATGGTCAGGGTGTCGGAAAACGGCGATGTTGGGGTGTAGCTTCTCGAGCTCGTGCTTGGTGTGGGCCGAAGATAAGGTCAGAGCCTGGGTGACTTCTTTGTAGACAATGATCTTGACCTTGACTCCACGTTGTGCGGCGCGTTGGAGCGTGCGATCGAGTCTCCATTGCTCGTTATGAGAAGGAGGTCGACGAAGATATACCTCGGGGGACAGCCACCAGTCCAAGATCCAAATCGAATGTCTAGCTCCCTCGAGCGCTTGACTGACTGCCCAAAAGTATCCACATCCATCGACGTACCATTTCACATTGTTACCGGGTTTCTCTGACGCAAAGCTGTCGTATCGGTTCGGGCCTGACGATATGACAGGTTGGCCTGGCGGGGCAGCGTAGGTCGAATACCCGGTCTGGGCTTGCGCTTGTGGAGCGTATTGTTGAGAAGGTCTGTTGTCTGGCCCTAGAATGTTTGCAACATCCGATCCAATACTGTGAAGAGTGCCGTGAAGGCCACTTAGAAGCTTGGAGGCTATATCGGGTCGACCTTGAGGCTGCTGGGTAGGCGGACCACCTGGGTATGGCGATTGTCCTGTCTGAGGATAACCTGTGGTTGGACCTTGTTGGCCGTAGTAACCTTGATTCGAACCACCGGTGTTGCTGTAGCCGTAGTTCTGAGAGGCTGAAGGCCCAGTCTTGTACTTATCAAATTCAGACTTGAACTTCTTGCCAATGTCCCCTAGTAGCGAGCGGTCAGTGCCGCCGCCTCCACGAGATTGAGAGTAGTCATCCCCATAGGCCAGTCCGTCATCTTCCGGTTGCTGCTGGTAAGACATATCGGGAAATCTTTAACTTCCCAATCCGACGGGCATAAGGGACTAGGCTATAGGGCAGAAATAGCAGATATGAGCAGACCGTGTTCAGGTCTAGCAGCAGAACAGAGACCTGGTGCAAACAGACGATGAAGTGACTGTTTCATCCATGAGTGAAGTTCAGCTGATTCATGCAGCACCAGTCAAGGGAGGCATGGCCAAGCTGCATGGACGGAGCCATGTGCAGCCAACCAGACGGCTGCCAGCTCAAACGCTCAGGGGCTGTTAGGCTCCTTCCAACTGGCGTGATGCCCAATAGGGAGCGGGGAGAAGCTGCTGCGCCTCGTTGCCGCTATTAGGGGCGCCCCGCGAAATCTAACAGCCTGGACCTGGACCTGGATCTGGCCTCCCGCTGAATTTTCTGCAGCTGCACGCTCCTTATCAGTAAGAGACATTCACCACATCGTATTGGCACATATATACTCCCAAGATGGGCACGCGCTATCTCTATCACAACTGCATTCGATCTAGACGTTCATCTTCCGGTAAAATAAGCTTCCGCTTTGCTTCTCGGACCGGCGTGATGACGCCCAGAGTGGCGGCAATGCGGGGAGCTCATTTTCAACCCCCTCCACCAAGACGATCGCCATTCAAATATTGAGAAGTGCACTTCTCCACGGTAGTCGTGGTAGGTTCTTGGATTGGCTATATATATTAACCGTGCTTGTGCTCTTCCTCAGACATGTCCTCTCGTGTGCTCTCTTTACAGCGTCTCGCCATCACAGCTTGCAGGTCAAAACCCCATACAGCTCTCCACTCTTTCAAGTCAACTCCGCTACAGTTCGCTCGACCGACGTCCAACATGTCTCTAGCAACTCTAGACGTATGTGTCACCGCGCTAGGATGAGACAAATGCTAATGAGACCAGGTATCGCAACATCCCAGCCTACCGAAGTCCTCCGCAACCCTCTTCGAAGCAAAGGCAAAGAAGAAGGTATCCTTCGAGGAGATCGCGAAAGAGATTGGTCGTCATGAAGTCGCCGTAGCCGCCCTCTTCTACGGACAAGCGAAAGCCACTCCAGAAGACATCAAAAAGCTGTCAGACTACTTCGGCATCGACCATGCCACTCTCGAGACCCAATTGAGCGGATTTCCGGATCGCGGCAAAAGTATCGAGATGCCACCAAAGGATCCGTTGATCTACCGGTTGTATGAGATTGTGCAGAATTACGGGTATGCATACAAGGCTGTGTTGAACGAGAAGTTTGGCGACGGCATCATGAGCGCGATTTCCTTCTCTACCAACGTTGAGAAGGAGGTTGACAAAGATGGGGCTGCGTGGGTAAGAAGTTGTTTGCCGAGCACCATATTTCCTGCGCTGACATGGGACAGGCGAAGATTACCCTTCGAGGAAAATGGCTGCCCTACACTCGTTTCTAGGTGACTGGCGCGAACTGCACGTAACATAATCGGAGATATCCAGGGCTACTATGTACAGTCAATGTGATCCAGAAAGCGACTATGTGGGACTGTTGAGCCAGCTGTCTTTTCGCTCGAAGCACACGCGTTCATTTGACAGATGCAGATGCCACTATCCTGGTTGTAGGTCCTTGTTCCTGACTTGAAGCGCGTGCCGGATTGTGCTTTGTGTGGGAAAGAACAATACTAAGGGCTGGGGAACAATATGAAGCCTCGTCCCCTTCGACTCAGCCTTGCGAGCATCTCTTTGTCTGGGAAACCCTCACACCCACCCACCAACCAATTCAAGGAATGAACAATGTATGCTCTTTCTTGATCTGATATGCTTTCAATCCATGGGACCGGTATCACCGTTAATGAAGAGCCCATCCAAACCGAAACCGGTAGGTCATGAAGCGCTTATATACTGCTTTCCCATGTTCCCCAAGCCTCGACCGGCTTCCACACACACTCATTTTTGTCCTCACCACAAGTCACTCTTTTCAAATCTTCAAAATGTCTTTCCAATTGTACACCTGTGTGGTTATGTAAACAGCGTTTACGGCCATCCAAAAACACCCACATATCTGAAAATCAACAGCGAAACCCGCTCGGTCGATCACCAACCGAAACCACAAGACGCACAATGTCTTTCCAATTGTATACCTGCGTGGTCATGTAAACCAACTTTACAACCACATCCACATCCACAACCACAGCCACGACCAGCATGTTCACGTCAATATCGACCGAATACATGACAAGTCTCCCCTGCACACAGGCGCCGGCGCCGAAGACAGGTGAGGCTGTCATTTTCGAGACGCCTTCGCACCACGGTCGCTGAAGACAAGCCAACGCTCACCAACCAGTCTGCCTCGGACTTGCCTTGCGCAACACCGGGAACACCACTGATTGGAAAAACGGCCATGGTTCCAGCGGAGGATGTTGATTGCATGCCATAGCGTTGCATTGCCCTTGCGGATTTAAACCCCCTTCACTTCTCAATACCCCTTTGTACCTACCGATTGTCGCCCCAGACATTTTTATCCCCCTTGCCCAATGCCCATTGCTCCCACATCCCCAGGTCCAGAGACACAGACAGGAGAAAGCAGTGTTGTAGAGTTTCTCGAAGATGCGAGATTTATGTATGTACCCAGGCTGAATGTAACGAGTGCTTTTATCTGTCCATATCGATTCTTCCTTTCGACGTCTGCATGGCTCAGTTCCACGCCCCTTAGGTTTTCCTTTCCGCAACTCCCTTTGCAGGTGAATTCGCAATTTGGGCTCTCCTGGCGTTGATGCATCTCCACCTGATAATCCAGGGTTGGTCCACGGCATGTCCCGTCGAGTATGATTCTGTCAATCTCAGACTTGTTCATTCTCACGTCGACTTCAGCGCAGGTTGATTTCTTCGGCAACCTCGCAGTGTGTCGGGGTGCCAAAGCTGGCAGTGAGGCCATCGGATTCGCACGCCCTCGCCGGACCAGACAAGGTTGATTCATCTTTCCTGAGTTACAGGCAATTTACCTTCGGCTTCGCTGGAGGACCTTAGCGTGGTGCGAGGACATCAGAAAACAATTCCTCAAGATCTCCTTTTTGAAGGTTGCTTATTGGTCTTCCTCGAGGCTGTTGCGCCGGTTCCCGGGCACTCAACCTGCGCTCACAGGCTATCAGCCCACCAGTCACCACATTCAAACGCAGACTCCACTACTCCTGCTGGTATTATTTCGCCTGTCCAACGAAAGTACGGAAGACCGACCCAAAATACTAAAACATCGGGACCGACTCGGAGAAGGTCCTCGCTAAGTGTCCATCCGTACTATTTCTGGAGGACCTTGTATGGCAGGCAACCCTCTATATCTAGGTTCGTGCGCTGCATCAATTCTCGAACAATAGATACTCAACCTCCATCACCTCCCTAGAATTGAGTTCGAGGTCGATCGAGACTCGCTATCAGGCATTAAGCTAGGCCAACCCGGTAACCGCGGCTGGTGCGCCCAACACTACCATCGAAGCTAATACTGGAATACGCGTGTTAACTAATCGAGCTTCCAGACCGATGCCAGGATACTTACGAGCCATCGTTGTTGCGGCGGAGTCAGCCTCGGTGATGAGGTACGAGCAGCAGAGGAGGGACAAGAGAACATGTTCGCGCCATGGCCGTACTGAGGCAGCCCGCCACAGATATAGCTGGGGAGCTACATACAGCTCGGTAGTCCGCTTTCGAATCGCTTGCGGAGGAACTAGACCCGCCGGTTACTTGTCATGGCCCCTTCGACCCGACTTTCCGCATTCGGCCATTAAGCGATGACACCTGCCAAATGGTTATGGCGTAGCTCGTACCTCGTAATAAGTCAGGCTTTAACCCGTATAGCTGAATAAGCTAGCGGTGTATCAACAAATCAATCAGTCAATCAATCAAGCTCGTCATAAGTCTCGAGGCGACCGATTAGGCGACAGCTACAGTAAGCGATGGATAGGAGTGATTTGGAAATCAAGTTCACCGGTGGGACCTCAAATATCGCTCTAAGGGCAGTCGCGAGTCAATAGGGCAACGATGCATGTCTTCGGATGGAGGGTCGTCGTCCTATCGAATCCGCCGTATACTTTGCTTCTTCAAACTGTTCCGTCCCGCTAACTAAGTCCGTATCCGAAAGTACGGTAATAGCTCATCCACATGCTACGAGTCGTGGTCAGTTGAGCAAGTGAGCTCCTTCCACTCCTCCAACCCCTTGAGCGTGTCTTCGCACTTCTGTTTGATCAGACCATAGGCGTCGGACCCGAGGATCAGCCTCATGGGGACTTCCTTTCCCGTAGCCCCAGTAAGGACATCCGCCAGTACCTTGACGCCTTTCTTGATATCTCCCAATTGCTTGTTGTCGAACACTTCCAACATGTGCTCGCCTTTCCGGACGGCGGTGCCCTCGTTATAATCGGCAATCAGGTTCTTCTTGACCAGCCGATTTCCGGTGTTGAGGAAGTTGGATCGGAAGTATCCCGGTTCGACCACGCACACCTTGATGTTGAAATCGGCGAGTTCCGTGTACAGCGTCTCGGAGAGTCCGCTGACGGCCCATTTCGAGGCACAATACGCTCCGACACTCGCCATGCCGATCCATCCCACAAGGCTAGAGAAGTTGGCCACCACCCCGGATCTCTGAGCCCTCATATAGGGAACGATCGCCCTCGTTACATTCAACAGCCCAAAGACATTGGTGTCAAACTGTGCTTGAGTTTCCTCGGGCCTAATACCTCCGTCAGTATGTAGTCATCAGATGAGAGGTCCCACATACGTCAGTTCCTCTAGCCCTCCCGCGTGAACGTAGCCGGCATTGTTGATAAGGTAGTCGAACCGTCCATAGACCTTGTGCACTTCTTCTGCAACTTTTTTGAGTTCTTCCAATGACGCGGTGACATCCAGGCTTCTGGTGACGGCTCCTGCTTTGTTGAGGTCTTCAAGTTTGGCCGCATTTCGCGCCGTCGCGATGACCTTGTCGCCACGTCCAAGAACCTCAAGAGCAAGCTCTTTCCCGAACCCACTTGAACAGCCAGTAATAAACCATACTTTTGGGTTGGACATTTTGGAATATAGCAATTGGATGATAGGGTAGTATGCGAATAAGCTGGATCTTAGTTGCGTGACCCTCTGACCACAAAGTGGGAGGACTGTGGCTTCTTATATATTGTTGCCGTAGAGTGGCTCTGATGCCACCCCCTTGGCGCTGCCACAAACCTCTGAAGGAGTCTCGAGATTTCGGAGATAGGTCATCCGTCCGCACCGCAACGACATCTGTATGCTGAAAGCATCGTGGTTGGAGGAAATTACATGGTATTGTCGATGCGGCCGCAAGTGCTACCACTGTATAGCCGGCTACCTGTGGATGAATCCGCTCTGACGTGGCTCATCGCCGAAGATATCTGGAATTTTGATCGGTGTCGGTCGTTGCTCAGGATATCGCCGAAACGAGATGACTGGAAGACATTAGCCTCTGATTGGGTATGACACTTGGCCCCTCCCCTCCATCATTCTCTCAACATAGACCAGAGAGTCAACAGGCAAGCCCTTCCTGGAGAACAAACTCCTGGCTTTTCTAAGCAGCCTTGCTCTCAGCTGCTTTTTGGATGACACCCGCACGATATTATCCCTCTATCTCCACAACACTCTCCTCGTGCTTCTCTCCACCCGCCAATACCGTGTCCTCGCGGTCAACGCTCTCGTACGCCACGCGGTGAATATCCCATTGCTGATATTTGGCAAAGAAATAATCCATTTGTTCCAACGTCCGGCCGGCCTACAATGCATTTTAGCAAGGTTACGTCTTTGGCCTCAAGGAAAGAAATTTTACCGTCTCGGGATAGCAGAAGTATAAAAACGGCAAAGCGGCATATGTAATGCTCATCCAGACAAGGTAGAATTTCCTGCAGAATGGGGCCTTCAGTCAGTCACCACCAGCATACTTGAGGGAAGTCCTTACCACCCGATGTTGGCAAACCCAACCGGCGCCACCATGACGGTGAGAATCGTGATCCCCCAGTTGGCTGCGCACTGCATGGCAGCTCCTTTGCTCCGCATGCGCAGAGAGTTGACTTCGCTTCCGTACAACCAAGGCACACAGAGGAATCTGGGTCATGCTCAGAATACGATCATACTAAGTTCTTTCAGAGGAGTTACTTACCCAAATCCGAAGAAGAACTCGATCAAGAAGATGAAAGCCGTCGCTGCCCAGCCTGCCGACGTTTTGGACGCTGGATGCGTGGTCCCATAGCCAATACTGGCGGCAAGTCCACCCATGAAGGTCGCCACGGTCCACCCGCCGAACATGATGACCTTGCGACGGCCCACCCGATCGATGACCTAAGTCGAGGTTAGTCAATTTTGCTCAGCGAAAGCAGCTGGCAGAACTCACCACAGCAGCGGAGACGGATCCCAGCAGCATTGCGATCGAAGCCACGCAGCTCATAATGTACGAGAGCCGGGCACTGAGGCCGACTTGTTGGAAGACCACGGCCGCATAATACACGATACAATTCATACCCGTCAGCTGCTGCATTAGGCCCATGCAAAAGCTGAGGAAAATGCGACGGAAGTTCTGGAGGTCATCCATGGAGAATACCTCTTTCCAGGATGCTTCCATTGCCGCCTCATGTCTGGCAATAGCAACAATTTCTTCCGAGAGCGCTTGAATATGAGGCGAGCTTTCTGTTGATCCTTGTCCTTCGAGGCAGGCAAGCACGCCAGCGACTTCGTCATATCGACCACGGACTGCCAACCACCGAGGACTCTCAGCGCAGAAAGGTATCAGAGCAAAGACGACGACGGGGAACATGAGTTGGACTGGATTGCAAAATTCCAGGTCAGCCGTGCCCCGTCAATAAGCAGAGGGTTCACATACGGGCGATGGGGATCCGCCATTGGGCTTCCTTTCCTTCCCACGTGCTGTTACCATAGAGTAGGCCAAAGTTGGTGAAAGCTGACAGAACAATGCCCTGGATGAACGTGAGTGCCATGAAAAGCAGGAGCAGGAGCAGGGGCGAACCTACCAGCACAACCAGTGAGATCTGAATCACCACCATGAGGCCTCGACGGTGAGCTTTGACGCATTCGCTGGCATACACGGGTACCTATCGAAGTTGGCATATTTTCGCCCTCAGTTAGGAGTTGAGACTTACGGTCACCGAAACCCCACCTACGCCCACTCCTGCGATTATTCTGCCGACTGGTCTGATCAGCATAGTCACACCCTGCCAAGAGCTGGGACTCACTGATGAATTGGGCTCGTGAAAATGCCGAAGCCTGCAACGTGGCACCGATGCAGAGTATGAGGCAGCCGATGACGATTGCCCAGCGGCGTCCCACGATATCGCCGTAGAGAAAAGTTCCTATTGCTCCCAAGAAGGCGCCAACCTGGACACGGACCGGTCAATCACTGGGATCTCCCTTTAATCTTGGGACACTCACGTCATATGAAGCGACCATGAAGCCCAAAAACGTAGGGTTCGGATTGTGAAATCGACTGAGGAAGGATGGCAAAGCGACCAATCCACCCATTACGCCCTGGTCACTGTATTGATGATAGATATGAGCCAGGATACCTTTCCTCCCTAAAGGGCTGACTTACTAGCCAAAGAGCAGAAACGCGAACCCAGATGTCACGCAGATGATGGCCTGCATTTGGAACCCGACGAGACCCATCTTGCAGTTGTGGAAGATGGATTTGGAATAAGTGGCAAAGCAAAGTAATTGTCAAAGGACTTCAGGTTGTTCAGGGTCAAGGTTCGAGACTCGAGGAATCAACAGCGATGCTTGTAGCCTTTCATAGACCTCGACATGTACTACTCAACTTTCCAGACCTAACCTTCCTCCAGTCTATATACCCCTTCACAACACTCTCTCGTGCCACAATCCCCACGGCGACAATGGCCCGGCAAAGAAAGTAAGAGTTGCGGAGACGCGGAGACGCGGAGACTCGACCAGTCACCAAGAGTTCCCGAGGTCTTCCCCAGATTGCCAGTCGTGCTGCCAGGGGCCTGGGTGTGTTGCGGGTTCCACAATTTCCAGGTCCAGGACGAGGCTGTCAGTCGAGAGGGGTGCGGAGTACTAGTGCCTCAGATAGGCGGTCTGATCTCTCTAGTTTATCGGCGTTAAAAAACAAAGCGGTGGGTCCATCGGCGTTTACAGTCCACCTACCTTTTACCTCTACCGCACAAACCTCATCGGAGCAAAGTGATCGGCTCAGATGCTGATTGCTTTAGCCCGGTCGCTCAGGATCAAGGGACCGTAATCCCCGCATTGTCCATTACGGCATGGAAAGCTTTGTCCATGTCAATTCGGGCCTCACCGAAGGGGAACCTCCGCTGCTTAGCAAGGCTAGTTGTAATAGTCCGTATACTTCGCAGACATGCAATATCCTGCCATCTTTTCATACAGTCTTGTATTCAGAAACTGGTCAAGATGGGTTCCTTGGCTGCGACTGCGTTGAATTTCGCCGGTGTCTACAGTAACATCATCAACGGTGTTCCCTCCAGTACCAGTCAAGTCCATCAAGGTGTCAACCCTGCCACTGGCGAAGCATTATATGATGTACCTTTGTCGAGGCAAGACGAAGTCGACAAAGCCGTAGACTGTGCCCGATCAGCTTTTGTCAAATGGGCCAAAGTTCCTCTCCAGAACCGACAAGACGCCGTGCTCCAGTTTGCGGACGCCGTCGAGCGGGAAAAGGGCGGCTTTGCAAAGCTCTTGACGCAAGAAGTAGGCAAAACTGTATGTCGAATCCCCAAATTTTGGACTTTTCTCACGGTCGGACTCTGGCATAGCTCGTTGAGGCCGAAACCGAAGTTCAGAATGGGGTTCACTGGATGAGAGCAATGTCCCGAATCCAGTTTGAGCCTGAAATCGTCGAGGCAACCGAGGGCAAACACACGGTGATCCGCTACACACCACTGGGTGAGGGCCCCAAGGCAGCGCCGACACCTCTGGATCTCTGACTCCATGTGCTAACAGTTCGGCGTCAGGTGTTTGTGCGGCCATTATTCCGTGGAACTGTGCGTATGAAATGACGTGGAGAGTTCCAACATCTTAATACTAACGGTATTGGCCAAACAGTTCCCGTGCTACTAGCATGTGGCAAGATCTGTCCCGCTGTGATCACAGGCAATACAGTCATCGTCAAGCCATCGTACGGAATTTCCTTTCACAGCTGGTCCCAGCTGACCTCGGCAGGCCATACGCCCCCTACTCCAATATTAAACTCGTCGAATTGGCTCAGTCGTTCTTCCCGCCCGGCGTGGTCCAGGTCTTGAGTGGAGATGAATCGCTCGGTCCTCGTCTGACCGCACATGCGGGAATCGACAAAATCAGCTTCACTGGTTCAACGGCGACTGGCCGAAAGGTAATGGCGAGTGCCGCGCAGACTTTGAAACGGGTGACCCTGGAACTGGGAGGTAATGACCCTGCCATCGTATGCGAGGACGTCGACATTGAAAATGTGGCTCCAAAGGTATTGATGACTCTCCTAGAAGACTTCCAACCACTGACAGACGAGCAGATAGCGACATTGGCTCTTGCAAACTCTGGCCAAGTATGATTTCTACTAGAAGAGCACGAGAGTCAAGACTGAGTGAAGAACCAGGTATGCCTTGCCATCAAACGGATATACGTCCACGAATCTATCTATGGCCCTTTCCGGGAGGCCGTCGTGCGTCACGTCGCCAAACTTCAAGTCGGGAACGGGCTGGACCCGGCCACCACCATGGGCCCCGTGCAAAACGCCATGCAGTATGAACGCGTGCAGCGGTTGTTCCAGGACCTCGAAACCCAGAAATGGAACGTCGCCTTTGGAGGCGGCACACTTCCGCACGACGCTCCTAAAGGGGGTTATTTCATCACGCCTACCATCATCGACAATCCGGCGGAGACCTCGAGCATCGTGCAAGAAGAACCATTTGGTGAGTAATACTCCGTACTCCTTGCTAGTACATGTAGTTGATCGCCTGACTTTGCTCAAGGACCAATTGTTCCTCTTCTCTCCTGGACTTCAGAAGAAGAAGTGATCCGTCGGGCCAATGATACAAAGATGGGTCTCGGGGCCAGTGTCTGGACGCGTGATCGGACTCGAGCCAGACGCATCGCTGACCAGCTCGAGGCCGGTAGTGTCTGGGTCAATGCCCACGTGGCCATCGATCCGCTGATTCCATTCGGTGGACACAAGCAGAGCGGTATAGGTTCTGAATGGGGACTGTCCGGCCTGAAGAGTTTCTGTAATGTTCAGGCAATGTATTTAGATGATAGTATCTGATCTGCTAAGTGTTCAGCTATCCAGGCTCGACTACAGTGTTGCCTTTGCTTTCTTAGCTTGCTCCCTCTCGAAGTTACTGCTTAGTAGCTAGGCACCTCAGAGCTCGAATCTCGCACACTTGGTAGAAGAGAAAGGGGTTTCGGGCTTCCCCAAGTGTGAGCGCTCATTCCCTCCCAATTGGATCGGACAAATATATATATATATATATATCGAGTAGTCATAGGTGAACGAACTGCTGATTGAATCACCACCGTGACGCCTCGACGGTGAGCTTTGAAGGGGGCTGCAGCAGGACAAGAGTTCCGGTGGTAACGAATAGTACTATACGTAGTCTACTGCTGTACTGTTCCAATGCACCAGGTATGAATCTATGTACCTTCCGCCTATCCATCCGTAGTGGCCGGTGTATCGTCAAGCACTGGTGGTAGTTGGAACCTCGGCATCCAGTTCCTTAACCCGTTCTGCCCACCAGTCGTCAAAGAGGTTGCGTCTCTCGCGAAGGTAGAAGGCCCGCTCCTTGCCTTCCAGCTCAAGCTTGGTGGTTCCGTTGCCCAGATACGAGAACCGGTCGAGCTTGTTCTTGTAGACGTAGTCGTAATCTTCCCAGCGCGGATGCTCGAGAGTTTCAAGGTAGTGCAAGGTACTCCCGGGCCAGACCGCCGTCACGCGGCCGTCGGTCGTGTTGTTCTTGTACCAACTGCGACAGCTGTGTTTCCACACAGTCCCCTCCATCAGGGCGTCGGCGTGACGGACCAAATCCTCAACCACGTCAGCCTTGGGCGTCATGGACAAGATGTCTTGGCTCTGCATTTTCTGCACGCATCGGATAATGTAGTCACCCGTGGCTTCGAGCACGGGGAGAAACGAGCCGTTGGCCGCGCATGCTTGTGGGCCGTAGAAGATAAAGTAGTTGGGCAATTCCGGAATTCCCAGTGTCAGGTATCCCTTGGGATCTAGCGCGAGGTGTCAATTTGCTGGATGCACCCCAAAAAAAACCAGTGCCAACACAGTATAATACTACTTACCCGCACCGAACTTCTCATCACACTTGTAGCCATTCCGACCGGACAGAACAAAGCGAGGGGTGAAGCTGACGTCGAAACCCTGTAATGGACATGGAAAAGTGAGCGCTGAGTTTGTGCCCATCAATGTTTCGCTCTTCTTACCGTGGCGCAAATGATGGTGTCCACTTTACGCTCCTTGCCGTCCGCAGCCACGAGCCCGTTCGCGGTGACGCTGGTAATGTCTTGGGTGATAACATCAACGTTGTCCTGGGTCAATGATTCCAAGTATCCCACGCCTGGCGTCAAGCGCCGACATCCAACGCCAAAGCTAGGGATCAAAGTGGCAGCCAATTCCGGCCTGGTGGCTAGGGACTTCTTCATGGTCTCCTGCAGCTGGGTGATCATACTGAGCTGCTTCTCCCCGCCGTTGATGAAGGTCTCGAAGTAGTAGTTGAATTCATCTTCTAAATCACAGCTGTCGAGTCCGGGAGAGTCAGCCACTCAGTTCTTATCATCGGCTTCAAGTTTAATACATCGGCGGGACAGCTTACCGATATTGGAGATGGAAATCTGGATCCTCGGCGAATCGCCTCTTCTCCTCGTCGCTGTACTTTGGATTACCCAAGGGCTGCTTGGACTTGCTTGTGGCAAAGGGCATCGAGATCCAGGTCGGAGATCGAACATATGCGTCGACGCGGGCGGCGCGAGGCTGGACTAAAGTATGCGGAGTCAGTCTCTCTCTCTCTCTGCCTTCAGTTCCGGCACCCGGTTATCACGCCTGTTGTGTGAGAAGCCTCTTACTCTGGGGAAGCACTTGAATGGCCGAAGACCCGTTTCCGATCAGGGCAATCGTCTTCTGGTCTAAGTCGTATTGCCGGTCAAAGTTGGCGGTGTGCAACAGCTTCCCCTGGAAATCATGCAGCCCGGGTATTTTGGGCCATTTCCACGCGCTGTATTAGCATTAGATCGAAGGCTGACGTCGCGAAGGGGCGGGAAGACTTACTTGAGGAGACCGGCCGCATTAATGAGTACCTCGCAGCGGTCGTGAAGAACAGTTCCAGAAGGTGTGGCTATTTCGAGCTCATAGTTCTGTTTCTCGTCGTTCCAGCGAGCAGCTTGGACTCGGTGTCCAAACTTGATGAACCGATGAAGACGATACTTCTGGGCGACTCCTTCAAAGTATTCTTGGATCTCGTCCGAGCCGGCATAGCTGTCGAGACACCGACATTAGTTCCAGTTGCACTGAGCGAGGACCGCATGGGAACATCCGACTCACTATTGGGTCCAGTCGGTCTTCGGCGCGAATGAAAACGTGTAGTTGTGGGCAGGCACATCACAGGCCGCTCCGGCTGAGGCGAACATTGTTAGCAGCCTGTATAGTGTAGGGCTGAAATGGCAAGGCCACAAGGTCATACGGTATTTGTTCTCATACCACGTTCCCGCCACGCCTGAATTTTTCTCGTAGATTTGGAATTCGACGTCTTTCAAGAGTTGCTCCTGGCGAATGGCCATGTACTATAACCCACGTCAAATTCGTATCAGGCTTTGGTCTTTCCGTGGAATTGGATATAAATGTGCCGGAGTCTCACCATTCCAGATGCCCCAGCACCGATGCACACAATGCGCAATTTCCGACTGGTGTAGATATGCTTGGGTTCGATGGTGACATCTGGCATACCATTGTACCCATCAGGCTCGACTTTGTGAGGCGACATGATAAATCCTTTTTGCGGTCAGTCAAGATTCGTGACTTTTCGATATTCCTCAACATGGGACGAGTCTGTTCAGATACTGACACAGTCATATACATATATCGCAGCTGCTGGAGCTCTCATCCTCGCTAACCCAGTTCCCCGGATGTCTCAGACCATGCTCCCCGCCTCTGGCCGCGTGCTTGTGCCATACCGTCTCGAGCCTCGCTGTCCTCAGCCTGAAGTTGAGGGCGGTTACCATTCACCCGATAGCGCCGAAGCCATTGACATTCCTGCGAGACAGGTCCTAACGCCGATAGCTCTTCAGGTAACGAAGACGCGGACTCGGGTTCTCCAGGGGTGATGTTGTGGGAGCCCCCAAGGGGTATCGGGGTAAGCCGTTCCCACTCTCCCCGCTCTCCAGGTTCTCCAGCTCCCGAAACTACCAGGGGTGACAGTGGCGGGCACGCGGGAGAAAGGCTAGGACAGCCAGCTGCGTACAAATTCCCGTCTCTCAGCAACTCACACACTCACTCTCATGGTTCCAAGAAGTTAATCTAGTAATCAATAGCTTCTACGCGCCCACGTACATATCGCCCAGACCGCCGGAAGGAAGTCGCTCCAAGACGAGTCCTGACACTATCATACCGATCAAAATGTCGGTGTCTAACTCTCTTACTGGTGGGGAAATACCCAAACTATGCAAGGCAGGAGTGGTTACCAAAGAAGGCCTCGATTTTGAGATGGCAGTCGAGATGGTACCTGTGCCAGAACCTGGTAAATCATGTGGAACTATATTCTCGACACGGAGCCAAAGCTTACATGCAACTACATCATCCAGGTCCCGACGAACTTCTTCTGAAATTGAACACAGCCGGAATATGCTTCTCTGACGTGCATTTCATGATGAACGACTGGGCGCTCCCGAAAATGTCTGCCTTCGGTGTTCGTTCCGCAGGGCACGAAGGTGCCGGTCATGTCGTCAGAGTCGGCGCCAATGTAAAGGGCTGGAAAGTGGGTGACCGCGCTGGGATCAAGCCGATTTGGAACGTGTGCCAAAGCTGTGAGCTCTGTACCAACGACTCGGAGGCTTACTGCTCCAAGGCGGTATTTACTGGACTCGCTCATGTATGTCATGCTTTTTTTCTTTCAGTAATGTGCCATCTCTATGAAGGTCCTTTTGCTGATACTAGTACTGACGCACCATTTTTAATCCAGACGGGCTCCTGGCAGGAGTATGTGGCGACACCGGCTGATTATACACCACGGATCCCCGACGGAGTGGACGATTTCATTGCCGCGCCCCTCATGTGTTCTGCGACGACCATGTATCGGTCCATCGTCGAAGCAGAGCTGAGCCCTGGAAGCTGGGCATGTTTCCCCGGCGGAGCAGGGGGCGTCGGCATCCAGGGTGTGCAACTCGCCAAAGCTATGGGACTGCGGCCGATAGTCATCGACGCGGGTGCCGACAAACAGAACCTGGCCGTCCGAATGGGTGCCGAGGCCTTTGTCGATTTTCGAGAAACCAAGGACGTTGTTGCGGCGGTGGTGAAGATTGCTGACGGCGTGGGAGTCCACGCAGTCTTTGTCACCGCGCCTCAGGCGTACGCCACCGCCGTGGATCTGGTAGGAAGCCGGGTAGGAGCAAAGGTCATGTGTGTGGGACTACGTAAGTGCTTCCTAGGGAATGACTAACCAGAGTCCTGACAGCAAGACCAGCACCGGCAGACAGCGTTGTCGTGGGAGCTACACCCGAGAAGTATGTGTTCAGACATTTTACCGTCAAAGGGACACTGGTAGGAACCATCAAAGACACGGAGAAAGTCTTGGACTATGCAAAACAGGTAACTCCATCTTCCACCTTACACTCCGACCACTGACCTGGGCGATGTAGGGTCTCCTGAAACCAATCTGTGAGGTCTGGCCTGTGGATCGATTTCCCGAGGCAGTCAAAAGGTTACAAAGCGGAAAAGTGGCCGGTCGCGTCGTGATCGACTACAATAAATGGAAGGGGATGGAGCGAGATTCGCGGTATTGAGTGAGATAGTGATCTTGCTAGCATACACTATGCAAGCATTTTCCAGCTTCCATATTAAGCTCTTCAGAATCTCTTCCAGATGAAGGATCTTCTAATGTTGAGGATGCCAATAACCCGAGTGGCGGAATGGCGGAGATTCAAAGGCTAAGTGATTGTCCTACTTCTACTCGGTACTTATTATGTTGTGGGGACGTGGTGAGACTGTGGTTAGGGTTAGACCGTAATGCAGCGGGTGGGGGCGGTTCACGTGACTAACGCGCGTTGATTGGCCGACACTGGACTGATGCAGCGGGTCATCGTGGGAAGTCGCTTCATAGTCCTTAACATGTTACACTACGCCGTGAGACGTGATGGTACCTCGACTAGTATGAGAATAGCGCATTTTCGGGACGTTTGCTTCTCCTGGCTCTTTTGGAGAACCTCTGAACCTTCAATGACATAATAGATTGATCATCATTGACCACTCAATGCCTCGGGCTAAACACGCGCCTTTTCTTATCGCCGATATACCAAATCTTAATCGGTTACCACCGACGAACTATACCGTTAGCAGTGGAAGATCAGACATGGTCGACCCCACCAACCAAAGAAAATGGATATGTTCTCCCTGGAGTTAATTCACCTCGGACTAATTTCTGTAACAAGGCTATGTCGTGCTGCCATCCGCCCGAGGCGTTTCTCGGATGGCCGGTGGTGGCACATCCTGATGGTGGCATATACTAGGCTTTGAAGCGGCCTCCAATTGAGGACCCAAACCCATAGGGCAGCGAACTCATTTTCAACAGAGCCCTTCCCTGTGCAACCGATTTCTATGCAGTCGTTTCCTCGGCAGAAGTGATGTCCAACAACGACGGCCAAAAAACCCATCTTCAACCCTCTCTGATTCACGGCCCATCTTCCCCCAGAGTTCCCCCGAGGACTTTTGGGGATTTGCTGCAGCAGCAAGCCAGGCAACACGGGTCGAAGTTGCTGGTCCGTTCAGACCATCAGAATCGCAGTGTCACGTACGCCGAAGTACAAAGTCGCAGCGATGCTTTGGCGAGAGGATTGGCCGAGTTGGGGGTCGGCAAGGGTGATCCGGTCGCGGCACTGATGGGAAATGTGACTGAATACGTTGATCTCTTCTTTGCTTGTGCCAAACTGGGGGCATTGTTTACGCTCGCCAATTACGGATACGCCGAGGGAGAGCTTCACTCGGTCTTGAGTCGTTGTGGCGCCCGAGTCCTGGTCATGGTCGCGGCAGTTGGGAGATATGACTTCCGAGCCTGGGTGCCGCGATTGAAGGCCGGCATTCCGTCCCTACAACATGTCATTGTGGTGGATGCTGGAAAGGGTCATGTCGCCGGACAGCTGGGGTACGAGAGTATTGTCGCCCAAGGGGCTAGCTCCCGGCTCTTGCTTCCAGCCCGTCACGAGGTCGACCCCGACGATATCCTCAACCTTCAATTCACCAGTGGCTCTACTGGAAATCCAAAAGCGGCGGCATTGACGCATCAAAATATCCATCAAGCAGGTGTCCAGATTGGGGCCACTATGGGGCTTCAGTGGTCCGACAAAATCTGCTTGCCCGTGCCCCTCTTCCACAGCTTCGGCTTCATCATTGGACTGGCGACTGTCGCGTGCTGGGGAGCGTCGATTGTTCTTCCCAGCGAGCTCTTTGATGTCGAAGCCACGATTCAGTCGGTCCAGCTGAATCGCTGCACGGGAATCTATGGCGTGACCACTATGTTTGTGGCAGAAATGGAACATCCCAGGTTTTCGCGCTACGACATGTCTTCTCTTCAATTTGCCCTCATCGCGGGCTCGGCAGCACCCGAGAGTCTGGTCCGACGGATCTGGTCCCGATTTGGCATCTCGACCACATATTCTAACTGGGGACTCACCGAGTCAGCGTCAATATGCACCATGACCCGCAGGAACGACTCCTTGGAAAAACGGGTCCATACCTCTGGGACTCTCTTTCCCGGATTTTCGGCCAAAATAGTCGACCCGGTAACCAATCGTGTTTTGCCCTGGGGAGTGAAGGGAGAGATTGTGCTCCGAGGGCCCGGGATTCAAAAGGGATACTACAAGGATGAAATCAAAACCAACGAGGCGCACAAGTTGAGTCCGGAAGATCAGTTGATTTGGTTCCACACGGGCGACGAAGGGCTTTTGGACCCGGACGGATATTTCTGTATCACTGGCCGCATCAAAGATATGATTATTCGCGGAGGCGAGAACATTTCTCCTTTGGAAATCGAGGAGCGCCTTATCGCGCATCCGGCCGTCGCGCAGGTGGCCGTCATCGGCGTGCCGGACGACCGCTATGGAGAGCAGATAGCAGCGTTTGCGGAAGTGTCCGCCTCTTCCAGCGTCAAGCCCAGCGATGAAGAGCTCCGAAAATGGGTGAGACAGAAACTGGCCCCATTCAAACAGCCAAAATACTTCTGGTGGTTGGGATCACGACCCGAATTTCGAGTCTGGCCGAAGACGGGCAGTGGAAAACTTCGTAAGCCGGATCTACGCGTGATCGCAAGCCGGCTAATCGAAGCAGAGCCTAAGAGAAGTCTCTCACGTCCGAAGCTGTAGTACGTAGCGCCGGCTGGGCGGTTGGCTTGCTTCGCCGGCAAAGAGGTTTGATCGCACACCGTGCCGAGTAAGGGACTCCGAAAAGCGGGGAAAATAGAAATACATAACATAGATACGGGTTCGACGATTTCCCCCCTCCGGAAGAGTACTACCTGTGGCTCTCGTTTCCCTTGCTATCTACTATGATATTATCTTGGGCAAGTAAGACAAAGCAAGATGTCTTATACCTATGACCACGAGTTCTCGGAGGCTTTCGAGCCGATCAGGGCGGCGATGGCTTCCGCTCCTAGGTTTCCTGTGTTCGACGTTGCCTCACGCCGAGCAGCAATTAACGCCATGTGGAGCGGGGCCATGGATAAGTGGCCTGCCGTCTCAGATGTCGAAGAGACAGTGATTCCGATTCACACTCCTGACGGCGTCGAGATCAATCTTCACAGCTTCGTCAAAACCAGCTCTACAACCTGCTTTGATGTAGCGAAGAAATAGCAAAGAGCGCATAACGAAGAACGGGTGTATCCAAAGCTCGCAACGGGATGTCGAGGAGGAAGTGTCGCTCAATGTCCTGTGAAGCTAGCTAAAACCCCTCAACGTAAGCCATTTACATGATCTAGCGTGAGCCTTGCGAAGTGTGACGACACGGAGCCATGGTTACGCCGACAGCCCAATACTCCCTGTAGTAGCGGAGCAACTGTGCTTGTTGATACTCTTTGATGGGCTCACAGGCCCGGGAAAGATGACATGGCTCTGTAGCGTCGCCAGACCAGCCAGAGTCGGCTGGTTCAGATATTTCGAAGCGGAGAGAATGCAGCTGGACATCGGCTTGTTGAGTGTCGGCGTCGGCTAAGGACAAACAGGAGGCACTTGGTGCATTGGCTACCATAGCCACCATATGAGGTGACGGGGACTGAGCTGATGCAGCGAAGTCCAATTGCTCCGTGGGAAGGTATTGCCCTTTGCTCGAGCCAGCATAGTGGTCAGGAGTTGCCGCCAAAGGCACGGACACTGAGTCAGGGATATCCCTTGCCGGGAAGGAAGGGAGAGGACTAGCCGTCTGCGCCGAAAAAAGAAGACCTCTGGTCAATCCTGCTTTCTTCTGGATCATTCGAGATCCATATTCGGGCTTCTTTGGCAACGTTTGGTTGGTGCCAGGGATATAGATATATCGGAAGTTCACCGAAGTATCCGCTGGAATGCATTTTCTTCGACCACGCTTACAACGATCACACTCTGGTTTCCGCTCATCACCTGCGACACGTTAATCAGCACACATCTCGGTCGGCGGACGTTGGCACCGGACATGCTCACATTTGAGGTGACGCAATTTGCATGTCGTGCTGCGATGCAAGTGAACAGTCAGTCCGCGGTCATCTTGTCAACGGTGCTGCCGAAACTTGCCAGCAGGTTCTCGTCCTCACCGAGCTTTCTACCATTGTCCTTTCTCGTTTGGCTTTGTTGTCATTTTTGGGAGACCACTTCGCTAATTCTGCTCGCAAGGCCTGGATTTAGAATGAGTTTAGGCGGTTCTCGGGAGATATCGACGATGACTGCTGCTCGTTACAATCGTCCCCGGACGGAGTACAGACAAAGGAGTTCTGCGGGCGAGCGAAACAGCAACGACGGTGTGAGCTGCCAGAATTGGCGCTGCTTCCTTCGGACTGATACTCTTAACGGCCGTGGTGGCAACCAGGCCCTGCTTGTACAAAGCTTTCGCAATGTTCCGGGACGACTCTAGCCAGGTATGTTCGCCTGTCTCGCAGAAATAAAAGCCTTCCTTTCCCGAGGGGACTGGCTTGCGGTTGGCGATGATCTCTTCCAACAACAACACGTAAAAGGCGACCAGGTCGCAGATATAGACATGGTTCCAGTGTGCGTCTCCTTTGCCAACCACGACAGCTTGTCCCCTCTTGATCGACTCACGGAAGATGTATGGGACTTGCTGAGAGATCGTCGAGAAGTAGCCCGTGCCCTTGCCATAGATTGTTGGTGGCACAACAATGTACACGGGCACCTTGAATTGTCCCCCCCCCTCGACGACTGCAATATCCGTGATCCGCTGACGGTATGGGCCCCGATTTTTCTCATAGCTATACATGTCGTCATTATCAGAGTATCGTTTCGTGTCCACGTATTTGCCCGACACAGGCTGATCCGACAATATCGACGTCCCGGAGGTGTGAATGTAGTGCACGAGTCGGCCAGCTCGGTTCTTCCTCTCGGCTAGGCCTCGGATGATGGCCACCGGTGCTTTGGCATGGCTTGCCGATGCAGCATTCAGGACCACGTCGAACTCACGAACATCTTCCTCGAGCCTCTCTAGATCGTCAAGGCCATTGAATTGCACGGCATTGATGCCTTTCGTTGTCAGGTGCGCCGCCTGGTCTTTCGTGCGAACAAAACATGTTATTGAGCATGTGGATGCTTCACCAAGTTCTCTGAGAATGCTTCCTCCTCTATTGTCCCCTGTTAGCGAACTATCCGCCCCGCGGTCGAAAGGACACCTATTTACATGTAGCCCGTCGCACCCAAAAGAAGGACCTTTGTTTTGGCCATTGTAAACAATTTTTCCACAACAACTTGGGACATTGAATCACTATCCGCAGAAACTTCGAGGCAGGAAATACAAAGCTCTAGTCGTGGATATTTGAATTTATCTACTCGCCTCTCCAAGGCGTCCCTTTCCTCCAAAATCAGCACTTGATCAGCAAACCTCGGCATCGGCCACTGTAATACCTACCATGGTTACTCGTCTCGATTTCCAAATTCCCTCAGGATCCCAGGCCCACATCCGGCGGACCCAGATCCACATAGATTCTTTTGCCGCGCGGTGTATGTCTCGGATTTGCAGTTTCCAACACTAGTTCCTTAGCCCAAGAGCGAAGGGAGGTGCAACTTTCAGGCGAGAATGTACATGTGAAAAATAACACATGGTTGCAGTGCTCAGCTTTGCTATACCATCGTTTAATGACAGCTTATAGGCCAGTCATTAAAGATATTACGACTTCCTCAAAAGGATAGCAAGCAACACTTATAGCGATCTTTCTTCCATGCCAATTAGGCAATGGGTCTATGCATTGAGGAAACCCTCCCCAAAAGCACAATTTCTCATGTGTACCGTCCAGCATGTGAACCACCTGTGACCAGAATATCGGTCCCTGATATATAGGAAGACAGTTCACTCAACAGGAACGTCACAATTCCGGTCAGATCATTAGTCTCACCCATGCGTCCTAAGGGTGGTTCTCGCCCGAAACGATTAATTAGCTGAGCCTTGTGAGCTGCTGCCTTCTCAGTCATGTCTGTTCTGATATACCTGGTCAAGGACTCCTGTCAGCTCGCAACACTTGAGTACAGGGTTGACCAGGCTCTACTATACACTGGAGATATTGTATTGACTCTGATATCCAGGGGCCCAAGCTCAACGGCAAGAGCATGCCTCAGGGCTTGGATTGCACCTTTCGATGCGGCATATGCAGATATAGGGAGAGCTGGTGAGCTTTGATGCGATGCCACGGAGGAAACCATCACAATGCTCCCTCCAGTGCCTTGGGCTTTCATCTGCCTTGCTGTCAGTTGGACCGTCATGAAGGTCCCTATGACCTAGGCGAGTGTTCGACTTCTTGATTGACAAAAACTTATAACGTACGTTGACCATTTGAGTGTTGACAGCATCATCCCACCAGTGGCTGAGGAAATCTTCGACGAACATGATTCCGGCTGCTGTGACACTGAATAATCATCCGTGTCAGGAAGTGTCATCGAGCGATCTGTGACCAAACAATTGTGTCGAACGTACCATCCATCAATTTGTCCATATGCCTCAATGACATTTATGAAAGCATCTTCCAGGCTGTCTTTGTCGGTGACATCGGTCCTACTCATAGAGACCAGATTAGTCATTCTTTCCAGTTAAGTTGAAGGGCAAAACGTTCTGAAAATACCGGGCTTGTATGTCATAAGCACGTCCCACCTCTGATAAGTCGAAGGATGCTTGCTTCGCTCTGTCCAGCACCGCAACATGACCTCCGAGTTTTGCGATGCCTCGAGTCAATTCTTGTCCTATCCCACGGGCTCCTCCTAAGATTCTGTTTAGTCAACCATCTGCAGTCCTGGGGAGAAGAAAGACCGTTACCTGTAACGACGATAACCTTCCCTGAAAGGCTCAGAGAGTCTACATATGATCTCTCGCGGCTGTCGACAGACGAGTTCGCGGGACTATCCGTAGGAATGAGAGTCGACATGTTCTGTCCAAGGCCAGTCGGACGGGGGTCGGTTTGATCAGTCTTGCCTCAGGTGTAAAGGCAGTCAAAGACGCAGGAGGAAGAATCAGACATGCAGAGTAGCGAGGGGTCTCGCAGATATCATTACGCATCAGCCCAGGATTTTTTCCCAGACCCCTTTTCGGCGTGCCTGGGGTCCCATCCGTTCACATCTGTAGCCCATCATCAGGACAGGCTTCAAACGGCTCTCCAACATACGTATCTACGTTGCCTGAAAGTGGGCAGGGAGCTGCACTTCCCCGGAGCGTATCTGTATCCGCCAATCCCTGGATCACCACAAACTTGAACGAAGTTTGTGTGCCCTCTAGTCTCTCGGGAAGCGGGTTAGACTTGACGGAAAGCACCTCCGCATCGAGACATCGTCGCGACTTTCCTCCTTGGGAATCGTCAATTCATCGAGCGACTCCACATTGGTACGTGGGGTTGCGTGTCTGGGGTGCATAAGCCTCATATATCAAGTCTGAAAATATGGAGATGGGCGTGCTTGAAAAGAGAAGAAAGACGTCCCCTGTGAATCGACAGTGAGCATCGTCAATATCCAACAAGTTCGACTGGTTCTGCTAACACCTGTTTCGTTCCCTACTGTCACCCTCCCACCATGGTCAAGATGGACATGTTTGGCAGGGGGCTTCCCCTTCGCATGGCTATAATGGCAACTTGTCAAATTGCCTCCATCTTGTTCGGTACGTCCGAGAGCCCCCGGCCCCCTTGCACGTTTTTGCGGCGTTTAGGATCATGCTTTTTGACACTGGACAATGGCGCGCCCGAGGTGTACAGGTTACGACCAAGGCGTTTTCTCTGGAATAGTTGGAAACGCGAACTTCCTCGACACCATGGGCAATCCCAGCGCAATCATCCTGGGAATCATTGTATCCATCTACACCTTGGGAGCATTCACGGGAACCATCGTGTCCTTCTGGACTTCCGAGCCCCTCGGTCCGCGAAAGTCGCTGTGGCTATCCCAGGCCATCATCATTGTGAGTCCTCTTTCTCGACAAATATATACACAGTGGTCGCGAGTTTGCTAAGCCGGAGTCCGTCTCGGTCATAGGCCGGAGCAACAATGCAGGCTTGTGCATATTCGCGGGCTCAGATGCTGGTTGCACGCTTCTTTACCGGCATTGGAACCGGGATCGAAACCTGCACTGTTCCTGTCTACCAATCTGAGCTCTGTGAGGCCAGGAAGCGAGGAAAATATGTTTGCAGCGAGCCTTGCTATGTAGCTTTAGGTGAGAAAAATCAGTCACCTCTCCATCTGTGCTTCCGCCACCAAGTCTCAGCTTGCTCACCGCGAGTGCCAGGTATTGTGATCGCCTACTGGTTTGACTTTGGCATCAGTTACGTCAACGGGTCCGCCAGCTGGCGCATACCTATTGCGTGTCAGATCATCTTCGCCTTGCTAGTTATTGTGGGTCTTTTC
The DNA here is from genome assembly GCA_016110215.1 of Capronia americana. NCBI lineage: Eukaryota > Fungi > Ascomycota > Eurotiomycetes > Chaetothyriales > Herpotrichiellaceae > Capronia > Capronia americana. The sequence goes on along the minus strand of JADWQD010000006.1, from coordinate 357,405 downwards.
GGGTAAGAACAGATCTTCGTGCGTGACTGTCATGCGAGGTTAACAGAATGATGCTATCCCAGGCTGCCAGACAGTCCTCGATATCTATATAAAAGGGGCCGTAACGACGAGGCCTTGCAAGTGCTATGCGACGTCTACGACCAAGGACCCAATGACGAGAAAGTGGCCCGAGAGTCCCAGGAGATTCTCGAGGCGATTGAGCTTGAAACATTGCACGGCCAGTACAAGTGGTCACAAATCCTGAGGCGGGCCGAGGTCCAGACCGGTCGACGTATCCTCCTGGCCTATGGCATGCAATTCATGAATCAAATGGGAGGCATCAATCTGGTCGTGGTAAGTCTGACCAATTTGTTGAAAGATCATGGTCCTTCCCAGCTCGGACAGCAGATACTGATCAAACAATCCGTCGACCAGTACTACGTGACTTCAGGTAAGAAAGGCAAAACTGGATTCTAATACATGTCTAATCTGATTGGGCCTGTGGGACAGCATAATTTTGGAACAAAATGCAAAACTAGTCGGCGGCGCGACCGCTGCGACTTCGGTGGTCATCCTCTCCACGCATCGGGCTATAGCTCAAATATTTCAATACATCTGCAGCGCACCACATCACGTCAGTATCATAGAATGGAGGTTTACGAGGTAAGCGCTGACGAAAACCATCTTGGTTCTTGCTGTGGAATATAGGGATCGATACGCTATCCACCTTTAGCCTTTGCGACCCGCCTCTGAACTCCACAGCCGAATCTTTGGACATCATCCTAAATATCCCCCTCACCGTAAATGCACATGTTACCCTCTCGAAAATCTCTTCGACTTGTGGACCTTTGAGATTCTGCTCTTTAATAGCTCTGGCTTTGTTAAAAGGCGCTCTAGAGTTCCGTCACTTTCATCCTGAGCACGGCATCTCCGACGGCATCGATTGTTGTGATTGACGAGGTATGCGTTGCCGAAATTCTTTACCATTTTCCCCCCCCTCCAACCTCTCTCTCCTCAGGCCAACCAAAATTAGTTAGTGCCTTCATCATCTTGTGTAGGATTGCCGCTCAGAAAAAGGGATCGAGTCTGAGTCTGCCAGAATGCGAAAGTCCCATCTCGGCCCAAGCCGCAAACCCGTTACCTGGATGCCTCGAGAGCACGAGAATAAAATGTCGTGCACAAGTGTAGAGAACCAAAAGCCTTTCCGATCTCTCTCTCTCTCTCTCTCTCTCTCTCTCTCTCCCTCGCCCGCGGGCGTGTCTCTCAAGCAAACACGTCAGCCCAGTACCGAACACCTTTCAAGCCGTTAACCCATGCTTCGGCCGACTCCTGCGAGACCCCCTTGGCGTCCATGAAGATCTTGGCCATGACTTTGTTGACTTCGGTTCCCACGGCGCCAGCGCCACACATGTAGATCCGTGCATTCCGCATGAAGAGTCCCTTTGCCTCGCTTCTGTCGTGCCATATCCTGTCCTGAACATGGCGACAACCGAAGCTCCGCTCCGGTGCTCGTGAATAGGCGTGGCGCACTTCCACCGCGCCCTGCGCTTCCCACTCGGCAAATTCGCTCTTGTAGAGCTCGTCCCCATCGGGCATTCCGCAGCCGTAAAATAGCAGTGCGGGGCCAACTTCTTTCCCAGACTTGATCTTGAGTGCGCGCTCTTGGACAAATGCTCTGAAGGGCGCCAGGCCCGTACCGGCGCAAACCATCAACACCGGGGTAGTGTCATCGAGAGGGAGATGGAACCCTGCATGACTCGGGCGCACCGCAACGTGGATCCAGTCGCCCGGTGCACGCGATCGGAGGTAATTGCTGCAGACGCCCAAGAAACGGCCCTTGTCCGGGTCTCCACCCCTTGTTGGAGCATCGAGAACCGAGTAGGTGATTGTACACTTGGATGGGTCTTCCAGAGGGGAGGACGAAATACTGTACTGGCGGATTCGCATCAATGGGAGCGCCTCCAGAAATTGTCCGAGCGAGAATTGGGCGCTGGGATATCTCTCCAGGATGTCGAGAAGGGACTTGTTCTTGTCCAGGATCTCCTGCTTGAAGGCGTCGCTCGCGAGCCTTTCCAAGCTTTCCCTCGCGGCAGGTTCTGCGATTGTTGCGGCCACCTGCTTCAATTGCTTCGATGTCGCTGGCTGTGACAGTTCGACGAGAGCCGACAGGACTTCAAAAAGCGGCAGAGGCCTCCCCGAAGGGAGCGCGGTGTGAGTTTCGGGGTTGATGGTGATCATGGCATCCCAAGGAAGACTGAATCTTGCAAGGCACCTCCGCACATTTCTTGTCGGATTGAAGGGGAGGACTGCCAGGTAGTCTCCAGCCCTGTACGACATTCCTGAAGGCAACTGAATCTCGAGGTGTCGCTTCTCGGGCCCGTTTGGCGCGGTCAAGGGTTTTGTCGCGAGCACCAGACCTTGTTTGAGATCCTGCCGAAGGAAAGACGCTCTGGTGTCAGCAGATATCTGAATATCGAGTCCCGAGGATCGTGGGTCTTCCACACCCTTTGCTGCGACCTGGAAAGCTTTGGCAAGAGCAGGCCACAACTGCTCATCTTTCCATGTATCATACGTGTCGAACAACGCAGCATCGTTTGCGTCGCCAGCTCCTCTGGCCGTCAAACGCTCAGCGCCTCTTTCGGAAAGGGTGGAATCCACGAGCTTAGGGATCTTGTGGTAGGTGTGTTGCCAGTCACCTCCAAAACGTCAGCACACCGCCATCACCGAGCTTCTTCTTCTTCTTCTTCTAGCGCACTTACGATTTCCACATCCAAATACGGCATATTTGACTCCGCTGGCTTCTGTGCCATGTAACCCTTCCAGCCAAGAGACAAAGTGCACCGCATTGTCCGGTGGCTCTCCTTCGTAGCTTGAGGTAATGATCACCACAGGCCCTTTCTTGGGTAACGCATCCACCGCTTTATTCAAGATTTCAACTTTGGCCTGGAAGCCGTGGGAAGCGGCAGAGGACGCCAAAGAGTTTGCCATGGCCTCACAGGTCCCAGTGTTGGACCCGTAAAATATTGAGAGTATTGGTAACTTCGACTCTGTTTGATCCGAATTTCCGCTTGCCGGCGCTGGCGGTGGCTGATGCTTACCCGTATCTCTGGGGATCGACCGTCCAAGCAATCTGGTTTCAATGTCGGGTCGCCGAGCTTTCGCACGCATAAAAAACCCTTTGGGCTTGACAGTCAATGTAGATTGAAGCACGAGCTGATAAGTGGGATCCGACATGCTGAAGTCGAAGTTCTGAAGCAACATGGCCAGACCCAAGAGGGCCTCCTGCCACGCAAATGGTCGGCCAATGCATGCGCGCGAGCCATTCCCAAATGGCTGTTTTCAATATTAGTTAGTCCGTCGTCATGAGGTTCCAGGGGCACAAGGCATCATCACGTACTTTCCACGCGTTGGGAGGGAGCTTGTTGAACGCCTCATTCAGCATTCTCTCTGGGCAGAACTGCTCGGCGTCTTCACCATACACTGCGGGATCCTTGTGGATAGCCATCAAGAAACAGACAAGCGCCGTATCCTTTGTGACGTGGTACTTTCCCCCGATCACTTCATCCTGTTTTGACTGGACTGTGAATGCTGGTGCAGGCGGGTGAAGCCTTAACGTTTCTCTCAAGACGGCGTTGAGGTATTCCAGTTTGGAGAGGTGTTGTACTGTAACTGCATCGTCCCCAATCACTGTGTCGACCTCCTTTTGGGCTTGTTGGTAAGCTTCCGGGTTCTTCAGAAGCTCATAGAACACAAAGGAAAGAAGCCCCGAGGTGGTCTCATGGCCTGCCAAGTTGAATGAGCATATCCGTCCCCGTCGCGGAGAATGGAGGTTTTACCTGCGATGAGAAACGTGATCATGTTGTAAGCGATACTCTCGTTGCTCAAATTCTCGCCTGTCTGAGGATCTTTGTTATACAGTATGGCGTTCAGGAGATCTTTCTTGTCAGAGGGATTCTCGCGACGATGTTTGACGAGATCGGTTGCGATTTTGAGCATCAGGTCCACGCTGTCCTGAAATTTCTTGTCCGCGGCTTGAAAGAAGTAGCTAGGTAGTGGTGGTCGTCGCGCACGCTCGCCGGCACCAATCAACACCCCGACCATTGCATTGACAAACGGATGCATCTCTTCGGTGTAAAAGGAGTTGAATCTAGTCCCCATCGCACACCTTTTCTTGTTCAATTGAATATCCGAGTACAAAGGAACTCACTTACAAAGCAATGGAGTCCAGGGTCAACCGTGTGAAGTCATCCGTGACCTTGATATCATGCTCTGGGCCATAGCGGGACCATTTCAGCACCAGCTGGGTGGCAATGTCGTACATCTCTGGAGACCAAGAGTCAGTGCACCACTACAGTTGTCTCGGGAAGCATGGAGGCACCCACCATCATACATGTCACGAATGGATATAGGCCCAAACGCCGGCATTAATGCTCGATGCGCCACGCCCCAATTGTGCTCTCCCGGAAAGGCAGTGAATAGGCCGTCATGGACAGCGCTCCGAATGTGTAAAAGAGCCCCGGTGACGGCTTTCTCAAATCGTTTTTCGTCCATCAGCTCGTTGAAAAGTTCCCGCCGGCAGATAAAGACTCTTTCGTGCCCGCCCAGGGTAAGCTTGAATATCTCTCCTAGATTGTCATTGTAAGTCTAGTTCCAGAGACATGTCTCCACTCCGCCCAACTGTACTAACCATATCTATTAGCCAGGTTAGAAAGGCTCATCATAGGGAATTCCGCGTCAATATCGAGAGCGTTTCCAATAATAGGATATCCTCTGGGAGACGGGATAGGTTCCGCCATATTGGTCAATCAGACGTGCACCGGTATGGCCTCAATAACCCAGATTTGCACGAAAAGGGTCTCGTGCATGAAGCCCCATAAGTGGGCATGTTGATAGATTTTACATTAGCCTGTACGTCTTTTTCTGGGACTGTTCGGGCCGAGGAAACACCAAGAGTCGCTCATATTTCCCACGACTCTGAGTGGTATGATATCTACCTTTGGGCAGTAGCCGGCAGAGTTTGGGAGAAGGGAGAAGCAATAAGGTGGGTGGGTGACGGACCTCGCTTGGGCCGCTCCCCAATGCTGCAAGGGGTGGCTCGCTCGTCAACGAACCCGATTTGCCTGTCGCTTTCTACTCCGTGGATAGTTCCACCCACCCACATCCAATCCAATAGGGTTCGAGGGATTGCCGTCGTCTCGACCTCTAGCTTGCATGTTCTCATCCCCCCTTGCGTCAAAGTTTCTCGCGGTGGCTTTTGAGTTATTGTTCAGCTCGACAGCTGAAGGTCAGCAGGTTGCCCAGCCGGGTCGGTTTCAGTTGCCAGAATCTCTCAAAAAGATGACAATCGATGCTTAAAGATTGTTCCTGTTCACATTCGTATGCATCTGGAAATCTATCTGTCAAACCCAAACGTGCAGCGACATGTCTTCCACTAAAGCCGCGGTCATCCGAGAGTGTCGACCCGGTTTGACTGCCTACGAAGCTGTTTACAAGAAGATTCATGCAAACCCCGAGCTGTCTCACTGCGAGTCCGAAACAGCCTCATTAATTATTCAACATCTCCGGGGCCTGAGCGCCGATTTTGAGATTCGGGCAGGGATCGGAGGCCACGGGTTGATTGCGATCCTGCAAAATGGAACCGGGAAAACGGTCCTGCTCCGAGCAGATATCGATGCATTGCCGGTCGCAGAGCGAACGGGCCTCGAATACGCCAGTCTGCGAAGGCAAATCAGCAGCGATGGAAAAGAAACGCCAGTGATGCATGGTAGGGAGCATTTCAGTCCGGTTCAGACAGAGCAGGAGATGACTGATGACTCTTTCCAGCCTGCGGACATGACTTTCACGCGGTCTGCTTACTGATCGCAGCCGAGACTCTCCTGAGGGCACGCCAATTTTGGACTGGGACACTCGTGTTTCTCTTCCAACCAGCTGAAGAGGCTGGGGATGGCGCCCTAGGAATGGTCAACGATGGCTTATATGACAGTTCGAGGCATAACTGTCCGATTCCCGACATTGTTCTGGGACAGCACGTGGCCCCGATTCGGGCTGGGGTGGTTGCATCCAAAAATGGCCCCATTATGAGCTCCTCTGACAGCCTCAAAGTCACCATCTTTGGCCGAGGCGGACATGGAAGCATGCCTCATCGTTGTATTGATCCCGTGGTGATAGCCAGTCATATCGTCGTCCGTCTCCAAACAATTGTCAGTCGGGTTGTACCTCCTGATGAAGTTGCCGTCATCACGGTCGGGTCCATCCATGCTGGCGAAGCGGAGAATGTGATCAGCGATCGCGCGTTCTTTACTGTCAACATTCGAACACTCGATGAAGAAGTACGACACACTGTTCTCGATCATGTTCGGAGAACAATAAAGTCAGAATGCGAAGCAGGGTTTTGTGAGAAGGGCCCCCAGATCGAACATCATATGAGCCTTCCAGTCACCGCAAACTCTGAGAATACTGAAAAGAAAGTCAGACAAACTTTTGCGCAGATTTTCGGGCATGAGTTTGTGGTCGCACCAAAAAGCAGCCTAGCAAGCGAAGACTTCAGTATCCTCGCTGGGTCGATTGGAAAACCCTCCTGTTTCTGGCTATTCGGCGGTATAGATCAACAGCTGTGGGATTCTCTAGCCGCACAAGGAAAGCTCGACACTGTGCCGATCAACCACAGCCCAGACTTTGCGCCGGCAATTCATCCGACCCTTAAAACTGGAGGGGATGCTTTGGTTGCGGCAGCGCTCACTTTCTTGGAATCTTCCCCATAGCCATCCGCCATCGAGCGAGAGCTGCCGAGTGCCCTTTGGCTGGAGGAAGAGGAGCGAAGAGAAGTTAGGGGCATCACGTTTCTACCCGATCCCACAACGGACTCCTAGGCTGTTGTATCTCGGCGCTCTTAGTCTCTTGGAACTCTCGCCGCATTGGCACTAGTTAGCACACATGTGCATGTCATCAGACTGGATCGATTCGCAAGTCGACTGTGGCGCCGGCACTACTAGGAAGCACTAGCTAGATCTTATTTTGGCGGTTGATGACACCCGGGCCATCGCCCAGGTTCGACTCGCTTGAAACCCTGCCAATTAATTACGATAATTATGCTCCCACCAGCTGGTCGAGGCCCAAGAGCCACAGCTTGCACTTTCTGCCAGAGCTTGGTTAGCGGCAGGACGTCCAAAACACACAAGAATGAGTGTGTAACAGAAACTTGGAGCTAAAAGTCGATACAAGCTCAACCGCGGTGTTCCATGGAATGTTGATAAACACACAATCCTCCCACCACGGGAGACGTCGGAAGAGGACCCGCGCATGGCAAATTCAGTCTCCTCAGACACTCCGATGGCAGTGATAGCTCCTGTGAGCAATCCAGCGGGGCACAATGCTCTGGTCTATACGACAACCCACTCAGAACATGGAGACGCCAAACCAAACGGCCTGGGAATAGATGATGACCACTCTACGAAAGCGCATCGTCTCCGCGGGTCAAGGGTGCGGACACATCGCTCTACTTCCTCCGTCACATCCACCTCGAGTGGTTCTACGATTCCTCGGCTAGAGGCCGTGGCAGCGTGGGTCAGGAGTCGACCTCCAATCGTGCCGAGCAATTTCACACATGAGCTCGAACATCAGAAAACGACAGTGGAAGATCTGGTCGACTTTGACGGCGCCGACGACCCTTATTGGCCCGTCAATTGGTCTAGGAAGAAAAAGATCATTACCACGGCGCTGTATAGCTCCACGACTCTGACGGCCTCCTGGGCCAGCAGTGCATTCAGCCCGGGCACTCAGCAGGTGGCGCAACACTTCGGCGTCAGCAATCGAGTCGCGACGTTGGGCACGAGTCTGTTCCTTTTCGGGTTCGGCCTCGGTCCTCTCTTGTGGGCACCGTTGTCTGAGGTATTCGGTCGAAAGGTAAATGCCTAACATGTATCCTTGATACTTCGTGCGGCACGTGAGTGGGAGAGGCCGGAAGATACTTAGGATCCTGAGATGGGGACTGAAGCTGACAGTTTTCCGGAACAGACCTCCGTCCTTCCACCAATGCTCGTCGCTATCTGTTTCGAATTTTCCGCTGGCTCTGCAAGTGACTTCCAGACACTGATGATATCCAGATTTTTCGCTGGGTGAGTCAAATCCACACGAACATTGTAACACCGCACGCATGGCGTTTGTTTGGCCTCTTTCGACTTACATCCCTACTCTGTAGGTTTTTCGCGTCCGCGCCAGTAACGAACACGGGTGGGGTCTTGAGCGATTTGTTCCCGGCTTCGCAACGAGGTATTGCCATGGCCGCTTATGCCATGGCCGTGGTGCTGGGGCCAGGTCTGGGACCTATCGTCGGAGCAGCGCTTGTTGTCCAGCCTCGACTCGGCTGGCGGTGGACAGAGTACTTGTCGGGCATCCTCCAGATCACTGTGTTGATCGTGGATGTCATATTCCTCGACGAATCATACCCGCCTCGCCTCCTGGTATACAAGGCACGACGCCTGCGGCATCAGAGCGGCAACTGGGCACTACACGCAAAGTTCGAAGAATGGGATGTTTCAATCGGCGAATTGGCTCGCAAGGTTGGTGCTACGAACGCCACTCGAAAGATAACTCGACTTGGGCCGTGGGCGATGTTGACCGCATCTGATCTAGTTCTTAGTCCGGCCGATACAGCTATTGACAACGCCAATTTGTTTTCTGATGGCGCTCTACGCGAGCTTTTGCTACGGCATCCTATATATGCAGCTTGGTTCGCGCCCTCACACTCCAGAGTTCTCTTCTCTTTCACTAACGTTCTGTACACAGGAGCGATCCCTCTCATCTTCGAGCAACACCGCGGCTGGAGAGCTGTCCCGGCATCGGTCCCATTCTCGTCGCTGCTATTGGGATCCTTTCTCGGAGCCGTCGTTAACATTTACAACCAAATGGTCTACAACAAGAAAGCGGCAGGGAGGGTAGCGCCAGAACTGCGCCTCCCACCGATGATGCTCGGATCAGTATTTTTCAGTGCAGGCTTGTTTGTCACAGGTTGGACCGCGGATCCGTCACATCCTTGGATCGCGCCCGTGATCGGGATTGCCATGACCGGATTCGGCTTTTTCACCGTCTTCCAAGCGGCGCTTAACTACCTGGTCGACACGTTCAGTGGCTACGCGGCGAGCGCGGTGGCCGCCAACACGTTCCTGCGGTCGTGCTTTGCCGGAGCGTAAGCATTTTCCCCTGCCATTTTCCTTTTTCCTGTAGGTGCGTTGTAGAGACGGAAATTAACTGACAACTTCCTCCCATAGATTCCCCCTCGCGATCGCTCCGCTCTACAATGGTGTGGGCATCCCGTGGGGCACGAGTATCTTTGGATTCTTCTCCATCCTAATGGTGCCTGTGCCGTGGATCTTTTACATTTTCGGCGAGCGGATCCGAAAGAAGGGTAAATGGAGTCAGTAGATACATTATGCGAGTAGATAGAGATAAAGAACTCCAGAGACTTTTTCCCATATTATACTCCCTTGAGTTGCTATCTAGCAGCTGGCGAGCTACCTATGTCGCTACACATATGGGTGGTCCTAGGGAGTCACTTTTACAAACCGCTCCAAAAGCTAAGAAAGAGGGACAGCGATGGCAATCACATATATCTCGTACTTTGTTCAAAACTTGAAAGGTCTAGTTCAATTGAAGGCGTCTAGCGATAAAGGGAGCCATCTTTTGTTTTGTAGATAGGTCTTCTTGCTGCAACCTTTTGACGTTGCTCCAGTGCCTTCAAGCTTCTATCGTATTCACGCCAAGTAGAACCCTGTATCATCGTCAGCTCTGACCTCAACCGTTGACCAGAAAGACATACCACTCTCTGGCATTCCTTTCTCAGGAAGATGAACTGCCCACAACAACTCCAGGGCAGATCTCTGGGTGTGTGTTGGTGAAATTGGCGATATCTCCCAGGATTTCGCCGGCGTCAGGGCCACTCACGGCGGCGGCGAAGCTCTCTTCCCCGTCAAAAACCATGACCGTTTGGATGTAGGACTTTGGAGCCTTGCCATCCCCTCCGGGTGCGAATTCAATGACTTCCCAGCTCTTCAAGCCGTTTTTGGTCCACCGGCTCTGAACCAGGGGCATATGAGAAGTCAGGTAATAGTTGAGGTCGAACTTGGTGTCCTCGCCTCTGTAGTAGAAGACATACACGCTGAAAGCCATGTCGACGACGGAGAAGGGACAGGACCGGTGAGGAAATGTGTTTGTGGTTGTTGATTATCCCAGATTGTGCTATTGAGAGTTACGGTGATACAATGGTCCACAACACATATTATATACTCTTACAAAGGTGCGGCCGCTTCGCCCGCACAATCAGGCTTCCTAAGGTATTACATCCTGGAGAACCGGATTATCTCCGCTGCGCCGGTCGAGCGTTGCGGTGTTCTTGCTCTACCTATTGGGTTTCGTGGTCCTGTCTTAAACCGGACCTCAGTATGAAACCTTGCATACGATAGCTCCGAGTGTACCTCGTAGGAGAGTAGTGTGGTCTACTGTACGCCAGACCACGTACTGCCCGAGCGATACCCATGGAGTCCTTGGCGGGTCCTATCAACATACCTCGTACTCGGTAAGTTTTACTGTGGAGATACGCCCTTAACTTCTCCTCACGTTAAAGCCGAAATATAGTGGATCCTGTCGTGCCGCTCAACGAACCCCCCGACCCCGTGCCACCCCAGAGAGAGGAAGTGTGATTCTCAATCTTGATCGAAATGTGCATCCTTGACCTGTTGTACAGACTTGACGCGCCATTGATATCACCGGCGGTCCCTTATTGATGCAGCTGCCGTCACTGGACGCTGAGTTGAGCTATCCCTCTGGTCGGCTATCGGGCTACGCTCCTGCTCGGACTGAAGAAGAACAACTATCTGTTCTTATCTATACCTGCCCGGGTGTCTGCGTGGCCATCGGCCTTTAGAACCACAGCCAATCTGTGAAATGGTGGAACGCCGCAAACGCCGTCGGGCCATGCACTCCTGCATCGAGTGTCATCGACGCAAGCAAAAGGTGTGTACGGATTCTTGGAGAATTCGTGGCATCATGCCGACCGACAGTCTGAGCCCAGTATTTCGCTAACATTCAACTTGTTCTTGATAGTGCGATCGCGGTTTCCCCTGTGGAAACTGTGTCGGTCGGAGGGCTCATGAGAAATGCGGCTACACGAATCCCCCCAGCGGGTATGCGAGCTTGTGGCCGGAAGCCGAACCTCACCCCGACCGGGAAAAGGAACCCTGGCCTACCGATGCTGCCATGTCCAGCGGGTCCGATGCGGCCACTCTACAGGCCGGGAATAACTCTGAGAGTCCGAACGGGTCCAAGGGCTCTGACGATTCCAGTGGCTTGATGTGGTCCCAATGGTCCCCCGACACGGGTAGAATGCCTGAAAGCGACGAACCGCGCGTACGGTGCTCCACCACGACATTGACGCAGTTGGACGTCGGTTCTCTGGGGTACTCCAAGAACAGTATTGCCAATACTTTAGCACTCCTCAAAAAGGTGAATCCCCAGATTCCACCCGAGAGGTTGGGGAGAGAAATTGGAGCTGATAATCTCGCTGCTAGGTGGAATCCCATCATGGTGCCATCGTCGCAAAACACGATCGGTCCATCGTCTCGGACCGGGACAAAGATCTCAATTCCAAATATCGAAGCCTGATCCGCCAACTCCCGGCTCGTCCGTACTGCGAGATTCTGGTCACTCTCTTCTTCGAAGCGGTTAATTGGCATTATGGGGTGCTGGACAAGCAAATCTTTCTCGACACCTACGAGACGTGGTGGCAGCAAGGGTACGGGATGTTGACGGCGGGCAGCCCTCGCAGTCTCCCTGATGACCTACAACTATTTCCCGCGCTCTTGTTCCAGGTTCTCGCACAGGCGCTTCAATTCCTTCCTCCAGACTACGACCGGAGTCTGCAGCATCTGAAGATGGGTGCGTCGCAGAGCTTCAACGAACTGTCTGAGGAGTACAGCGACTGTGGCATCGCCATTACCGCGGCGATAGGTCGGGAAAATGCTACGCTGGTTTGTGTTCAGCAAGACTTTTTACGAGCATCGTGGTTGAAAAATGCCGGGCGTATTGCCGAGGCCTGGCACAGTCTGGGGCAAGCAATTAGGTGAGTGTGACCGAGACCGGGACCGAGACGCCGTGTTTCCATGAATGCTGATACCAAGCAGGGCTGCTCAAGAGATCGGAATCCATCGAAATCCTCAAGCCTCCCAGTCCGACACCGTCCAAGGCACGATAGAAAATCTGTGGAACATAGAGTTGTGCAAGCGTGTCTTGATCAATCTGCTGATATGGGATGGGTATGTAGTCTTCCCCTCTCTCTCTACAACCACCCAATGCCTAACCCAAACCCACTGGGATCCAGCCACATGTCGCTGGTACTAGATCGACCTATGACCATCAACCTTCGAGATTGCCAAGTGTCCCCTCCGGTGGACTGCGTCATGCCCAAGACGCGAAACGAACGGATCCCGACTGCACAGTACAGCGTCCCCACAGCCTTCACGGCGCGACTGCTGGAATATCAACTGGCAGTGCGCATCCCCGAGATCCTCAGCCTCCACGCCTCGGGTAAGTATCCTGCCGGCCAAGACTACAATACATTGGAACAGCTCCACCAATTTGCCGCCCACTTCCAAAAGACGCTCCCCGCGACGCACCGCTTTGACAATCCCGACACCTCTTGGGACGCCGAATACCCGTGCTTACCGGCCCAGAGAGAACTGCTCGTGTGCCACACCAACGCCTTTCTGCTGGGGCTCCACCGCCCTTACATCCTCTTGAGTGAGATTGATCAAGAACGGGCCGTGTCGGCGGCGCTAGCGATTCTGGACTCTCAAAAGCGTCTGTTTCATCAGTTCGGCGTTCAACACTACAAGCTCTACAGCCTCTCATTCTTCACCTTTGACGGCGCCGTCATGCTCTCCACGGTGCTGATCTCACGCCCGCAAAAATACGCCGATATCTACCCTCGCGCCCTGCAATCCCTCTCGGACGCAGTTGACAGACTTCAAATCATTGCCGAGAGAATCTCACTGGCCAAAACTGGGGCCGCTGTCATTCACGCCCTCATATCCCGGATCAAGCTTGTTCGAGGGAAGGTCGATGCCAATGCCACTGCCACTGCCAGGAAGCCTACTAATGCGACAACATCGGTGGGTGATTCGACGGTAATCGATTCTCGTTCTCGCCTTGCAATTGCATCCGGGTGGCCAAGTCAGGAAGACTCGGATGTCGCAGTCCCCCCGAGTTTGTGCAATGAAAGTGAGAGACCGGCAGGCTGGCTACACCGATGTCAAGAAGGAATTTCGCCGAATCACCATTCATACCATCTGGCAGCTTATCCTCCTAACAATGATGTCGAGGTCGATATTGACACTCATACTCCCTCCTTTGAAGGTGGCCGGTTCCTGGGCGCCCACGTTCCTATTCCGACGCGAGACCTGGCCACGGCCGATCTAACCGCTTCGCTTGCCGGTGGAGATGAGTCGGCAACATGGTCCTCGTTCAGAGACGGAGATGGTCTTCGTCTAGGGGACCAGGATTTCCACTTCGAGGGCGATTTTGGCGAGGATTCGTTCTGGCGCCGGATGAATCGCGAATTTCTCTAATAGAATCCAAAGACATGTTAACGAAGCGAGCACAACGGAACGAGGAGTCAATACCTAAAGAAGGGCCTTCAAGCAACATAGGCCTAACGTAATATAAACAAAGGCTACTTCTAAGCGGATAAGTGGTTGAGGTCGGGCAGCATCACGCTCGTCCCGACCTCGTCTTGGCCAGCTGAAAGGGAAGGTACAATCAACACCGAGCGCACCTTGACACTCATCCAATCCGCGCGCCGCCTTCAGTCGCTCCTCACCTCACCCTCGACTCACCTGTCCTTTTGAGTCCCTTTGTCAAAGTAGATCTCCGCTATACTCGGGCACACTACTCCTGTTCCTCACGAGTGAAAATCATTAACGATGAAGATCTTATTATATGCTGGGGAGAGATCAAAGTGTTGGTCTCGTTCATCGTATGGCCGTTAGCAATCGTGGCCATTCAAACAGATGAAGCCACCTCCGTACATCTACGAAATCCGAAAACGACTCTTGGCCGCCTGGGAGGGTTCGGGCTTGCCATCCTTCGACACCCACACCACAGCCTTGGACCATACACGCTCTTTATCATAGTTCTTGCCGTCACTGGTTCCATACCCAAGTATCAGCGGCTGGACAACACACGGGATCGGCCTCCCGTCCAGGGACACATCGCCTTCCTCCACACCCACGGCTCGTGCCAGCTCCATCCTTTCGTCCCTGACTTTGTACACCTCCCTCTCGAACGAGTTGAGGCAGAAATACCGGACGTCGTACTTTTGTGACCAGAGCTCGATCGCGAAGTCCCCAAATGCCGCGACGATGCCGAGCAGGTCCGCTTTGGCGACTTCATCCAGTCCAGACCGCACGAAATCCTTGCAGAAATCGAGGAGCTCCTCCTCCATATACTTCTCGTACCCGTTTCGGATCTTCTCTCTCGCATGTGGCGAGCCAGCAAGTGTCTCGACAGTCGCTGCGCGCCAGGCATGAACCTGCTCCTCGTGGCCATCGTGGTCTATCAAGTCGTGTCAGTTTCGAAATGCTCGAGTCCTATCATTCGGAAACTTACGACTCATCATTTTCTTCAGCAGCCTTCCCATGGCAAGATCGGTATCGATGCGCTCTGCCTTTGGAAGATTTACATTCACGATGGGGCTAGAGTCCTCCGCGAACCAGAAAGGATTTTTCAAGAAGTCTTGACAGAAACGCCTCGCAAGAGCAGTGTTGAGCAGTGTGTCGATCGACGTCTCATCTCCAAAGTCGAATTCCAGATTTGGCCGAGCTCCCAGCTCTCCGACATACCGGAAAATCCCATACTTCTGCCATTGTAATTTATTGTCAATGTCGTCGAGAATGGTTCTGTCCTCGGTAGCGTTGTCCCTCGCCCATTCGGCAATGCTTTCGAAGAGCTCCTTAAACCTTGTTCTGACTCGATCGTCGGGAAGTGCAGCGGAGAGCGACCGGGAGAGCACATTCATCGCAGCGTTTTGAGCTTTGGTAACGGACATTTCTTGCTGCTCAATGTGAGCTCGCAGCTTCTCATTTTCGGCCACGGCTTTCTTCAGTTCTTCATGGTGGTGTTCTGCGTCGTTGCGCGATGCTGCTATGTCGAGCTTTTGCTGTTTGATGGTTTTGTCTTTGTTGGCGCAACTGTTGGCAAGGGATTGATACTGCCTGCTGAAGTCGCACACCTCCTTCTCCTTCGCCTCCTTCGCCGCCTTTTCTTGATTGTACTTGTTCATGAAGTACGCAATCATCTGGTCCTTTTGACCAATTTGGTCGGTTAGGGTCCTTTTTTCCCGTTGAGCTTGCAGGAGGTCCCGTTGGCTATTTGTCCATTTGGTTTCCAACCCTGAATTGACGTTCTGAAGCTGCGCGATCGTCGCGACTTCAAGTGTGAGCGCCGAGATCTTGTCGGCGGCCTGGGATTTTTCATTTGCAAGAGCGTCTTCGAGTTTTGCAATTTTATTGGCACTGTCTGCGAGTCCAGCCGCAAGCTCCGAGTCATGCTCTCGAGCCTTTGTGCTTTGAACGCTGGACAATCGATCCTGAAGCTTTTGGAGTTCGTCCCGGAGCTCTTGGTTATCTCGCTCTAGCTTCGCAATACGCGGATGTTCCTTTTCCGTCGGTCGACGGAACGGGACATCACTGACTTGTTTCTCGGGCCGTTGACTGGTAGAATCAGAAATCGGTGGTGGAGATGCCTCCCGTGTCGGCTTAATGATAAAACCGAGACTGAGAGCTTGCGATGAACCCGGAAGAGATCTGGACGTATTTATCGGGTTGGTTGGACCGCGTGCTTCTGTCTTCGATGTTCGTTGTTTTCTGTTTTCTGCCGAAACAACATCCTCCATCTCCATGATCAGATGACCCTTCGCCGAGCAGGAAATTTGGCTTACCTGGACATCTCCATCGCGAGAATCAGGCTTTTGGGCTCCATGAGACATCGCTCTTGGTCTTGGTTTGGTCACTTTTGACTTCTCCTGTGTTGATTTTTGCCTTTGATAGTCAAGAGTGACGGCCTTTCGCGGTACCTGAGAGGAAGACATTGGGCATGCGAACCTCGAGGAATGCTTTGGGAGGCTGAAGCGACGGATTTAGCCTCAAGGACTTTTACCGACGCCATTGTGCTCAGCCGCGGTCGGTTTGCCTGCTGCGGGCCATTCGAGGCGGGCTGCTGAACGATGGTTGCACAAATACGAGGCTTTGCATGCATGGGTGGAGTCTGCATTGCACTAAGTTTCAGTCCTTTTCCAATCCGCACATGAAGAGTTTGGGTCGGAGGCGGCTGGCGGTAATGTGTGGCTTTGTACTGTACGGTAACAGGTGAATGTACGAGTCAGGCTGAGACCACCAAGGTTGCCTTGTGCCCGACCGGGGCGGCGCTTCCTGATGAGCCTCCCCTGCCTCGAAAAATTATTTGAGCTTCCATATCAGCCGCATCGGAAGCGTGCTCATTGTCAAACTCGTCGATCCGTGGGTTTCAGTCGTCGCCGCAAAGCTGACACAATGGTCCAAGATCTCCAAAATCAAGTTCAATCCCTCTCGCTGAGAAATGGCCCGGCTCGGAGGACGAAACTGATTGTTGGAATAGATTATGGCACCACTTTCACAGGTAAGCTCACTCGAATCATTTCGAGCCCCGTTCGCTGATGGCTGTAGGGGTGGCATTTGTCCACGAGAACGCTACCGATCCGAAGGATATCAAAACGTTCACGGACTGGCCTGGTGCTTTACGCGAGAACAACGAGCACAACGAGAAGACACCATCCGTGATATCTTATGCCTCTGAGAATCCTGAGCAGGGAGGCCAGGATGCTTGGGGCTATGAGGTAGAGCCGGGGAGCAAGAGCTATGCTTGGACAAAGCTGCTCCTAGATGCACGCTCGCAGACTGCAAAGTATGACGACCCAACTTTGCGAACTCATATGGGCCGCGGCTTGATGCAGCTCCCCCCAGGCAAGAAAGCTGTCCAGGTCGTGGGTGACTATCTCAAGAAAGTGCACGACCATCTGATAGACGCCATCATCGAGAAGTGTGGCGGCTCTGATATTTTAGATGTCACCCCGATCGAATACTGGTTGACTGTTCCTGCCATCTGGTCAGACAAGGCCAAGGCAGCCACGAGGCAAGCAGCCCTGTATGCCGGATTTGGGTCGAGAAGGATAGACGAAATCAATCTCGTTCCCGAACCCGAAGCGGCTGCGATGTTGGCTCTCAAGACCAGTGTGTCGGAGACAGATTCGTTGGTCAAGCCCAACACTGGCGTTCTCATCTGTGACTGTGGTGGAGGCACTGTGGACATTACCAGCTACACCATCGCGCGCACTTTGCCGACCTTGGTGCTGAACGAGTCAAGCAAGGGCGACGGCGCAAAGTGCGGTGGCACGTACATCGACAGGAACCTCCACAGGTTGATGGCCGAGCGCTTTGGCAAAGCATTCACAAGCCTACCAGCTGACCGCACCGGGCCGAACAGTCGATTCATGGTCACCTTCGAAAGCAGAAAGCAACAATTCAGCGTTGCAAACACCAGAAAATCCTACAAGCTCCCGCTCATCATGCCAGAGCTTGAAAAGAAGTCGGGGACGACTCCCGGCTACGACAAGAAGTACAAAGACGTCATCCTTACAGAGGCCGACTTGCTTCAATGCTTCGAGCCCGTCGTCCAAGGCATCATTGACCTCATCAACGACCAGGTCCAGAGTGTGAAGAAAAGGGGCGAGCCCGAAGTCAAGACCGTTGTCTTGGTCGGAGGTCTCGGCTGCTCGAAGCATGTTCGAGACTCGGTGAAAAAATGGTGCGAAGAACGAGAGATTAGAATGGTGACTCCTTGGTCTGGAGCGTCAGTATTGCCTGCCTCCACCATTTGACATTCAGCTAACCCGTTCAAAAGATGGTCCGCTGTCGCACGAGGCGCAGCCCTTCATGGTCTCGGGGCCGTGAAAATCGAGAAACGGATCACCAGACGTCACTACGGGCAAGAGATAGCCCAACCATTTGTCGAAGGAGTCGATAAGACGTCCGGTCCGTTATGGGACAGGAGATGGAAGGATTTGTGGTCAGGCGAAACCATGATCAACGGCCACATGCAATGGCTGGTTGCAAAGGTACTACAGTATCTCCAAGGTTTTTTCCCACCGATGCTCGAAGCCACAGCTGACAATGGTAGAACACCGTGTTCGATGAAAGCACCGAGATCGTCTCGTCATGGCTCGCCCACTGCTATGAGAGCGGCGCGAAAATCTCATCGAACAAGATTTACTCGTATGCCAAGGACAAAGCACCCGACGATTTTTCGGCTGAAGGTACCTACCTACCTACCTATGTTCCCTGCTAATCTCGACGACCTATCCTAAAGTCACAGATCGCTAAGATGCTCGTGCAGGTGTCGTCACCGTGGGTAACCTCCTGGTCAACTTCACGGATCTAGATCTGAGCCAATTTGAATGCAAGGAGGACGACGATGGCGAGAAAGTGTGGCGGCTGAAGGTCAAGGTGTTTATCAAGCTCGGTGCCCGTCAAGGCACACTGGCCTTCAGAACCACAGTCGCCGGGCAGGAATGTGGCGAGACGACCATGGACTTCTCCGGACATTAGGGCAAAGCCAAGTGCAGAAGTTAATTCTTTTTGTTCGTCCTGGACCTGAGCAGGAACACGTCCGTGACCGACGACAAGAAGTACGAGGGCGGCTCCGTGGTGTCGCCCATCCCGGGTTGCTATGAAGGCGTGATCATGATCGATGGCAACTCTCTGTATGGGTCGCTGATGAAGCACCTGCAGATATTCGTGGACAGGTGCGTGTCCGCGCCGACGTTCGAGGCCCTGAAGGGAAAGACGAGCGTCCTCATCGACGTGGACGTGGACAAGCTCGAGCGCGAGAAGGTTGATGCACTTTGAAGAATACATACATGTATTTAGGATAACTTCATTCAAAAATCAGACAAACCCGAAGATTTGCGCTGCTGCTGCAGTTGGCCTGCTACCTACAGTAGGTACCAATATTAATTAACCCCCGTAGCCCTGAGTCGCTTCATCTCCACCACTCGCTCCGCTGCCACCAAAGGCATGAAAGATGGGCAGGGCCAGCGTCGACAGTCCTCCGGTAAATGGCGCCAGCGCACTGCAGAGCGCCACACCGCCGATTTTGGCGAACAGCAACGCCATGTTCCTCTTCTTCCTCCTCTTCAGCTCGGCGATTTCCTTCTCCAGACGGTCCTTCTCGGCCTCGCCGGCGCCCTGCTTCTCCTCGAACATGCGCATGATTTCCGCGTTGGTGCGCTGCAAGTCGTCCTTGTACTGCCGGAGTGCTTCGTCTCGGTCTCGCTTGTAGTCGGCCATCTGCTGTTGGAAGCGCTCGCGGTCCTCGACGCGCGTGTGCTCGAAAAGCTCCGAGATCTTGAGCAGGTTCATCTCGGAGTTCTGCATGGCCGTTTCGAACCGCCTGGTGGATTCGGCGCGCTCCTGCGTCAACTGCCTCTCGAGTTCGGCGATCTGGGCTTCGCGATCCTTGCGTTCCTCCACGAGGCGGAGCAGTTGGTCTTGAAAGGCTTGCTCCATGCGGCGCATGTCTTCGCTGCGGTCTCGTTCCATGGCCATTTGTTCTCGCTGCATGCGGGTCAGTTCCTTTTCCTTCTCTCTTCGCTCGACGGCCAGCATTTCTTGCAGCTTCACGTCGTTTCTGCGTTCGGCGTCGTTCATCTTTGCTTCGAGCGCTCGGAGTTCCTCCTGGTGCTGCTTGGCAAGCTTTGTGATCTCGACGTTCAGAGAGCTTCCGGCTTGAGTATCTTTGATCTCGAGGCCTTGTTCGACCATTTCGGTCTGTATCTGCAGCGTGATTCGGTCGCGGTCAATGAACTCTTGAAGTATCGCATGGGCGGACTCCTCTGTATTGAAGAACCGTCTCGATTTTGCGCCCTTCTCCATCATGTAGCCCCACCAATCCGCCTTCTCTAACATTTCCCTTTCTCTTTTCGCCGCCGTTTTGGGGTCTTCCTTGTCCCAGAATGTGGTCATGATGGTGACATTCCTGAGGGGTTCATCTCCACAGATGTTGCGAATGACGGACAGGTTTCGCAGTAAAGTGTTGGTCATCCTGTTGTCGGTAATGCGATGGACATAGATAATGCCCGCCAGTTGCAATCGATTCTTGTACATGGCGCTGAAGGTCTCGGCCAACTCAGCCAGTATCTCAGCATCGAGCCTGTAAGTGTCGTCGAACCCAGGCGTATCGAAGAGTAGAACTTGGCGGCCGTCTAGCAACATCTCGTACTGCTCAACAACCTCGGTGCCTGTGAGATGTCAGCTAGTAGTAAACCTTCGTCGTGTGCTTCGTACAAGATTGCATATTATGTCCGACCTTGATTCTGTCCGAGTTCGTGGCATGCTGAATGAAATTGCTTTTGCCCGAGCCTGTGACACCCATAACGGCGATTGCGGTGATGTCCTCCATTTCATCACCGACAGACGGACAGTGGTCCGGCATTTCGAGGTGTACGCCTTCGTGCGCGGATGCCATGATGCTGCTCGCGATTGTATTGTTATCACATGAATCTCAATCGTCTGGAATGATGTTGTAGCGATGAGCTGGTCCAGGCGGCTCTGCACCTTGGCAGTGATGGCCCTTGTGAGGATATCTGTACTGCTGTTACACCTAGTAATGAGGCAAGCTACCTGGCAACGGACAATGCAGTTCCAAAGGCAATCAGGCTACCTCTGATGCCTGGATTGAGCCTAGGCTCCTCGACCAGTCCGGTCCAGAAGGCCATTGTCCGCGACAAGTCAAGCCACCAAGGTTGTTAATTGGTGATTGAGCAAAGGAGGCTGTGGCATTGCATCAGCCTCCTGCGATGGAAGCGAGCGACTCACCAGACCAGCGCCCTTCCCGGCTGCGGTTTGAGGGGTTACTCGAGTCGTAGCCTCACCAGGTTGACTCACTCAAAAGCCCCCTTGAAGGGAGGAAGAGCCGCGGAGCCTGATAACGAACTGGAAGAAGAATCCCATAGTCGCTCTCCGGAGTCCAGGCCAGAGCGACGCTCACAGCCGCATGACACATCTTGGATGAGATATTAAAGCGTGCACACAGTATTTAATACAGGTGGCACCACTGCTTGGATGGGGAGAGAAAGAGTGAGTGGACGAAGATGCGGCTGAGAACCAGCGCTGCACCTGGTGAGCATGTGAAACTACCCGCTTCGGCCAGCCACCCCGCGTCGGCCGAGACAGATGTGGTGCGGCTTCCTCTGCAATGTCCGGAGTCACACTGGCTCTCAGCAGTGCCTCAAATATTTAGAAATCCTTAGAAGGAAGGTGGAAAGGGACGTGAGCCGACACCAACCTTTCCATAGTAATGCTTGCAGTGGCTGAAAAGCCCCGATCTTCTCACACCCAACCCCAAAGAAGCCGACAATAATTACGGAGAATGACTCGGTCACATACTGTACTGTACCGTGGCATGCTGGGGAGGTCTGGTATATCAATTAATCAGGTATATCCGTAGTACTGACCCATACATTCTCAGGCCAGTAGGATCTCCGCGTGAGTCGAAGCACGAGTCAGCAAGTATCTAGGTACACGGTGATGCTAGAACCCCGTGTTCGTAAACAGTACCCACTCGTCACAACTCTAGACCAGCACGAAAAGAAAAAAGTGAAGAAATATCTGAGAAAGAAAAAAAATCGACAGCTACAGGATTTGAACCTGTGCGGGCGAACCCAGCAGATGACGAGACGATGCTTTCAAGGGAAAAAGCCCATTCGAGTCTGCCGCCTTAACCACTCGGCCAAACTGTCGTTTCTGTGCAATTTGTCAGACGTTTTTCAGCAGGTACAAAATATATTAGATTGATTTTTGGTGGGGTGAGGGGGTGGTCGGGGACACGTGATACCAGTCTTTCCATGTAACGAGTATAGACCTGGGAGCTTCACAAGCTCTTTCAGAGTCTTATATATAAACATTCATACTCGGTATCAAGCTGATGGACGTGCATAGTGTGTTAAAGCGCATTGAAAGCACAGTACAGTATAGCAGATGGAAGCATTTCAGGCTTCGCGGACTGAATTACTTCCGCTACCGTCTAGTCGTTATTATGTACTGCTAGAGGATTTCATATATGCTCACTACTACGCTCTTCCTTGGGACCGTACCGGAGCCTGCTTCGGCTGAAGACAGAGCTGTTTCCCCGTCGGATAATCCAAAACGCCCCTACCTATGTAGATGCTTGTATCGATATGTTGCTCCTCCCAGGCATGCAGCCGAGATGCTGTCAGTGCGGGCTCCTTCTACACAAAATGGAGCCCTCGTCGGGTCCTTCTTCTGCCCGGCAGTCTCTCTCACAGTCTCCCTCGTCACAAATTATTCGCCTGCGGAATCTGCAACGTCATCTTATCCCCTCCCACGACCGGCACCCCAGGAACAACTCCCGGCGCCGGCACTGGTGGTCCGGTGCCCGATCGTCGTCGCCTCTCCCGTTCAGTCGGCCCACTCTCAATATTATTGAGCATGAACCCGCCTTCCTCACCCGCGACACCACTTTTCCTGAATTTGCCGCCCATGCCGTACATCCAGCTGTCATCCTCGTCACTGCCCAGCCAGTAGCTTCTTCCGATGGCAATCAGGATCCTGCCAAGCTTGCCCCGCCCGCCTTGACCCTGGGGTCTTGATTCCGCGAAGGGATTCTCTGCCAGTTGGGGATCCGCAGAGGCAGCGGTGTAGTCCACACCGGTCTTTGAGCCGGAGGAGGCAATGTGCTGTCTGATCACCATGCGGGCGAAAGCAAGCATGATGAGGCAGAAATAGGCGCGAATCGTCCACATGGCAATGATCACGCCAATCGAGTTCATATTCTGGCTGTCTAGGATCGCTGTTTGGAGGGCGCCATTGCTGCCACTGCTCGCCGGGCCTCCTGCCGGAACGCCCGCTGCAACGGCATCTTGACCTGATCCCGCCAAGGGAGGCTGTGGCGTAGCCACGACTTCGACCCTCGAGACGTTGAGTTGAGGATCCGTGAAGCCGCTCGTCTCATCCATTGTAGATGCGCCGGGTCCCGTCTTGTCTGATGTTCCTGCATCGTGCTGCGCAAGGACCAAGAACCACGTCGCGGCAAAGACGGCGGTATAGGCGGCGTTGATGATGCTGTCGAGGACGTAGAACCAAGCGAGGGCGAGGCATTGGAGCGGCGATTGCTTGCGGATATGACGTGCGAGGTAGGCGGTCAGGATGAGTGCAAGGGTCGAGTAAATGTACATGCTCAGCTGAAAGGGCGAGAGGTGGTAGCCAGTGAACAGTGCGAGAATGCCATAGAGCCCGGCAAGTTTATTGACAAGCATGGAGAGGGTGA
This sequence comes from Capronia americana, assembly GCA_016110215.1. Classification (NCBI taxonomy): domain Eukaryota; kingdom Fungi; phylum Ascomycota; class Eurotiomycetes; order Chaetothyriales; family Herpotrichiellaceae; genus Capronia; species Capronia americana. Next base: position 334,002 of record JADWQD010000006.1, on the reverse strand, counting down.
TGAGGCTGGCGCCTGTCGAGAGGGTCATGGTGTACAAAAATCGCTGTTGCGGCAAGTCAGCACTCAGTGCGCAGGGGGAATGTGACAGTGTTGACTTACCTTCGGCCGCGCCAGGCGCAGCAGACGCGCCGATATCCCAGAGTTGGCCATATTCAATACAGTTACTACTCGACAGGAAGGAAATACTTTAGGTAAAGGACGGCGAAACAAAGGAATGTCTGATGGTGGTGGATTCGGAAATTAAACCACGATGGAGAAAGAGAGATGAGCGAGCGGGCGGCATCCCCGGAACAGCCGCTTTCCAGTCCTTTGCATCATCGTGCACAAGGCTGCCATGTTACTACATAAGCACAACTCACTCCAAGGCACGTTTACTGTGGCACATCTAGAGTTAATAGTCAAGTGTCAAGTCAACCATTCTATTATTTCCCCTCGCAGCTTCATGTGTCTAAGTAGAAGGTACAATACAAATCTGCATGGCTGACTGATGATCTGAAGGACATTTCAAGCCTCACCACAACCGTCACCGCTTCGGTTGGTGCAACCGTGCTTTCCTTTCTGCCTCGTGAGCATGCGATTCTCAACGCCGTTAACCGTGTGTTGGACAATGCTTCTTATTAAAGCAGCTGTGTCCGGATCAACCAGCCCATCTCAAATCCCACCGCCTTTAATCGTACAAGCTGTCGTCGTTGCCGGCATCACCGAAACCATTGCCGTTGGCATTTTCGGCGTCCTGGCCAGCCTGGGGGAACTTGAAGAATGCACTGCCACCACTCTGCTTCATCGCCTGAGCAAAAGCTTCGTAGCGGCGAATCTCAACATCGCTGACTGATCGTCGGGCGGATGACATGGCCTCTTCGAAATGTCGGCGAGTCAATTCAGGAACAGGGTCTTCAGCGTCATCCGTGTCCATGGCGCCCTCACCAGCTGCTTCTCGCTCCTTCTGTCTCTCAATGTCGGCAGCAATCGACTCCTTGATGGCAAGTTTGACAGCGCGTTGAGTGACAAAGCCCAAGTCGGCACCGGAGAATCCGTGGGTTTTGCTGGCAATGAACTTGAGATCGACGTCTGGAGCGACTGGAGTCTTGCGAAGCTGTGCTCTCAAGATACCTTCACGGGAAGCCTCGTCGGGGAGTGGTACATAGACGAGGGTATCGAGACGGCCAGGTCGGCAAAGAGCGTTGTCGAGCTGCTCAGGTCGATTGGTGGCGCCGATGACGAACACGTTCTTCTTCGAGGTCATGCCGTCCATTTCAGTGAGAAGCTGGTTGACGACACGGTCAGACGCACCACCAGCATCACCGAGAGAGCCACCGCGAGACTTGGCGATGGAATCAAGTTCGTCCAGGAAGACCACGCAAGGCGCCGCGGCACGGGCCTTGTCGAAGATATCTCGAATGTTAGACTCGGATTCGCCGAACCACATACTTAGAAGCTCAGGACCCTTAACAGAGATGAAATTTGCCGCACACTCGTTGGCCACAGCCTTGGCAAGCATAGTCTTACCAGTACCAGGGGGTCCATAAAATAAGACACCTCTGGACGGTGAAAGGCCGAACTTGAGGAACTTCTCAGGGTGGTCGACGGGATATTGGACGGATTCGATAAGTTCGCGCTTGACGTTCTCGAGACCGCCGATATCGTCCCAGCGGACATTGGGAACCTCCACAACTGCAACTTCGCGGAGAGCAGATGGGTTGGAAACGCCCAGAGCGAACCGGAAGTTCTCCATGGTAACACCCAGTGAGTCCAAGACTTCGGCATCGATGGTGTCCTCGTCGAGATCAATGAGATCCATCTTCTCACGAATCTGCTGCATGGCAGCCTCGGAGCAGAGGGATGCAATATCGGAGCCAACGTAGCCGTGAGTCTCGGCGGCGATGGATTCAAGGTCAACATCTTCTGCCAACTTCATGTTCTTGGTGTGGATCTGAAGGATCTCAAGACGGCCAGTGGGGTCTGGAATACCAATGTCGACTTCTCGATCGAAACGGCCAAATCGGCGAAGAGCTGGATCGATGGAGTTCGGTCGGTTGGTGGCGGCCATGACAACAACGTTGGAACGAGCCTTCATGCCGTCCATGAGAGTGAGCAATTGAGAGACGACACGTCGTTCAACCTCGCCATTGGTCTTCTCTCGCTTGGGTGCAATAGAATCAATTTCGTCGATGAAGATGATGGCAGGTGAGTTCTTCTCAGCTTCCTCGAAGGCCTTTCGAAGGTTGGACTCTGATTCACCAGCCATCTTTGACATGATCTCGGGACCGTTGATCAGGAAGAAAAAGGCACCGGTTTCGTTGGCAACGGCTCGAGCCATGAGTGTCTTACCAGTACCGGGAGGACCGAACATGAGGATGCCACGAGGGGGCTTAATGCCGATAGACTTAAAGAGTTGAGGATGTCGCAACGGCAATTCGACCAGCTCTCGAATCTGAGCCATCTGTTTTCTGCAGCCACCAATATCATCATATCCGACCTCGTTGAGATTTCCTTCTTCATCTTCACGCTGAATCGGGTCACCTTCGCAGTGGATGACGGTATCTTGTGCCACAATGCCATATTCAGGAGGATCAACCTCGACGACTTTGAATTCGACTTGTCTCATACTGGCTCGGACGGTGAACAGATCGCCTTGTCGAACCGGTCGGTAGGCCTCGCGGAAGTAGGGAGCAAGGAAGACATCGAAGAGAGAGCCGGTCAAGCCTTCAACAGTGTCTGCGATCGGAAGAACAGCAATGCGCTTGGCCTGCGGAGATGTTGTTAGACCTTGTGAAAGAGCAAGGAGCAGGACACGACTTACATATTTGATGTCAGGGCAAGGGTGGACAGTGATGATGTCGCCATGCTTGACTCTGAGATTGTGGCGAACCACTCTGTTGATGCGGGCGTTGCCATCCTCAAGATCGTCATCGGCGAGCACGATCAAGACAGTGTCTTTGCGCTTCTTGCCCTTGACGAGCACGGTATCGCCTCTGAAGAGCTGTAACGTCTCCATGGTGTTGTTTGACAGGGCAATAATGGAGTTGTCATCGTTGGTGGCATCGGTAACGCTGTGATCATTTGTCAGCCTCGATTCATAACCGATCCGAGCACTTTTCAACTTACATCAAAGAGTTGGGCTTCTTCTTCTTTTTCAGGATGGCTGTTGAGGTATCGAGCTCCTACATGCAGTGTCAGTTCAGGCTCTTCGCAACTTAGCTCCTCTGAGAGGTCCTCACTTCTCGTTTCTCTGCGCCAGAGGCGTCACTGTAGCTTGAGTTAGCCAAGGATCTTGCAAGTTTTGGGACATCAGCACATACTGTAGATTGACCTTCTTCTTCTCGTGAGCGCGATCAGGTTCAGCAGACATCTTGGCGGTCCGTCGAAATCGATCCGAGGTATTGCTTAACGTGGGATTTCAAGGTGTTGGTGGTGTAGTTGCGGTAGACGCGCGGGTCCCTGGAAGAGTGGGATACAAACGCTGGAGAGGGAGAAAACAGACCAACAAGGACTCTCTTATAGGAGCGAGAACCTTGAGATAGTGAGAGATGGCAGTAGAAGGTGAATGTCTTCAAAAGGACTGATGGTGAAGTCAACTTGAAGCGCAGGAGAAACGACCGTCTTGGCCACTTTCAAATGACCGTCATTCGTCACATACGTCGCCTTCTGCAGCCTGCATCCAAAGAACGATATCGAAGCTTGTGGTAAGAACCTCTCGGGTTTAAAGTCGCTGGCCACTATGACTACACTTTCACCGATTTGACAAAGCCGTACGACTAGTATGAAGCCGCGTTTCATCCTCTCCAGGACCCGCCCTGCTGGATACCGGATGCCTGCCATCGTACGTCTTCTCTATGCGGGTGGCAAGGCTGGAGTAAAGCCTTGTGTTAAATGCAAGTCCTGAGTGGTGGCGCTGTGTTTTGGAGGTTCATCCTGATGAATTTGATGCTTGCCGCCTACGACACATGGTGAATTCCGCAATGACAATGGCGATCAATGAGCACACTATGAAACTCAACCAGCAATGCTCAGGCCCATCGCCTGCGGTTCGGTGCAATGGATTCGTTGCCCAGGGCCATTCCGTTCTGCTGCCATATATTTCTCCGCACATGCCACTTACGGCAGGTTGAATACAAGAAGATCTTCTCACTACCGCTTCACTGTACTTCATATCAAGCACACTAATAACAAACTCCCTTCAGCCTCGGCGGACTGTAATAACTCCATTAATTTGTGGCACTTGTTTTGTTCGCTTCAGCACTGCTGGACAGTAGCTGTCATCGCTCCCAACCTGATAGCAACACAGCACGCCGCTGTCACCAACCGCCCCCTCAGTGACATAGGATCTCTGACGAGTCGTGTGACACTTATTCACGTCTGGTCCGCGCTCTAGTCTTCTCCAGCCAGGGCCGCGGTCAAGATGGAGGAACCAAGCGAAAAAACCATCCCATGCCCGCCCTCCTTGACAGCCTCAACGCCCAAACTCCCCCCAGCTACCTCCCAGGCCCTCATAGCCCACCTGCGCGCCAACACGAACGCCATTCCCGAACTATCAAACCTGCTCTCTGACTCTCTAAACCGCACAGGCTGGACCGACCGGGTCAAAGCCCTGGCGCTGGAACTCCTCCGCAACGGAAAATGCGACACATTCCCCGAGTTGATGGCGGAAGTCATGCGTCGGGCCAAGACACCCAAGGAGGAGAGTGGCGGCAGCGGCAGTGCTACCTCCGCCAGCAGTAACGACAAAAGCAAGGAGGTGAACGGCGCAGGCACCACGGCTACGACTGGGTCTGGGGCAGTGGCAGTGGCAAATAATGGCAATAACGCCATCGCTTTATCAAAGGAATGGTCCGGCGGGCCCGATGGCCTTCCAGATGTGAGGATACCGCTCGCTACCGTGGAACTCGCTATTGGCTTCCTACAAGAGCAGATTGCAGAAGTGGTCGAACCCGTGCGAGATGACGACGACGACTGACTGAAGTCTACGGGAAAAAAACAGACGGTGCTAGGACACCGAAAGAGGAGGTGTTGAAGAAGAGGTGCATTGCGGGTGTACGTCGAGGAAGGATCAGTACAGTACGAACCTCGACTCGATGCAAATGGGCTGGAAAATTCTAGAGCCTGGAGGATCGAAGCGGACGAGAAGAGAACGAGGCGCTGATTGAGAATAAAGATGACCGAGGTTGGAAGCATCCGTGCGCTTTCTGAGCAGCCACGGTGATCATAGCGACGGCGTTGCAGGCGGAGACCAGGACCTCGATCTTTGGACGGTTCGGTTGGCTTTAGATCATTGGCCAAGGATGCATTTTGGGCATGGATATGAAGGTTCTTAAACCAGAGGCAGGGTACAGGCAGTCACAGGAAGTCAAGCAGCAGTGTGCTCGGGCGCAGAAATCCACTCGATAACCGACTCGTCGGCGTCAACCGAAACCGCCTTTCCATTTACACTCGACTAGCTCGCTATCCCAGCCATGTATATCCAAACAAAGTCGCTCTCGCCCTTCTATGTTATAGTACACCACCCGGTAGTGGCCTCATCCCGGCCGGACCGCCACCACCACCTAAACCAACACTTGCTCCCTGCCCAACGGCTTGTATCGGCGGCTTCATGCCCAGCCCCGCCGTCACCGGCTCTCCAACCATCGGATTCGCGAGCTTCCTCAACATAAACATTGGCTTCTTGCCTTCCCTATCGAGGTCCTTGAACAATGCCAATGGCTTCTCCTCAAGCCCCACGCATCTTTCCTGGTCCCCGTATACAATGTATAGTGCGTATTGCCGCCAATCAGCTTGTATATTGTACTTCCGCAGTGCGGCGGGGAGGACTTTATAACATGGATCTTCGAGGCCCACGCGGAAGGATTTAAAGATCTCGACGGAGGGCGCGTCACCTCCACCACTGGAGGGTGGGTCTTTGTCGCGGCTGTGAGGGGTGTGGCCCACAGCTGCGCTTGAGGGTAGTTGCGGTGGCACACTGGCGGACATTTCGCGTGACGGAATAAGAGTCGACGCGTTTGATATGGTCGAATTAGAGGGGTTTAACTTTGCGGAGACGGATTTCGCAGATGTGGGAGGGTCGCGGTCTCGCTCGATGGTCACGGCGCGGTCGTCCGCCCCGTCGTAGCGCGGGATGGCGCTTATGCCGCTACTTCCTTCTCGTTGGTATGAGCGCGCGGCGAGGGGCTGATGCTGGTAGGGTAGAGGGGACGTTGGTGAAGGGACTCCGGGAGAGGGATGAGGTAAGGCACCCCCCGACATTTGGGCGGTTAGTGAGTTTGAGGCAAGGCTTGCTGCGGCGGAGGGATCGAGGCCTCCGTTCTCGGTGTTGAAAGCCCTACCCTCGTGTATCGTGCTGGGGATGTGTGTCGGGGAGTTATTCTTGGGTGTTGAGCTGAGGCCCAGTTTCTTTGAGAATGTGCGTGTGAGGCTGGTCTTTTCGGGGACGGGTTGGGTGGTGATGGGAGGAGACACGATGTCCGGCTGGTATATTTCGGGGCTGATGGAGGTGTTTTGGTAAGGAGCATAGGGCAGCGGTTCTGAGCGTTCCTTGGACATCTTGAAGACGGGGAGCAATTCCTGCCGCAGTTTCCGGTAGTCATCTGCTAGCCTGGTTAACTGCGCTTCCGCTTGGGCTATTCGCTCGTCTCGAAGTCGAAGGATGGATCTGGCGAGTCGCTGAATATCGTCTTTGGTCGCCATCTCATGCTGGGGGTTCTGCTCGGCGGCTGAAGAAAGAGTCAGTCATGCTTCAACAAGGGGGAGGATGAGTGGCCCACTCGGCGGGACATAGTCGTCCGGTTCAACGGGAATGTCTTGATTGACCTTCATGTCGTAGACGTTCTTCAGGATTGTAAGGCGATGACCGACGCTGGCAATGCCCATCTCCTTGAGTTCGTCATGCTTGAGGGCCACAAGCGCTTCTCCTTCAATGCCATGTTCTATGCCTAGTTAGCCAATGGAAGCCTCGCTTCTGTCTCCAAGGCGTGCCTTACCGACGAAGGCCTGGCAATACTGCCTCAAGTTCAGACTTGACACGAATTGTGCACACTCCTCCGGAGTCCATTCTGTTATTATCGTCCTCGGCAACCCTGAATCGTCCCCTGGTATATCAAAGGTCGTGGGTGTATGTTCGTTCGATGGCGGGTCAGATGAGGTCTCCGAGTCGGTATGTAGCTGAGTAGGCGAGGTCATGACACTCCGTTCATACTCGTCGTCGGCGTCAGAGTCAGCGTGGTAGGTGGTGCCGCTTGGGTAGGCCATTGTTTGCGTCAAGGGCTGATCGGTATGCGGCGCTTAGACATTAACGGTACAGCCCCGCCACGGCAAGGGTGTTATCCCTTAGAACACCTCGCGGCTCTGTCGGAGCAGGATGGCTCGGAGACAGACTCGAGTCGGCTTCTGAGCAAACGGAGCCAGCTCAGTACCTCTCAGACAGCTCTCGAGTCCCCTCGTCGACGCAGTGGGTTGCTCGTCTGCAATCGAGTCAAGGGCGTCTGTCAGGGGCTATGCTCGTCGCTTGGCCAGCAGGGGAGCGTAGGAGAGAGACTCGGGCGGAATCTTAGAGCCTAGAGGAAACGGCGAGAATCAGGACAGCGTGAACGCTTAAAAGTCTGAGCGAGCGGAGGTGTGAGGTGGGAACTGGAGTCGCTGGCGCATGCATGGAGTTGCGATGGAGCCTGAACGAGGCTAGCCTCGTGAACTCCGCAAATAGCCAATCACATCCCGAGGCTACTGCATCTCCCCGAGTCCAGGTAGGGGGGTCACTGGGGGTTTGATATCTCGCTTCTGCATGGTCCAGCCGGATTGGGGAGATGTGTTTTACCAGCATGATTGACAAAGTGGATATGATCCAGCTTCTGACATTTCCCATCTTGCACCGCTATCTACATCACAATACTAGTCGCTCAAAAGAGTATTCGCCTTTGTTCCTCCGCTCTAACATCCTCTTCTGTCGGACGCTCCGTTGTTTGACCTGCCCTCCACCCTTTCTGATCTTCGCAGCAGTGACAACGTCCTGTGCCTTCAAGCTGAGAGGTAACACCGATCCGGAGTGGAGGTTTTCTCCGCCCTCAACAGCCTCTGAGTACACTGTCACGATAGCCCCAGGCCGCTGCTGCAGGGCATTGCTCGCCGCGTGAGCCCGAGAGCCAGCACCGGCCACCCGCTGTCTTTGAACAGATTCCTGATAGCGTAAAGCCTCCCGCAGAATACCTCGAAGTTCTGCCACGTCGTCCAAGCTCTGCTTTGCATTCGTGACTTCCGTAACCAGCTCTGGTATGAGGGTGTCGACGAAGTCCTTATTATCCAAAGCAGCAAAGAATCCCAGTGGTCCCATAGCGTCAACGCAGGCGGACAACAACTTGATCATGGCGTCAAATCTGACCGTACGCGTCTCCTCCTCAGTCATCGGCAGGCTCTGGAGCGATCGAGTGTGACCAGCTTTGAACAGTTGCTGCCGTAGGAATTGAATTAAAGCTAGGACTTCTCTCTGTGAGAGCAGCCCTCTCAGATTCGAAGATATCGTCGAGCTTGCCGCGGTGCCGAACCTGTCCAAGGCTGCGATCAACGCTCCTTGCATGGGCAACCAAGGGTTCTCTGTTGACGTGGCGGTCAACGTCTGGACATGCGTCTCCGCGGTATCAGACACCAAGTCAATATCCATTGTTCCGTTTGCTTGTGATTCCGCTTCTGCAACCGGGGTTTCTGACAACGAGTCAAGAGCTCTTTGAATCAACAGCTGAACCACAGCCGCTTGTTCCTCAACATACGGACTGAAGCCGTTTTCAATGCAGCTCACCAGTAAGTCACAAGATGGATCGGCATCGATTAGGGCCTGTGCAATGGCATGGGCACCAAGTCTTGGGGGGGCGTTGGACGCGGTGCTCTGAAGTGCCCTTTCAACGCCTCGGCTGGAGAGTAAACCTTGGCTCGAGATCCATGAGATGAGTTTGGGCGAGTAGAACTGAATCTTCACGTGTTTTTGAGTGGCACTTCGATCGTTGTCGTCAGCATTCGAGCCAACAACTGGTTGGAAAATCTTGGACAGTACGTAATTGACCTTGAAGTCCGGGACGGTGGTACCGGTTTCAGGCAATTCGTCAACCGAGTGAGTTTTCCAGATTTCATCGGCCACCATGGTCTCAAAGCCGGCAACGTCACCAGACAGGGTAAATTGATCGAGTCGGTGCCGCACAGACTCCCAATTCACGCTAGATCTTGTGACCGCGGTCGGTTTATTCTGCTCCAATAACAGTTGCTTTTGGGGGTGTTTCACAGTCAAATTTGCACCATTGATTGCACGTCCGATGTTGTGGAGAAGACTGTTTCCTGTTTCAAGCAGCCGCCCCGGGCCCCTAGCAGTGATATCAATCGCCACAAGCTGATGGCGTCGTCTTCCGATGATCCGCGCCGATTGGGGATAGTATGCAACAAGTTCGATAGAACCAACGCCTTCGTTGGGACGTATGTCCCGTTTGCGCTTGAGATTCGATTGTTTCGTATCCTTCTGCGCCTGCACCGACTGATACTTGAGGTCGTAGAGCTGCAAGGTCTCATCGTGTGAGCAGACGGCAAATGCTGGCGAAATGGCTATGATCTCATAAGAACCGCTGATCCCGATGTGTAATGTTGAAGCCAACAACGGTACCAGCGCCGTCAAGTCGTATGATAAGAACTTGGGCCCTGCGCGTACAGAGAGGTATGACGCTCTAGAGTGAAATGCACAAGACTTGTCGTTGAGGACGTCAGATCTGTTTCCTGCCAGGGAGAGGTCATGCTCGAACAACGGGAGTAAATGTTTCCCGCTAGATGCGAAATTCCTACCGGCAGTATCGATAGCCCAAACGCCATAGCGGAAAGTATTGACAGAGCCGCCGTGACCACTCTGTCCGTAAGCAACTGCCAGACATGACGAGTTTGGCTCCGCAGCACTCGCCATATCGGGTCTTTGCTTCAAAATTGTTTTCTGTGCCTCTGCAAGTGTGACGCTCTGGATAGCCAAGATTCTGATACTCGTATCGTGCTGTGAAGACAGTGACACTGTGGATGATATAGTCTGCAGATCTCCGGAGATTATTGTGATATTGCCATTTTGCTGGACGACCAAAACCTGCTTCCCTCCGCTTCCCTGCAGAACGTCTAGCAATGTAACAGGACTATCTTGATCTTGCAACGGTGGGCTCGCGAAGAACGTTGGGCGTGCTGACTCGTCACCAGACGTCTGAAAGGCTTCGACTCGTAGAGTGTCTCTCTTTATGGCGCAGTATGTCCACCGAATGTTCAGTCCATCAACTTTCTCGCGGATTGAGTAGGGTGGTCCCAGGACCCGTGAAGAAGGTGGCACAGGGAAAGAAGCCAGGATATTGCCATTCTCAATCTGGTCAATTGTTAACGCGGTCCAGACATGCACCACCAGAGTATTGTTACTTCATAGAGGCCGACAGAGTCGCCATCGACTGCCGCGCAGATTTCTTTCCTCCGCTTTTTCAGCCCGTTGCGCACAGCGTGCACCTCACCGAAATGGATGCTATCTGGCCTGCTAGCTCGAGGCAATCTAGCCAGAGAGATGGGATCTGAGATATCCATTTTCAATACATGAAGTTAAGAAGTTGGAAATATGGTGGCACTTTGGCACTCAGCGTCGTTGTCCCCCAAAAAAGTCAAGAAGCGCAAAAAGTTCGTCGGAGACACCCATGCGGAGAGTCGCCCGCGCGCAGTTAAGCCTCGCTTGCACCTTCCCAGATCTGGGTGAATGTCCAGGGCCGCTTAGCGGTCGATCATCCGTCTAATGAGGCCTATCAGCACCGCCCACTGCAGAGCCTCCATCAACCGGCATGTCAAAGCCCATCGCGTCACTGACGCGCTTTCTTTGGAACTCACTTCGACAAGACCACGCGCAGTCCCCATGCAGCCGCACATCGACAACACCAAGACAGCAGTTCAGACGCTAGAACCTGGCATCTGTCTTCCCTCTGGTCTACTTGCGTACAACCAATGGACCGATTGAGCCAAAGTCCAATCTGCATGGTGGGCCAACTCGTCGACGCATGTTACCAGGGTGAATGGCGACAGTGCTAGATTATGGCACAGTGCCAGGCGCTATGCATCCGTTCTTCCAAAAAGGTTCGTGGTCTGCATTGGCTAGACAACAACCATACTGATAACACGGACAGCAGTTAAACCCGAGGACATTCCATCCCACGCCGTACCAACAGTCTGTACAGGACTAGACGGAACATGCGATGATGAGGTGGCGCCCTCCGCGGGAACCAATGCTCCTACCGACTCTACGCCGAGCCTTTTAGATCAGTCAACCTCAGTCGCTTCTGAGACACGTCCCGGAAGTCTTTGGAGTGTGAGTGAGGGGGATGACCTTGAACTGGAGAATGTGAGAGTCAAGAGGCGGAGAGTATCTGTGGAACCAGTACGATCCGGACTTGACACAGTAAATACAACTCAGTTGACATGGCATGACCAACTTCAAGATGCGGCCAGAACTTTGGTTGAGCCCCAAGGCGAGGAATTCGAGGATCAAAATTCCATGTGTCACTCTGCTCAGACAAACCAGATTGATGTGTCCCAGTCACATCACACAATCCCCAATTCGGCATACCTAGCTCATCCTTCTTTCAATGGTTCGTCAATCACAGTTGAGGTCGACTCTCATCAACCTTTCCTTGAACAGCTCCCCCAAACTGATGGTGCCATGGATGACCCTCCCCTCAAGCGCACCAAACCCTCTTCCACCTCAAGCAAGAAGATGCTACGGAACGACCATGGGAAACTCAGCTTTTCGCCCAAGAAAACACCACGGTCTGCGTCTGTCCAGAATAGTGAGACGGACGGAACAAGGAAGTCCGCGAAGTCATCTAAGAAAGTGGAGATGAAGAACGGAAAATTCGTCTCCTCGTTGTGTGTTTCGTTGCAGTACACTGCACCAGACTCCGGCGCTAGGATCGACGAGATACTGTCTGGCAAACATAGAAGGGGCAACACTGAAGTGACGGCGCACCGGGAGACCGAGGCGGCGAGCAAGCCTGCCGCAGCAAAGACGACTCATCCTTTCTTCCTGGGAAAGGCCGCAGCTAAGGCGCAGAAGCAACAACCTGGTCCGACAGGCGAGCCGTCGTCCCTGATAAACACCACTGCTGATGATGCCAAGAGCAAGCCAATTCCGAAGCCACCAAAGCCGTGGAAAGACATCATGTTCGCATCTGGAAAGCCATCCCGACAAATTGCTGCTTTGCTACCTTCGATTTGGCCCCCAGCTTCTTTACAACACATCCATCCCGATCATCCCCTACACGCTCTGCTCCCAACCCAAGACCTAGCGTCAAGAGGTCCTTTCAAGTTGAAGCATAATGCTCTGCATGTTAGGCCGGAGGAAGACATCCTTGGGAACTTCTCTAGGACTGCTGTGTCCGATGGTGAAACCCCGGTGCTTCACATTCCCAGACGCAGAGTTATGAGTGGTAAATCCTTCTCAGACACGGTGGATTCACTGCTCGAGACAGGCAACAACCAAACGCCTTGTCCAAATTCACTTATATCTTTGAGAGCACGCATTCAATCAACACCAAGTTGCTTTGACAGAGGCATGGCCTCAGGGCCTCATACATGGTCTCACGAATATGCACCGACATGTTGGCAAGATGTCCTGCAGTGTCAGACCAAGGTCTTGCACGACTGGTTGAGCAATCTGCAAGTTCATCAAGTCCAGAGCGGCAAGTCACAGAAGGGAAAACCACCGACTCCCAAAAAGCTGCGGCGAAAGCGAAAGTCTGATGAAATGGACGACTTCATCGAGGATTCAGACGGTGATAGTGCTCGATCAACCGTGAATGGAAAGAATGCTATCCTGCTGGTAGGACCACCCGGCTCCGGGAAGACGGCTTCCGTCTTTGCGGTTGCACTCCAGTTGGGCTTCGAGGTTTTTGAGATCCATCCGGGCATGCGACGAAGTGCAAGGGATATCCAAGACAAGGTCGGAGATATGACACAGAACCATCTTGTGCAGCAGAGCAGCTCACTGAGTAGAGAGTCCAGTGCCTCTGTCGGCGACGAAACGTTACTTACCCATGGCCACTTGCCTGCAAACCAGAAGACCATGTCAGCTTTTATGAACTCCGGAGCCGCTAGGAAGGGAAAGCAGCAAAAGCTGGCAGAGCCGAAAGAGAGCAAGGATCCGAGAGCTAAGTCTCAGAAGCAGTCTCTGATCTTGTTCGAGGAAGTCGACATTTTGTTCGAGGAAGACAAAGGCTTCTGGAGTCACGTCATCTGGCTGATAAAAACCTCCAAAAGACCCGTCATCCTTACTTGCAACGACACCGAGTCTGTGCCACTTGACGAGCTAGACCTCTTCACGCTATTACGCTACGATCGTCCAGAGATGGATTTGGCTGTACAACATCTCGGACACGTCGCGGCAGCGGAAGGACACCTCCTGAGCAAAGAGGCGTTAACAAACCTCTACTTGACCAAAGGTCAAGACTTACGTGCTGCGATTACAGAGCTCAATCTCTGGTGCCAGATGACCGTCGGTTCTCAACAAGGAGGACTTGATTGGATGTTATCGTACCGTGACAAGCAGGAATCCAACTTCGATGACTCGATAACTCGAATTGTCAGTGAAGATACATATATCGGTGGACTTGACCTGCTGCCGGAGCAGTTTGAGGACACAGAAGACCTGATTCGCTTCGCTCAGGCCAGCCTGGACATTTCGCCACTGGACTGGGTCGCGGATGATGTCCACTCCATTACTGCAGAGACTACGCCTGCCCAAAGGTTGACTGTCATGGCTACCCTCTCCGACGCAAAGAGCGCGATGGATCTCCTCGATGACCCCACGGCGGCGTCCATCCTCGGAGGCGCGATCAAGCGCGTATCCCTTTCCTCCCGTGACACACTGCCAGCGCCAAGAGATGAGGTGGTCCGGTTATACCTCAACAAGCTCCATTCTAGCAATGCTAGCCTCACCCGCGCTACTGTCTCTGCGACACTCAGCCCCCTTCTGGAAGAATCCCGGATTGGGCTCCCTACAGGCCTTGGCCGCAAATCTCCCTCTCTCGACAATCCGTCGGCCTTGTCTGTCGTCACCGAAGTAGCGCCATATATTCGCTCCATCATCTCCCATGACCAGCACCTTGAACAACTCCGCAATGCAATGCACAACGTCGGTCAAGCCGGGTCGACTAAGCGACAACGACGCACGAGAGCAAGCAGAGCGGCAATGGAAGGTGGGAATAAAGGCACGACACGACGGGACAAGTGGTTCCCGGAGGAATTAGATTGGGATGCTGTGCTTGGAACGGGTAACGATTGGCCAATGGCAAGGGATGAGGATTGTCTGACGACGCGTGGAGAGGAAGAGGGATTAAGGTCGGATGTGGGTTCAAAGGAGCAAACACCTGGTGCCACACCGTCAAGCAGCACGACCACAGAACCTGAAGTCAAAGTATAGTATGCGACAACGCAGAAGTGGTCATGACAAGCTCTCCGATCGATTGATCCGGCACAATGAGCGGTCTGTACCACAGGACTTGGATGAGGTCCAAACAGACAGAAAACAACAGCATGGGTGATTGAAGACCTGAGATTCCACAGTCCTCACACTCACACTCACAATTGAAAGGCGTAGACGCGATATATGACAATGCATTCTTAGGACACCATTCTACTTAACATCACTTCCTTCCTTACAGTCGATCCACAGGCTCACAGGCTCGTCTGAGAAAGACGATCAGATGGTCAGACGCCTGGCCTATAATTTTGTATGTCTCGGGAGGTGGGAAATCGGTACTCCATAGATTATGTCTATTGTACGTCTGCATGCCATGCAAGAATGGCCGTGAAAGCGGACGGACTGCTCGTCAGATGGGAATTACAGGAACCAAACACTCATTCTACGCGGTCCAATCCTCCTTTTCATATTCTACGCACGCATCGCGGCAAATGCTAGGTCCATATCCGCACTACCACGTATTGTTGTCGTTGTCGTTGTTGTCGTTGTTTGGTTACTGGAGCGACTTGATGACAGTGCGGACTACTTCCGCCCCTTTCCGCACAGCCTTATCGAAGGAGCATTATGTGAGTTAGTGAGAACGCAGGTCACAGGCCTTTGACCAGATCGCAGGATTTGTCGATAGCACGACCATCACACATGTAATCTTGCAACAGACTGCATTATGCCTATGGCATGATGGTAAGATGCCATATCTGTCTCACGGAGAATGAAGGAAATAGAGATGCAGTAGCAAGCGGATTGGAGCGGAGTTACTTTTGATGCTTTTGAGATCGATCTCTCAACTAAGTACATGTTTGAGTAATACCTGCGAGACTTGCGTGCATATTTCTTCCAGCTCTTCTCACACCTGCGATATCAACATAATTCCCCTTGGGGTGATATCACCTGTCATCAATGCACAAGTACCGATGTCTCGCCGTACATAGGTAATGATCGTGTGTTATGTCCATATGGTGGTTCGTCGGTGCCGGTGCTGACAAAATGCATCGCGATCCACCCAATGGCAGTGCATGCTCAAGACAAGGAGAAACAAAAGGAAACAAGATGGAGTAGTACCAGCAGACCAAGAACGTGATGCACACCTAAGGTAATGGGATGTGTGCGGGAATGATGTTCTTGGGCAGTGTTGGCGTGGCGTGGCGAAGCTTACTTGCTGGACTGGGGAGTGGCAGTGATGTAGTTCTCCTTGCCACTGGCTGGCTCGACCTTGATGGTGACCTTCTTCGGACTCGGGGTCTTCGTGCTCTTGGCGGTGTCACCGTGGTCGGGGATAATTGCAATGGTAGCAGTGGCCTTGGGTGGCACCTCAATGTAAGGGTGAGTGGCAGCAGCACCTGGAACGCTGGATCGAACTGTGGTGGTATTGGTGATTGACTGAAGCCCGCCTTGCATTGGCCACGCCGTAGAGGAGCTGCGAATAGGCTGGTTGACAGGCTTGTTGTTATTGTTGACACCCTGGAGCTCACTGTAGAAAGGAAAGTCAGTGGATGTGTCTTGTCGAAAGACCCGAGGACAGCAGTAAGGCCAGACTTACGGCGGAGAGACTGACGTCGCTGGAGTGAAGCCACCAGCAGGTGACTGGTAGCTGCCATTCGGGCTGATGTGGCTGTTCAAGTTCTGCAATCGAGACAAGGTTGGGGATGGAGTGTGTTCGACGGAGAAGCTGTACTCGCGGCTTCGCCAGGTGCGACGTTCTTGGCTCTGCTGCTTGAGTTGCTTCTGAGCCTTTGTATCGGCGAAACGTAAGAACAACTTGACATTGTCGCATTCGTTGAGGACAGAGTGGAACTCTCTGATAACGCGCTCAGCGACCTCACGGGACTCGAATCTGGAAAGGGTCAGCAAGGAGAAGCTGAACATGAGGAAGTCCCATAGTACCTGGCAAAGCCGACTTCCTTGCTGACACCGGATGGAGCATCACGACAGATCTTGGTGGAGACGGCAATGTATGGAGCGAAGTGTTTGGCCAAGTCCTGAAGTAATGTCAGTCAAGGTCATAAGGAGGGGAAAAGGGTACAGACCGATTCATTCCACTCAATGGGAACTCCGGTGCAGTAGATGTTAGTGGAGTTTCTATCTTCAAGATCCTTCAGTCGAGAGTTGCGAGATTTCTGGGCATAGCTGGCCTGGAAACCAAGGTGGAAGAAACCGCGGATACAATTCTCAGCGGCAGCAGGAGAGTAGTACATGACGAAGCCAAAGCTGGGGGATGTCAGCGAGATGAACGAGGTCAATGGGAGATTGAGCGTACCCTTTGCATTTGCCAGTGTCTTGTTCAATGATGGCCTTGCATGACTCAATCTCACCGAAGCGAGAAGCCCAGCGATGAAGGTCTTCATCCGTGGTCTCTGGCATGAAGCCACGGATGTAGACGTTGGTGATGCCTTCGGGGTTCTGGAGACATTTGGCCAGGCTGAGCTCTTCTTGGTTTGTCCAGAGAGCAGGTACAGCGCGAGGGATGGGTGGATCTCGGTTGACAAGCTCGTCGAGGTTGACCATTTCATATGATTTGTTGTCTTGACACTTCATGGGTTGGATGGGACCAGCAATGTAGTGCTGGCTCGTTGGAGGGCCAGTGGCCATGTATGGGACTGGGATGTTGTAGTAGTCCGATTGAACCTGAAGTGCAGCAGTTTGGTTGTTGGCGGCATTGTCTTCAGAAGACCAAGAGCCTCGACGAGCTGGGTCGAAGCCGGCAAGATTGGGAGTCACACCATACGGCCAGCCGTAGCCTGGAAGGGTGCTGGGAGCCATGTTGCTGTTGCCAATGAAGTTCGGGAACATGCCAGTAGGGACATAGGGTATTTGTGAAGCAGCATCTCCGGTCGATGACTGGTTCTGGGCATAGTAGTTGGTGAGCGGCACAGTTTGACCAGAGGGCAGGACCATCAGAGGACTGCTGTAGCCTTGACGATTGACAGCATTCATGTCATTGTCCGCGGACCCAGAGGATGGCAAGGTGGCCTTGAGGTTCTGCATGCTGGCAAGGGGATTGGAATTGGTCATGTTCATGCCTTCGGAATGGTCAGAAAGCGACTCATGGCAACGGCTATGGCTCCAGCTCTTACCTCCATTGTACTGTTGGTAGCCAGTCCCAGTGTAGGGCATTCGCGTCTGAGGGTAACCGGTATAGGCATTGCTCGAGGCTGATTGACTCGTGGGTTTGTCAGACATGTTGCCGGTCTCTAGAGCTCGGTGTCAGTATGCCTCTAGCAGTAGGAAGAATGGACGTCGATGGCATGGAGCTGCTGCATGAACCCACCTGCAGTGTGTTTGACACAAGAACAGCTTGCTGCCACGCCGTTCTGCTTGATTTTCTGGGTGTAGAAATGGGGATGAAGCTCGATGAATAGAGCGGCCAACGGGAGATGAGAATGAGCAACCAAGATGCAGTGGTGGATGGATGATAAGAGGGAGGAGATGCTAACAGCAGGGGAGTTGTGCAAGCGAAGTGTGTGAAAGAGAAGAAGAGAAGAGATAGGAGGAGAGAGAAGGAAGAATAGCAAAGAGGTCGGCGAAGCCGAGTCCAGAGGAAGGCGGAGGAGGAGGGCCATTGAGGAAGGAACCCATTGAGGATTTGAGAATGGGTAACCGTCAGCAGAGGTTTGAGGCAAGAACGACAACAATAGTGGCGGCAACCGCTGGTCTCAATGACTTGTGAACAATGGCAGGTGCGTGCACCTTGAATGCAACTCACTGCATATTCGGGTCATGTTTAAAGCTTCAATAGGGTGAGTAGAGGAATGCTGCCACACCCATTGTGACCGGTCAAGAATGACGCAAGAGGAGCTGCTCGAGGAGCGGTTTTCAGAGGGACATGAGCAGCATCTCAGCTTGACAAACCCGTGCCGCATAAGAGGTGGGTTCATGAGAGCACTCGACGTTCATCTTTATCTGGTGTTGTCCATTCGTTAGGGGCGTTCAGACGGGAGAGGATTCAATGCTGTCACACCAACTGTGGCCGGTAGCGTTGACTAAGGGGTGACTGCCGGGGATGCGTTGAGAGCTATGAGCATAGCATCTGAGGTTAATCCATTCTTCAAGCACACATAGAATGTCGACTGGAGTTCACTGATAGTCTTCGTCCTGCCTGGTGTTGTGTGATCTCTTGCACACAAACACCAAACCGCAAGTAACAGACTAGATCTCAGAAGCGCGGTCTCAGGACAACAGAAGTACAGGCTCACTTGAGGTCTTCTCAAATCAGAGCATATCCATTCTATGGGAGTTCACAGTCAGCCATTGCCCTGTCAGATTCAACATGTAGGCTCGCCGTGGCTTGTAAGGTGAGTTGAGTCCATTGCTGTGCATCAACCGCGCCCTGGCCACCTTCCCAGCACAGATTGAAAATCACCCACCATTCCTGCAGAGAAGACCTCTTCCTCCCCTACTATTTCTAATGAGCAACGTGCCTGCCGTTGGATATACCACGATGAGCAGCTGGACGTCGATATAGTTTTGTGAAGGCAGGGGCATTTGTGTAGTAAAGGTCATTGTTGATGAAAAGGCTGTAAGATTCACCGTAGTGCGAAGACAATGCAGCGGCCGTGTACGGTGAAGTGCAGCTGCCCAGCCTTGTCACTATTCGGAGATGTTCACAGCCTCGCCGTTTGCGACAAATCCTTCTCCAATTGTTCAGAAATTCTCGTGTCCGCCCTTCGTTCCCGACGTCGACCAGTGGCTGTATTCCTCAATTGTGCGGTTCACAAGATGGCTACTGAGATAGGCGACAAGATATGGGAAACAGTAAGCTGGTGTCCCTCAACATATGCCTATCTTGCGCAATCCTGACATTTGCTCTCAGTTCCTCCATCAGCACATCTCGATCGTGTCGCTACTCGACACTCATGCCTCGCTACTCGTCGAGATGCGGAAACTCTGTGATGAGAACAGCGCTACACGGGCACTGATACTAGGGCGCCTCAACATCACAGAGCAGTCGATCGCAACATTTAAACAGTCCACAGAATCATTGCAAGAGGTGACGAAACGAGAGGAGCAAGTCATCGCTGAAGCCTCGAAGGCGCCGGAAACAGAGATCCCCACTGTCCCTATCCGTCCGACCAAGAAGCCGAAGTCGCAGAAGCCTGTAAAGGCGGTGCCCGATCCGAGTGGCTTCTTTACTATCGACCCCAATCCTACGCCAATTGAACAGCTCTACAAAGAAAAGATTGGCAAAACAAAGCCGACGACCTCGTTAAAGACGAAGGAGAGCCCCAAGCGCAGGGTTGAAGCAGATCATCCACCTCGACCTGAGCCGGGAACTGGAGAAGAGCCAACGCGAAAGAGAACTAAGAAGAACCACGAGCGCAAAGCACCACCTCGGCCCACGGTCGAGGATGAGCAGGCAAATAACGTGCAGGAGCCTGATGGCGACGACGATGACTTCGTGAAAGCGGTGGAGGCAAGAACCAAGGCCAAGGAAGAGAAGAAGAAGGCCAAGGCAAACAAGAAGCGGAAGCGACAGAGCGAAGACTCGACGGAGGGCGCCGGCGGCACCAAGAAGAAGAAGCTGAAAGGGAAGCATGAATCCAAGTCTGAAGGTGGAGCATCGCCCGCGCTCGCACAAGGACAAAAGCAAAAGGACAAGAGACCATTTGCCCAAGCAGACCTGGGCCAGGATGATGAAAATGGAAAGACTGGCGGGAAGAAAAAGAAGCAGCGTAAGGGCAAGAACTCAAAGGCGTGACAGGAAACCTCTGGGACAATGCAGTCGAGCTCTTGGAAAGCTTATAGTCCTCTTGATCTTGCATGAGAGCGAGGAACGGGTCGAGAGTTGAGATCATGCTGAAGGGCACCTCTACCACGAATCAGCATGTGCCGTCCATGGTCGGTATCCTGCAATTGGCGATCGACATTGCGTTGTGTAACCCAATGGACACTTGACACCACACCCTCTCATGCAGTCTTGAGTCCAAGCTGCTGCGTGTCGCGTCTCTGTACAACAGTTGCGGCGTGCATAAAAGGCCCGCTCAGTCTGCTTTTGAATGTCAATTTTCCCACCCGACTTTGTGTGCAGGGCATATCCTAGCAATTGTTGAACCTTCCTGCTGTCATAATTTCTTTTTCCCTCGTGGTCGAGGCAAGCCCTTCGCAATATTGGCCGTTGAGTCGACACTGATCCGTCGTCCGCTGCTCAAGTTCAGTGCATCAAGTCTACCATGCTCACGCGACTTACACGCGTCTGTAAGCTCAACTTGCCAGCCCACCTTCAGCGGCAATCCGTTATAGGGTAGAGATCAAGTATCGTTGGTAAGACCATTGTTTCCCCTTTCCAACAGAGACGGCAAAGCAGTGGCGCTCACCATTCCGTACAGGGCCCTAGACATGAGCAATCCACGCATGCCCCGCCTCGCAGCCCGCATCTTCCCTCCTCCAATCCCACCCAGAAGTCACTCACTTCCCTCCCAACCCCAGCCGTCCAATCTCAACGTAACCACGACCACCAATTCGACAGTCATTCAGCAGCCTGCACGAGCAGCGCAGGCACCAACCCATCGGAGAACACACGCCTGTTACGCCCCAATCATATTCCATGACCGCGAAGAGAAGTCCCGGCGCGAACAGACCGAAGAGAGTGAAAAGGCGAGGGATGATCTGATGAAGCAAGGTATCAGGGTACGGGATTTCCAGGTTGAGGTTGACGAGCAGAGATTCGGGTATGAACATGCTTGTGGTAAACCGAGGGTCGGACCCGAACAAGAATGGAGTCGAGGTGTGAACTGAGGACTGGCCAGCTCTTCCCAACCGGGTCTGGAAGCTGAATCGGCCGAGTATGACAGTGACCTAACAAGATCAGGTCTAAGGCTGTATTCGCCTGAATTCAGCATCGTTGATCTCAGGACTTTGGAACCAAACCCAGCATGGAGCAAGAGATTGTACCAGCAACCCGGAATGTCTTCAGCCCCTCTCCTTTCTCTCTCGCGCAACTTCTTCCTCATCTTTCTCCTTCAGCTGCTCGATTTGCTTCTCCTCCTGATTCCACACATGCCACACCTGGTCAACAATCATGGACCAATAGCCCTCGCCCCGGTCAAGCTTCTCCTGCTCCTCTTTTAATCGTTGTTGCTTCCAATCTTCCTGAGCTCTGCGCTGCAACGTCGACGTCTGCACCGGTCTCGGAGACGGATCTTCGAGTAGTCTGCTCGGTTCCCGTACCAGATTTGCTTCATCCTGACCGGGTAATCTGGACTGTTCTCTCGGTACGAATCGCCGCGAAGCATAGCCCATGATCCCCAGTCCTACCCGTTCTCTCGCTTGGTAGTCCACCGACGCGATGAACGCGCCTGACAAGAAGAATGTGTAGAGGTCTAGTTTTCGCGGTGGAAGGGCGATCAGCACGGGCGCTAGAACACACGCTGCGAGCGTCGAGCTATGCAGGAAGCGGTTGTAGTCACTGAAGATTGTCTGGCGTCGGGCCAGATCCTCGTTGGGACCTGGCTGGGAGGACGCCATGCGAGGCGACTTGGTGTATGGAGGGCGGAGCTGGAGGATGGGAGTCTTCGCTAGCTGCTATCATGCATGGTCATAAGTATGAGGGCACAAGTGGAAAAAGTGCTTGTAGTTGACGCTGAATGTCGAGTTCGTTCGTGCTTGAGCTCAATGTTTCACCGTATATTAGATCCGGAGCAGCACTGAATCATGTGGTGCACACTCGGAATTGACCCTCCCCTTACTACTGCACGGAGTGTTTTGCTCTAAGTCTTGGTCCCACCTTGTGCTTCGCGGACCAAAAGATCTCATCTCAGCATTGATGACAAGGGCAGGCTGACAATCGACGCTTCCCCCTATACCAATGTCAATACGCCTGCCTCTTCTATCTCTATGTGAAGGAATGTCAGGGCAGCTAATGGGGCGTTGTGCTCCGCCCGGGAAGCACCTGGCTACAATAAGATTTATCTGTGCCAGGTGTCTTTGATCGTGTGGGAGTTATACCGAATTGCAACTGCCACAAGCGGAAGCCACGCCAGGAGTGCTTGTAGATCACGGCCCGGAAGTGAGGAACGGCGAGCCACCTCTCATTGCAGCGTTCGGGGCCCTTGACAGGCATGACAGATGACTTAGGTACGTATGGAATGTTACGGGACGGCAGGATCCAACCTCAGTCTTGTGGTTTTTTAGATCGTCCCAAACAGTTCATTGGTCTCAGTCCATAGAGATGTGAATTTGCCCATGAACATCTCATCCATATGGACGGCGTCTCTTGCGGACAACAGATGGAGCAGCTTGGACTATTCCGCCGACTTGTCGAGATGCTCTCGGACCTCATTGTCAGTCTCCGCCATTCTGAAATGCGGACCTGAGGTGGACTGCCATAATCAGACGTTTCGTTCATTGCCGCCCTAGAGACCGAGGCTTGTCTTCCAGTTGGACTCTCTCAGAAATTGGGTGGTGTACGGGTTTATGGATCCGAAGGCACCAGAAGACATAGTCCTCCACGGGGAGCAGATTTTTCATAAACTGGTTGCATCGTAATGCAAACAGGCAGATCATGCCTCCTGCAACAGCGTCCAAGATAAAGTGGTTTGCGGTAGCGACGATCGCGGTTAATATCGTACAAGGGTATAAGAAGCCAACGACTTCACAAAGCAGCTTAGGGAAGGATGGTAAGCGGACGTGAAACCCAGCCTGTGGACTCAGAAACGGCAAGGACACCCTGTAACGTCTTGATGGGTGAGCGAGCGGCAGCCGCATGAGGGAGACGCCAACAAGCAACGAGTAACCGAAATGTAGTGAGGGCATAGCAGCTGTTCATTGGTCAGCGACACATCACTGCGCATACGTCGGTGAAAACAGGTGCATCTGTGCCTCACCTAGCTGGTTTGTCCATTTTTTAGTATTGAAGGCGCTGACGGCGCCGTCTCGCGCATGCACAGTGTCGACGAAGTGGAAACCCCGAGCGAAGTTGCCTGCTTCTTCGGGTAGTCTGGATTCTCCCAGCAAGCGAGGAGGCATGCATGGCCACGTGCTGAAGACACAGAATGCAAACAGGTTGCATAATGCTAGTGCACGGCGCCTTGATTCATAAAGCTCCGGGCCTTTCGTGCGGTCGACTTGCCAGTTCGAGTCGGCGTGCGATCGATTACGTGTAATGGCGAAGTAGTAGAGGCCGACGAGGAAACTTATCGTCGCGGGCAGATGGACGTAACTATAGATTCGGTTGATCCACCACATCCAGCCAGGATGTTGGAGAAAGAACCGCTGAATGGACAATTCCCAGAAGATGTGCAGCCGCTGCTCCACTTTGATAACGGCCAGGGCATGATAGCATGCTATGTCAATGGTCTGGTCAACAAAGCGTATAGCCAATTGGCCTCGGCCAAACTGGTAGACCTGCAATACATCAGCGGTCAAGTTGTACCGCAGGAGGGGACCGGACGGACACCGTATATTAGAGCCCAGTACACTATTTCCACGACAAAGGGAAACCGCAGAAGTACTCTGCTGAGAAGCCTGCTTCGGAATACGGCTGTATCCGGTGTCTCAACCGTCCCCTTGTACCCAAACAGTGATAGTTCTCTGCAGCGCCAGCGAGTGTGTCCTTCGCCGCGCTCATTTCCGGCACCAGGCGACCGCAATGCTAGTTCGTGACCAACATCTTCAACTGGGAACTCATATGAGCTTCCAGAGGTCTGAAGGATGGGCGACTTAAAGTCCCGGTTGATCCACGCTCCTAAGCAGATGATGAAAGTCCCCAGGGACGGCTCGCCGAGCCCCAGAAAACCCATTGCGGTATTGAACACAGCTAGGCACGTTGCCAGCCGACCTCGGAACACGTGTCTGGGAATCGATGGGGTCGTCGTTGAGGATTACTACCGCGCCCGAATGCCGGGGAAGGTTGTCACTCTAAGTACCTGAGCAGGCAAGCGAGTACGGGCCGGGACAGATACAGTATCTCAGGTAGGCCAGGTCTTGAACCACCGAAGAAGTGCAATCGCCCTTGCCAGATACCGTTCCCTCCCCCAAAGCTCAAATTACCGTGAAAGTCGACCGCGATGAAGAAAACCAAGAAGGCGCAGAGGGGACTTGACGAGAAAAGAAATAAACAACAAGGTTGACTCGGCCGTACAATGACGCGACCGTTCAAGCAAGCCCCATTGCTGACGGAATCGCCGGATGCCATGTCCTTTGCCAGAGTGGCCTCCCATTTCAAAATCGTGATTGCTGTATTGTCAAGCGAGCCTCGACGGCAAACCTTGATTCGTATGAACATAAGTGAGGCACGCGACACAAGCATACGGAAAAGTACCCAAATGGCCAACGGGATCGTAAGGCTCCGTAAGGCTCCAAGGTCCATTCCACGTCATCCGCGATAGCCGAGTTTGACTGGCTGAGGCTGGCGTGGACATTACCGGAAGGAGACGCATGTGGTCAGATAGCTCTGCAAGATGCTGATCATACCTGTTGTCGTGCGGTTTTCACGTCCGAACACAATGCGATTGGTGAATCCGGTTGAACATGGATCAGGCCAAAGAGTTATGCAACCCAACATGCTGAGGGCGCCTGGAAATCGGATCAGGTCTGGTGCCGAAAGCTTGCTCCCATACTGTGCACAGATGCCGTCCGCAAAGCGATAGGAAGCACATGACAAGCTGAATTCAGCAGTGCTGCCTTCTCACAGCCACAAGCTGTGTGCCGACGATCATCCTGATTGGGCGTGTTGGTGGTGGTCGAAAGGAGAATTTTGATAGGAAAGAGAAATTCGGAGGACACAATAGATTTAAAGGGGTCGGGGGCGCCGCCTAGCTATAGTTAGGAAGGCCTATATGTGTGCCGAGGCTGCGCGCGATCTTAATAGCTATTGTCATATGGCGGTGTTCGTTCCCTAGAATGCGCTCCATTTGCTAAACAGAAACCTCTGACTGGGCTATGGCCTCCTCCGCTGACTTTGGTTTCCGAGCGTTGCCTCGAGGTTCCTCATCGCCGAGATGGAGTCGAGATGCTCATCACTGTGAAGGCGTCTGAAGCAATTAAATACGCATCGACCAAGAGAACGCCCATTTCTTGGCCATCATCCCCAATAAGTCACAATATGTGCCTCGGCTCATTTGCCCATCGGAGGGAGTTCTCACGACAGTATACCACCCACCTCCTCACCTCACTCCCTGCTTACCAGCTCTTTTACATGCATCCATCCATTTAAATCGTCAAAGATGGCCCCTCAAGAAGCTGGTTATCCCATCGTAGATGTTTGGGCCAACCCGCCGGGAGTAAGTTGCTCTGATCGGCCTGTTTGTCGTCGACACAACTTACGAGCCTCTCCAGTTAGGTGCCGCTATTCCAGAAGTTGCTCGATTGTTGGCGCAAAGCCATTCAGATCCCGCGATTACGGATCGCAAGCGTACGCCCGCTGAAGTCATTGCTTATATGGATGAAGCTGGCATAACACATGCTTGCATTTCTGCGTGGAGCCGGCCTGGCCAGACGATCTTCTCAAATGAAGATGTGGCAGAATACACCCGGGCGTATCCAGACCGGATCTTCGGTTTGGCAGCGGTCGATCTGCATAAGCCTGTAGATGCTGTCAAGGAGCTTGAGCACTACGTGAGAAAGGAGGGTTTCGTTGGCTTGAGGATCGTTCCTTGGCTCTGGAATCTGCCGCCGACGGATGCTCACTACTGGCCCCTATACGTCAAGTGTATCGAACTCGATATTCCTTTCTTGACCCAGGTCGGCCACACAGGCCCCCTTTGTCCTAGCGAGGTGGGACGGCCGATTCCATATATCGACACTATCGCGCTTAAGTTTCCGGATCTCAAGATCATTATGGGACACATGGGATATCCATGGGCCGCGGAAACTGTCGCGGTTGCGTGGAAGCATGAGAACGTATATATTGACACAAGCGCATGGTCTCCCAAATATTATGCCCCCGAGCTGATCAAATTCGCTAATACGACGGGCAAGCACAAAGTCATGTTCGGCACGAATTGGCCACAGCTGGGTTGGAAGGCATGCGTTGATAGGGTCAATGAGCACCTGGTCAATACCAAGGGAGGTTTCAAAGACAAGAGCACTCTCGAAGAATTCATGGGGGGGAATGCGCTACGTGTATTGAAGCTGCCTCCTGTTACCCTGTCCAAGGTGAAATCTAAGATCTAGCTTTTCGTTCTTGGAATGCATTCTTGAACAATCCTTAACGCGAACGTCGTCGCGAGATCCTGTCTCGATTTAGGCCATTGGAATTCCACGCACGGCCCGGACCCGGCACTGGTGACAAGGCTCTTCACATGCCCTTTGCGCCAATTCGCCAAATAAGAACAGTCGAATACGCGCATGAATCAGTCAATCAATCAATATATGCTCTAAATCCTTCTCAAGGCCCTCTGCCCGAGACTCCAACTGCGTGCCCTGTGCAATCGCCTTCTGAGCCATTCGAAACACCTCCTCTGCGGCGCGGCGGACGTGCTTCAAATGTGACCAGTTGCTCTCGGAGAGGCCCAAGTTGGAGTCGAATTTCTTGTGCACGTACTCAACACACTCGCCCAGTTGTTTGAGGTCGCAGGAGGCGGAAGGACTGGAGGGGTTGAGGAGGATATTGGAGAAGAGGATCAAGGAGGCGGAGATGGGGTAGAAGAGCACGACCCTAAAATGTATCCAAATAACAATACTGGCGTCAGTGAATGGTTTCTTTGCTTTCCCCACTGTTGTCATAGAGTAACTGTACCAGAAGAGTTTAGGGAGGAAGACCGGCTGGTCCATAGAATTGAGATATGAAAGCAACGACCGGCTCGACTCCAGCGCCAGCTCCATGCTCGAGGTCAGACCTTCGTCTACCATTCGATTGTGCGTCCAGTTCTTGCAGCGGCTGCTGGCTTGATGGATGGTCGTCATGCAGTGGTGGTACTCGAGCCGCACCAAGAACGGTGTGATGTTCTTTGGGCTAAAATCCTTTGGACTGCATTTGGTGTCTTCCGAGAACGAGAGCGTCGGCCTGCATTCTGCGGACAACGACAGTCGCCAGGTTTCCAGCATGTCGTCCAATTCACGGATGTCTCGGAGGATTTCTGCGTCAGAATTGTTAAGCGAGTGTGGCGAGCAGAGCTTTTCGTACGCCTGCGACTTGATTATGCTCAGACGCAGGTCGCCTGGCAGTCTCGACACTCCGGTAAATCCTGGAGATATTTGTCTCTGGTAGTATGCTGGAAATGTCAGATCGCACGATGTGTTTGTCATGATGGGCGGTCGTCCTGTCCGAAAAGTGATTTCCATGTCCAGGGTGTAGCAGATCCAGAAGAGTTCTCGTCGATGCAGGATCGTCCGAGTCTCTAGATCTTGATTTTCTTCGGGGATCTCGTCAACTGCCTTTCCAGGATAGAGGTGAGCGCCGAGCATGAACAGGATTCGCGAGGCTAGGCTTAAGGTAAGATCTGCGGAGTGAATGTTGCCACAGCCAAAATGGTAAACAACCTAGAAGGGTGGCGGGATGGTCAGATGCCAGTCACATATGTAAGAGATTGTGACTTACCAACATCATCAAGGTATCGGCTGCTTCAGTGCTGGCTCTGGCGGCGAACAGGTCCGAGGTGAGTTGTTCAGCCACATCGTCAACTTTGACATCAAGAGCAGGTATCAGCCTCTCTTCCTGACCACCAGTCAAGGCACATACCGCCAGGAAAGCGTATATGTAGGCCTTTATCAGAGACGTTCTGCGGTTGTTAGTTGCGGTAGAGCTGTATGCCTCCTCGATGGTCAGCGCAAATAAAACAGGATCCACGAGGGGCAGATGATTAGCAAAGTCCGACGTTTTATAGAAGGTCAAATATGCTTCGACGATGCTCCGGTGTGGCAATTCCTGTATTCCAGCACGCAATGGGCTTCCTGACTGGGTCGGGTTTTGCTGATTATGCCAAAGGGGAACCTGACGCTTCTCTGCGTCATTGTCTTCGTATCTGAAGCCAATCCATCTTTGACCGTCTTGAGACAGGAACGGCACACCATGGAAAACATTGATGTCCCCAAGCTGATAATATGATAGGAATATTTGTCCGACGGCGTCAATGGGTGAATCTGACAACACTGTCGGGCTGGAAGTTGGAAGTTCATGATTTGCTGCTTCCGCAGCTGAAACGAGATTTAGACAGTCAGCAATTCTGGCCAATCAGGTATCGGCAAAGAACGAGGTCACGTGCCTTCACGTTGTTTGACATTTTCCGTCAGGATCTGCTCGATCCTTTCCATGCGCTGGATGATGTTCTTCTTTCGAAGTTTGCTGTGTGTGATGCAGCTCGTTAGCTCATAGAGAAGACTCCCTCACCACCTGGCCCCTGCTAGACTTACATTGAACCTGCTTGCCGCCTCCTTCTGCCTCTCTGGACCCTATTGAAAGTGCAGCTAGCATTATGGTGTCGACACCAGTCGCACGGAAGTGTCCCACCGTCACATCTGATCTAGTTGTTTTCAGCAACATGTTTCCGGCAGGCAACAAAGCTGGCTTCAACAACAGACCTTCCGGCGGTAGCATGAATCACATGCATGACGCGTCCGTGGAGTGCTAGTTCCGCTGCTACCGACCGTCGGCGGATCAGATATCGGAGATTCTGGAGTTTGAGACATCTGCAGGGCAAATCTTCGTTTGAGGCTTGGGGGGTTGGAAGCCGAAGATCGTACCGACCATCGTCTCGAGCTTGGAAAGTCAAGGTATTTCTCTAATAACGGCGCTGACTGGAATCTTGCTTCCACCAATGACGACACCAACATCTCGGATTTAATTGAAGAAACGAAATACGAGTTACGGATTCGCTCATCGAGTCGGCCTAGATTTCACAAATGGCCGCCTATCTGACTTTCGGAGCATCGACTGTCGAAGCTTGTCCCGCCAGGTTCCTGTGCACCGGCAGCGCCGCAAATCTGAAGGTGCCGCTGATTAAGCAATATTGACCAATGAAATCAGTGTTTACTTCCGCTTACTTAAGCGGAGTTTCATGATAATCAGGTACCCGAGCCGATATATCTGGGAGGGCATCGATCCTCTTTTATGTCGGCCAATATCGACAGCAGTCCCGGTACCGTGAGAATGGACGGAGGAGAGAAAGAATGCCTTTTTGTGGGACTCCATTCGGTCCCTCCGGTCCATGAAGGGAACCTGAATGCCCGTGGCAAGGGCAAGTCGGGCCCAAAGCATCCGAGTGTATCATATACAAACAACGCGTAGGTGTCTGGTTTCTCTACACAGTACTGAATATTTTCTTTCTTTCCCTCGTGCGGTCTGTCCTTTCCGCAATTGTTCCTTCTCATCTACAGGTCTGCGCCAAATGCAGCGGTCAAAGTCCAACGCCTCAAGGCAGTCTGCGTCCGGAGCACCTGCACAGCACGGAGTCTCACTCTGGCAACCGCTTACCCGCCAATCGACTTTTTCCACACACGATGCCGACAAAGAAGCACGCGACATTGACGAAAGCGACGCCGAGAATGACCCATATGATCCTACGTGGGCCCTGGCAGACGAGGTTAAAAGAAGAAATGATCTTGACAAAGCCTGCGGTCTCAAACAGCGGAAACTCGGTCTCACCTGGAAAAATCTCACCGTGTATGGCGAGGGTGCAGGAACTCTAGTCCACGAAAACATTCTCTCAATATGCAATATCTCCACTCAAGTTGCAGAGGCCAGGGAGCGGAAGAATGGGTCTTCCAGGAGGGCACTCATTCAGAACAGTTATGGCTGCGTAAAGCCTGGTGAGATGTTACTTGTGCTTGGTCGCCCAGGTGCGGGCTGTACAACTCTTCTCAGCATGCTGGCCAACCGCCGATATGGCTATGCAGCTGTAGAGGGTGACGTGTTTTATGGCTCAATGGATCACAATCAGGCCAAAAGATACCGAGGACAGATTGTCATGAACACTGAAGAAGAACTCCACTTCCCCTCTCTCACTGTTGGCCAGACAATGGACTTCGCTACGCGGATGAAAATTCCTGCTCATCGACCCGAAGATCTGAAACACCCTCGAGAATGGCAGAAGGCGTTCAAAGACTTTCTTCTGCGCTCGATGGGTATCGAACACACACATGATACCAAGGTCGGAAATGAGTACGTGCGAGGTGTATCCGGAGGAGAACGCAAACGTGTATCCATTATCGAGACAATGGCTGCTCGTGGAAGTGTCTTCTGCTGGGATAACAGCACACGAGGTCTTGACGCAAGCACTGCTCTCGAATGGACGAAAGCCATCAGGGCTATTACCGACATCCAAGGTCTTGCCAGTGTTGTTACACTCTACCAGGCGGGAAATGGAATTTTCAATCTCTTCGATAAAGTGCTCGTCCTTGACGAAGGCAGACAGATTTTCTACGGTCCGCGAGAAGAAGCTCGGCCCTTTATGGAGAGCCTTGGATTTATCTGTGATGACTCTGCGAACGTTGGAGATTTTCTCACCGGCGTCACTGTCCCAACTGAGAGGGCTGTGAAACCTGAATTTGAGCATCGATTCCCAAGAACAGGAGCTGCTATTCAACAAATTTATGACAATTCCGACATCCGGAAGCGCATGGAATCTGAACTTGGATATCCTGACTCTGACATTGCAAAAGAGAACACGGCTGAGTTTCAGGTTTCCATTACGGAAGACAAGGCCAATAGTCTTCCCAAGAACTCCCCTCTCACCACACCATTTCAGGCTCAGGTCCTGACCTGTGTCGTTCGTCAATATCAAATCATTTGGGGCGACAAAGCCACCTTTTTCATCAAACAGATATCTTGTCTGGTTCAGGCGCTCATTGCAGGATCTCTATTCTACAACGCCCCTAACAATTCCGCAGGACTATTTGTCAAGGGAGGCGCTCTGTTCTTCGCCTTACTATACAATTGCCTGGTCGCTATGAGCGAGACGACGGATTCCTTCACTGGACGACCAGTTCTTGCCAAGCACAAGGAGTTTGCATTTTATCACCCCGCGGCGTTCTGCATTGCTCAAATTACAGCGGACCTGCCAATTCTCTTCGTGCAGGTCACCATTTTCTCTGTGGTTCTATACTGGATGGTCTCGCTGAAAGCAACAGCTGCCGCATTTTTCACCTTTTGGATCTTTGTCTACTCGGCGACCATATGCATGACGGCTTTCTTCCGTCTCGTCGGGGCCGCTTTCAGCAATTTCGACGCAGCTTCCAAAGTATCTGGCTTTGCGGTGGCTGCACTGGTTACCTACGTCGGGTACGAAATCCCCAAACCTCAAATGCACCCTTGGTTTGTTTGGATATATTGGATCGACCCGCTAGCATACGCTTTCGAGAGTCTCATGTCGAACGAGTTCCACCACCGGCAAATTCCCTGCGTTGGAACGAATTTGACTCCCAGTGGGCCAGGATACGATGCTCGCTTCGCCGCTTGCACAGGTGTTCGCGGTGCTGAGAAAGGAGCTAATTTCGTAACTGGCGACCAGTATCTGAAATCACTCTCCTACTCTCATTCTCATCTGTGGCGGAATCTCGGAATTATTTGGGCATTCTGGGCATTGTTTGCATTCTCAACAGCGGTTTTTACAAACCATTGGACCCCATCCTCTGGCGGCGGTGCATTACTTGTCCCGCGTGAATATGTGCTGCAAAGGAAACCCAATACTGTTGACGAGGAATCCCAGGCCAACGAAAAAGAGGGGCCGAGCGGCGCAAGCTCTCCCACTGCTCGAGAGAAAAGCGGAGGGGATACTAGCGATGATGACTTGAAGAACAAATTGATCAGGAACACCTCGGTTTTCACATGGAGAAATTTGTGCTACACTGTCCACACGCCTTCGGGAGATCGGCAACTTCTTGACAATGTGCATGGCTGGATTAAGCCCGGACAGCTGGGAGCCTTGATGGGATCGTCGGGAGCAGGCAAAACCACACTTATGGATGTCCTTGCACAGCGCAAGACCGAAGGTGTTGTTCACGGCAGTATTCTAGTTGACGGCAGGGAGCTTCCGGTTTCTTTTCAACGCTCTGCAGGCTACTGCGAGCAGCTTGATGTCCATGAGCCGTACGCCACCGTGCGTGAGGCCTTGGAATTCTCTGCACTACTTCGCCAACCTCGACATGTGTCTCGCGAAGAGAAGCTCAAGTATGTTGATACTGTCATTGATCTCCTCGAATTGCACGATCTGGAGAACTCTCTCATCGGTCGCACTGGGGCTGGGCTCTCGATCGAGCAACGCAAACGTGTTACGATTGGAGTTGAACTCGTTGCGAAGCCGAGCATTCTTATATTCCTTGACGAACCAACTTCGGGCTTGGATGGCCAGGCAGCTTTCAACACACTTCGATTCCTGAAGAAACTCGCCGGTGCAGGCCAAGCCGTGCTCTGCACCATCCATCAGCCGTCTGCACAACTTTTTGCCCAATTTGACACCCTGTTGCTGCTCACCCGAGGCGGAAAGACCGTTTACTTTGGCGAAGTGGGAGAAGACGCAGCCATGGTCAAGGACTATTTTGCTCGGAATGGCGCTCCATGCCCTCCGGAAGCCAATCCGGCCGAGCACATGATCGATGTGGTGTCCGGGTCGTTGTCCAAAGGCAAAGATTGGGCCAAGGTTTGGCTCGATTCGCCGGAGCAAGCTAGTGTTGTCCAGGAACTCGATCGAATCATCGCAGACGCGTCCTCGAGACCTCCAGGCACTGTCGACGATGGCCATGAATTTGCGATGCCCATCTGGGAGCAGGTCAAATTGGTGACGCACCGAATGAACATCTCACTGTACCGGAACATTGAGTACGTCACCAACAAGTTCGCCTTGCATATCGGCTCAGCTTTGTTCAACGGCTTCACGTTCTGGATGATCGGAGATTCCGTCTCGGACCTTCAGTTGACCTTGTTCGTTCAGTTCAACTTCGTCTTTGTCGCTCCCGGGGTGATTGCACAGCTTCAACCTCTCTTCATCGAGCGTCGCGACATCTACGAGGCGCGAGAGAAGAAGAGCAAAATGTACCACTGGGCACCCTTCGTCACCGGGTTGATTGTCTCGGAGCTCCCTTACCTTGTCATCTGTGCGGTCTTGTACTACGTCTGCTACTACTACACCGCAGGCTTACCCGGGGATTCCACCAAGGCAGGGGCCAATTTCTTCATCATGTTGATGTACGAATTCTTGTACACCGGCATTGGCCAGTTCATCGCGGCATACGCTCCCAATGCCGTATTTGCGTCCCTGGTCAACCCTCTCCTCATCGGCACCCTGATTTCGTTCTGTGGCGTGTTGGTTCCTTACGTCCAGATCCAGGAATTCTGGCGCTACTGGCTGTACTGGATCAACCCATTCACATATCTCATGGGTGGCCTTTTGGTGTTCCCTCTCTTTGACAAGGAAATCCACTGCACCGAGTCCGAGTTTGCCATTTTCGACACCCCCTCGAACCAAACATGCCGCGAGTATCTTGCCGACTTCTTGAATGGTGCAGGCGCGGGCACGAATCTCGTGAATCCGGATGCCACGGGCGGATGTCGCGTCTGCCAATACTCCATGGGCAGTGACTACCTTGCCACAATCAACCTGAAGGACTACTACTATGGCTGGAGAGATGCCGGGATCTTGGTCATTTTTGTCATTAGCAGTTATGTTCTGGTGTACGGATTGATGAAGCTGCGGACCAAGGCGACCAAGAGAGCGAGTGACTGAGGCGCAATAGTGGAGATGGATACAATTTCCTTTTGTGTTGAAAATTCTTTGATAGAACGTGCTAGATTATAGATTATAGATTATAGATTTGGATAGATAAGGTGGTTGTTTAGTGGAAGATCTTTCCTTTTCCACGGACAGACATTCAAAATGACCGAGCTGGCTGCTTGGTAGGGAACTAACTGCTCGGAGCCATGTACTGTATCTCTGGGCTCACTTTCGCGCGCGCCGCTTTGCAACGCAACCTTCGGACGACTTGAGGTACACCTGAAGCGCCGAGTGCCCCTGGCTTTGCCTAGCTCGCCGTTCTACAGTACTATTGTGTATCTGGCCGAAGAGAAATCGGATCACAGTCGTGATCAGCGAAAGTTCTGATGTCAATTCGTGGTACTGTATCCACTCTCCCTCCCTCCCTCCCTCCCTCCCTCCCTATCAAAGGTCTATCTCAAAGTCCCACATCAATCTTTACCAATATACCTGGCCCTTATGCAGCCTGACCCTTTCTCTTGCCTTGGTCTCGGCCGAGAGCTGATACTTGATATGCGCAATCTCATCTGAGCCGACCTCTGGCGAGATATCGTACTGCTCTGGCACCGTCGGGTATACGTGCAAAGTGACCGGAGTGCGGAGCTTGCCCGACAATCCGGCACCTCCAATGGACTCGGATTTGCCAGGCTCGTAGCCCGAGAGAACGGACGTGATTCCGAACCCCTTTCCAAGGGGCACCCTATGCAGCCAGACCGTCACGGCCAGGGCAGCAAGTGTGATGAGTGGTTGGAGGGCAAGGACGAGGTACAGAAGCCCATAAAACCCTTTTGCATTCAGCGTCGGTCGAATCGAGACAAAGGTGGCGTCCGGAGGAACGTAGTTTCCAGCATAGTGAGAGGCCGTAAAGCTCTGACCACCATCAAGCATGAATAATGCTCGCGCCCAGTACATCGTCGCCACCGACATGACATATGCGGCGTCCAACCAGTCCATCTGCGTCGATCCAGTGTTTGGTACCATATAGTGAAAATAATGTTGCCCAAAAGGCAGCGTGTCGAAGTCAACTACTCCCATGTTCTCTCCAGATAGAATCGAAGAATCGGCAGTGGAATTCACATTGCACTCACCACTGACAAGAAGCATCATTGTAGCATTCACATGCCAACGGGCGGAGCATGTGGTTCGCTTCAAGCTGTACTTGTTCGCTGTCCGTCTGAAACGCGCAATGTCTTCATCGTCCAAGTCGCTGTAAGATTGCATGCCACCCCAATGAGATGAATTGGCGTAGATGCCGTAGAAAAAATCTGAGTTGTTGCGACACGGCAGCATGCCCAGGCGAGTGCGCACGCCATTGTAGAGATAAATGGTTTGGAGACCTCCTTTGTCGATTGAACCTCCTACATAATCATTCCAAGTTGTGTCGTTGATCCGGAAATCACTCGACAGGTCTTGGACTGCCAAGTAGGCGTTAACCGTGGCACTTATGTTCCAAACTTCACCACTGTGCGTTCCGTTTTGTAGATCGAGCAAGGTGGTATTGATAGGAACGTCCAGGACAGCCGCGGATGTGTTGCTGAGTAGCAGTGTGTTGTATCCATACGCCACTGGGAACTTGTCCTCTGTAGGGTAGGGCTGAGGGTCATATTGAGCAGCGGTGAGAAAGGCGCTCATCGCTGAGATGGCCAGATAGACAGAGTCAGCAGGCGGTGCCCAGGTTCCAAGCCGCGGGAAAGAGATCCCAAACTCAGGCTTCTGAAGACTGACCACTGCGCTACTGGTGCCCCCTAAGAATCGTTTGTATGCCACCGAGAGTCCTAAAGGGATGACAACGACAACGATCAATGCGAGTCTCCACCCTAGGCTGGTCGTGGACGAAAACGCCCTGCCTGTCAATATCGCTTCGTAGTTTTGTAACCTTGATTTGCCAAAGCGGGCTTCCAAGAGGACAAAAGCATAAGGAAGGACTGTACGCCTGGTGCAGAGTTAGCTTACAAGGTCTGTATCGGGACAAGCTGCGATTCAATAGAGGCAAGGACGGCTTCAGGGAAGTACTCACACGCATAGAGTCATGATGCCT
Organism: Capronia americana; assembly: GCA_016110215.1. Lineage (NCBI taxonomy): Eukaryota > Fungi > Ascomycota > Eurotiomycetes > Chaetothyriales > Herpotrichiellaceae > Capronia > Capronia americana. The sequence goes on along the minus strand of JADWQD010000006.1, from coordinate 297,848 downwards.
AGGATGAAGCCAATGACAACGATTTGACCTGAATATTGCAGAGACCATGAAATACTCAGATCAGGCACAATGGTAACAACTCCAAGAACGAAGCAAACCAGGGAGAATGAGACGGCCGCTAGATCAGTGACCGCAAAGAGACGTTTCTTCTCGGGCTGTCCTAAGGCTGAATCCCAAGCACTGAATTTGGCTGGGACTGGCCTCCGGCGTAGTGACTGGCGATGGTTACTGAGTGAAAAGAGCGTCGGGTCGAGGAGAGGCTTGTTGTTCAGATCTGATGCTGTTTGTTCCATGGCTGCGATCTATGTGTTTGCGACTGGTATAGACAAGGCTGTAGAAGGGGGGGCAGTCATTGCTTTAAAGCCATGTTCTCGGATGGAAAGCGACTCATCGTATCCAGACTCCCAGAGTCTCGGTTGGCCTGCATTCCGCTTGTGGTCAGTCGCTCGCTTCTGACGGCAGGCAGATCTGGGGGCGGATTTGCTGCTGTTACACAAGAAACACGCGTCCTTCTCAATGACTCTGCCAAAAGGCCTTTGATAGGCTGTATAATGCAGAGGACTGAACCCCTACAGGAAATCCATCAAAGACATTGGGCGGTGCCGATGGCTGGGTGGATCTCGCTGCTGGAGGGCTGGACTCCAGGCGGGAGCGGTACTCATGCACAAGCGGCACAGACACGAGATGGTGGCAGCGACCATGAGGCTTTTCAGGATCAAAAGGGAAGCTCGACTCCTCAGCCAGGCCAATGTCATGGGTCTTTTGTTGATTGACGCCTGCAGACGCTCAGCCACCTGGCTGGGCAGGCACGGCAGGTTCGACAGGAAGAAGACTGGAAGGCAAAAGTACAAGGAAAGCCTGGACCTCGGTCAGCGGCACGTTGTGAGGCTGAGAGGTATGTTGTGGTAAAGGTGTCATCCGACTTGTAGGATAGATAGGCGCAATTTGGTGGGTGGCCTAACATCGTGTCCGGGAGCTTGGTCAAATCTGTAAATTTCCGGATACGGTGCCTTGACGACCTACAGAAGGGAAGGCAAGGCACGCCGCCATTGTCGGGTTACGTATCGCGAATATATCATGCTTCATTTAACAGGGACACCCTTGAGTTCTGGGCGGGGAATGGCCGGACAACAGGGACGCCCCAAAACAGGTAGATAGGCACACAGGGCAGGAAGGACAGCCTGACCAAAACATGAACTTCGAATTTCTGCTTTTCTGCTTTCTGCTCTCTATGAGATGGCTCCCTTTCCTGGACGAAAATGGTAATGCACAAAGCACAGTTCGGGTATATAGCTTTTGTCCACAGTCGAGAATGGGAGTTTGAGGTTAGAAGTGGCTTTATCGTAGCACATGCACGACACTCGCGGCGAGAAGCCCACCAATTAATTACATACATTAAGAATAAAGTCTGTCTTTTCCCCAGATTCTTGCACCTCATCGATCGCGGTGGACCGCTGCAGTGCTAGCTTTCTGAAGATGCAACGCATTGGCAAATCGCCTGCGAACCACGCATTGCATTACGTCGAGGTCTGTTGCATCAAGAACCTATTCATCGGGCATGTCTTTCCTCATCACGCATATCTCTCATCACGCCACGGCCTTCTTCACCACCCCGACCTCTTCATCCTCCTTCAATATGTCCGGCACGGGTCCCACGGGCGTGATGCCAAACGGATTAATCTGCTTGTGACTCTTGGTATAATGCTTCTTGATATGTTCGAACTGCGTCGTCTCCCCGAACGCGGGTATCGTCCAATACAAGTGCCTCACCCACCTATGCAGGTGAGGATACCCGGAGCGGATATCGCGAAGATTGCACTTGAAGTGCTGGACGTAGACGGGGTCGAAGCGCACAATGGTCGTGTACAGGCGCACATCGGCCTCTGTGAGCCTGTCGCCGAAATAGTACGGTCCCTTGGACGATGCTTCGGCGAGGATCTGTTCCGTGCGGTCGAGCGACTTGAACAGTTGGACGACGTTCTTCTCGTATGCTTCCTGCGTGGTGGCGAATCCGCTCTTGTAGACCCCGTTGTTGATATCGTCGTAGGTCCAGCTGTTGACTTCCTCGATCTTGTCTTTCAGGTCGTCGGGGTAGAGCACCGTGTCCTTGTATTTTTGGTCGATCAGGCCGTCGAAGGCCGTGTAGAACATGCGGATGATCTCGGAGGATTCATTGCTTACAATCGTTTGCTTTTTCTTGTCCCATAGCGTGGGCACGGTGAACCGGCCTTCGTAGTCAGGGTTTGCGGCGAAATAGAGGTCGCGCAGGTGCGTGTACTCTGGATGTAGAGGGTCGGGTGTCGTGTTCTCGCCGGGGACGGTCTCGTCTTTGGTTGCGAAGCGCCAGCCTTGACGACGGCTCGTCAGTGGTCTAGCAAGGTCTGAGTTGAAGAGGAAGATTACCTTTCTCGGCCAGATGCCAATGCACGCTGGTGAAGGGGATGATCTCTTCCAGACCCTTCAGCTTCCGCACGATGAGTGTCCGGTGGGCTGTTCCAGATCAGTCAGCGCTGCATTTTTTCCATACGGACAGAGGTCGCCTCACCCCAAGGACAAGCATAGCTGACATAGAGATGGTACCTCCCCTTCTCGGCGGGAAACTCGGCATTGGGATCGCTCGAGATCCAATTCCGAAACGACGAAACCTGTCTCTTGAACTCCCCGGACTTGTCGCCTGGCTTCACCCAGTCCGTGATAGTGGCTTTAGCCTGTAAGAATTCTGGATTCAGCAGCGGCTTCAGGAAATAGAAAGCGACAATCGAGACTAGAAGGGCCAAGATGGAGGTGGCATAAAGAGAGCTGCTCCGTACCGACGACATTGTGGATTCCAGCTGCGCTGGGGCGTCTGTTGCTTTCGAAGGGTCGCCTTTGGTTGCTTGCGAGGACATATGTGCCAGTTGTGATCGCGCGCGTGCAAGGATTCTGGACATGAGTTGACTCGGAGCAGCTGAATTGGCGGAGGGGACAAGTAACGCTTTTGTAGCTTCGACATGACGAAAAAGTAGCTCGTATCCATCTCAATGACATGCACCTGCGGAACGGAAACCGACAGCTTCGATGACACCTGTGGGGTTTTCGCGCTGCGGAGGGGCAATCAATCAGCTCGTGGAGTGTGCAAGCTAATCATGACGACGACGCAAAGCCATCGGGTGACTAAACAATGCGTCCTGACTAAAGATGCAGTAAGACCATCGCAACTTGTGGCAACACGGGCTTTCCATTTACGGCCCAGAAAACATGCCGAATCTCCACAAGCAAATCTTCACATTGGCGCGTCTATGGAGCCTGTCTTACACGCTGTCAACGACGGTGTATGTTCTTGCCGCAGTCTTGATACAGAGCCGAGAGGAGACCTCTATCCTTCCACACCCAATCAATAACAGCCGTTTCCAAGCCTTCCAGTCACCGCGGCCACCAACGCCATCTCGCAGTAGGCCCGCCCCAGAACAAATGGAGCCGATATTTCGAGCCGTCGCCTACTTCCTGTATCTCACCATCACGTAGGGAATCTCGACATCCTCTTCGGTCGTGTCTTCCGCCGTAATCTCATAGATGATGTTCTTCTGGTGCTCAGGAATTGGCTTACGGCTGATCGTTTCCAGCAACTTGCTCATCTTGAGAGGCATGCGGTCCTTCGTCTTGCTGGGCGGATAGAAACTGGCATAGAGCAAGCTGACCCCGGAGCTGACCATAGTTACGCTTAGTCCGAGGTCTTCGAAGTGTTTCAAGAACTCGGTGAGCGTGATGTCGTCCACCTCGAACCGATCCCAGAGCTTGTCAATGACGACTTCGCCGTTTTTGCCTTGGTACTTGCCCTTGGGACTGGCAATAGGTTCGCTGAAACCAAAGAATGGCAAAGCAAGATTGACGAAGCCATTCTTGTATTGTTCGAGATCGGTCTTGCCATCCACAATCTTGAAGAGCTCAAGGACTACCAGCCCCGTGACCAAGGCGGTGGTGGTGGCAATGGCAGGAATGATCTTGCCCGCAATGAATTTCGTCTTGTGGCGATCAGCAACTGGAATGTTGTAGTTCAACGCACGGAGATTGCTAGCGCTTGTGATGAAGTCGATGTGATGATTAGTATCATCATCCTTTTCGAACTCCACGACATTGAGTCGAAAACCGGGCAGAGACTTGGGTGTGGGCAACTCTGCAATGATCTTGTTCAACTCCTCAGCATCGTCTGCAAATGTGGGCTGCGCCGCGTTCGGATCTGGCTCCTTTTCGTCGGCTTGGATCCTCACGTTGGCGTCGGGTTTGAATTCAGGGATGATCATGCTGTCGATGACCTTGACATAATCTCCATGTTTGAGCTTCGGCACAGGAATGCCATAGTTATAGGCTCGAAGAGCGGCTCCATGGGTTACAAAGCCCATGTGTGTCTCGTCATTGGGATCGAAGTTGAGCGATGTGGGAGCGCGCTTCGGCCCGGACCAGAAGTCGGCGCCTGATGAAGTCTTTGAATGCTTGGGGAAATTGTACAGCAATTGTTCGATGGCGTTGTGGTACTGCTTCTCAAACTCCATCCGGGCCCAGCTGATACAGTCATTGAAGTCGGACGGCTTGTTAGTGACCAGATACTCCTTGAGGCTGTCCAGAATCATCTTCTCATTGCCTTGTTGTTTCAGGGTGGTATTGATGTAGTCCGGTTGCGTCATGTACAGGTTGACCGTTTCTGGCGGACCTACGAAGTAAGACTGGAACAGGTCACGGGCCCAAGCAATGGTATGCTCAATCTTGTTGGGGAAGCTCCGTAGTGTACACATGGGGAAGGATTGCTCGGGCGGGTCCTGTGAGCTGGAATATGATTCCGTCAGCCGTGGAAGAATCACTTGAGTGTTGCCTTTCGTCCCCAGTGTACCGCTTTCGAGCAGTGGCTTCATGAAGAAGACGCATCTTCGGTCGACGTAGGTACGAGCCTCGACGTTGTCCAATGCATTTGTGACGAAGTCAAGCTCATGCCAGAATGTTTCGTTGAAGATGTCCTCACTGTCAGGTCCGATCCGGTCCGTCATGATGGTGAATTTACCCTTGAGGTCAGGATTCATGGCCTGGGCTGCTGCTGCCGCGACCTCGCTCTTCTGCTTTCCGACATCCTTGGCTCTGAATAGGAATTGACGGTTGAGGTTGCTCTTCTCGATGGAGTCGTTGTCTGTGACGGTAATATGCCCGTTGGGACCGCTCCCAAGGCCAATCATGGCGTAATTCTTGAGCATTTCACAACCAATAGCGCCAGCGCCAACCAAGAAATTCTTCACATTGGAGATCTTTTCTTGGAACTCTTTGCCGAAGACCGCAATCTGGCCGTCGTATCGAGAGCCAACGGGCTTGCAAAGCTCCTCAGTCCTGGCTACAGACGTAGGAAGTGATTCCAAAGAATCAAAATACATCCACTGTACGACTGGAGTAAATTTCCCGGACACCGCCTTGAGAACTTCTTGTGCAGCCAGACCGCCAAAGAATGCGGCCATTGGGCTGATGTCACCTTGAGCTTGGTAACTCAGCTCCATGATCAGCTTGTCGTCAACTTCAACCTCTTCGCTGCTTTCCTTCGCCAGTTTCTTGGTGATCTCAAGGACTTCCTTCGCGTCTTCGTCATTGTGGGGTCGCGGTAATGAGCCCTTGCTCTCTTTGAATTGGTGAAGCGCCTGGATGCCAACATGAAGTTGTGCGGGTCGGTCGAACTTGGCAAAGTCGGACATAACAATCTCAGGCTTCTTGATTTGTTCGGACAAGGGCTGGAACTGGAGAACCTTTGGCATCTTGACCTGCGCCCAGAGACCACCTCCTTGGTACTTCCCTAGATCCGAGACATCGCCGATAGAGAAAGAATACGGTCCTTTGACGGTGATCTTTCGAGGAGCTGCACCATTTAGAGCTTCCAGGCCCTTGAGTTCGGCGAACTCGACATAGTCACCATCTTCGAGTCCATGTCTTGTCTCATCCAGGGCCGACACCAGGCCACTATCATCGATGTCCGCGACGATGCCACTAATTGGGTTCTCTCCCGTCACATCGCCCACTGTGAAGTCCTTGCCAAAGTCTGTGAAGATGTAACCAAAGAGGCCAAATGTATCGGCGATCACCAAGTAAATCCCGTTCTGGTGGCAATAGTCGGCGACGATGAGCTGGTCCTTGAGGGACGTGTTTGTCAAAACGACGACTTGGAACTGTTTGAGTTGACTGAGATCATCTGTCAACGATTTTGCCTTGAAGACGGATATGGGAGTATAGGCGTTAAGTTCGGCGACGCGAGGGGCGGTGACCTCTGCTCTGGGCTTGCCGACGTCCTCGGCGTGGAGGAAGAATTGGGAGGAGAGGTCAGCGATGGCAGCCGGTTCAGGGTCGAAGAGAGTAAGAGACTTGACGCCAGCCAGGGCAATGTTCTTTGCAATTTCGACACCCAAGCCCTTCAATCCAACGATGAGAATGTTGGAGGCGCCCATGCGCTTCATAGCCTCATGGCCCAGGACATAGAGTTGTCTGCTGTAGAGGGATTCATCAATCTCGCCATTCTGGAGCTGCTGAATGGCAGCCCCAGGATTGTCAACGTCCATCAACTGGTCTGTCATGATTTTCTTGTCTGGCCGGGAGAGGTCTTCGGAGGAAGCCTTTCTCTTGCTACCGGCCTTTATTGTATATGGGATCTCGGCGTGAGGTGAAATGATGACGGTGGCCTTGCCCGAGGCAAGACCCAGACTGAGAGCACAAGTGATCCGAAGAGCGACACTGCTGCTTCGGATGAGTGTTTGAAGTGGTGGGGAGCAGGGCGATGTGGGTGATGAGAGGTGATGGGAGGCGACAGAGATGGAGTTGGAAGGAGTGACGGAGACCAATGCCTCAAGATGCTGATTATGAAGAAGGACAAAAGCTGATGGGCGCAGGCAAATGCTCAAAGGCAAAGGCAAATGTGTTGTGTTCTATTAGTCAAGAAGATTCGCGAACTGAAGTGAGCAATTGGCGAAGGCAGCCTCCGGATCAGAGTGACAGATGGAACCAGTGATGCAATAGCGCCTGCCAGGCACACTACGGCTCCCTAACAACTCCAGTTGTGAGTCACGTGGGGGTTTGGGGGCGCCTGCAACGGCGGGCTGTAGACTCCCTAGGCGCCTTGAGAAGCTGCTGCTAGTGCATCGCTGCTTTCTCGCATTGTCTTCGCCAGGGTGACAAAAGGGCCATCTCAAGGCCTGGAAGAGAGACAAATTGCGGACAGGCGAACACCACATTCTACACATCAGGTCAGGTAGGCGATGTCGGGACCCAAAAACACTCAACGCGTGTCTTTCTCGGACGCGACTTGACCGTGTTCCAGTCATTGCTATTTCGCCTTCCCATCACGTTCGCTATGTGCCTCGAGCCCTTTCAATGTGTCGCTTCGAACTCGTCGGGCGGCTTATCCTCAAATTCCAACGGCAGCACGATCTCCCTTCCTCGTTCGAGTTGTGCGACGACCCTCGACCCTGCCGCCGTACTAAGCCAACAAAATGCTTCATGAAATCCTCTTGTCCCTGGCCGGCCTCCAGTCGCCTATCTGGTCGCAAGCACGAGTACGACCACCAGGAGCAGGAGACCAGGAAACACCGTTCAACCAATATGTTTCGCCCCCGGAACGGGCTATGCTAGATACATTAGCTCGCCTACATGACTTGCATGTCCGGATCAGAATGACGACGACACGGTTGTCCAGACATCACAACTCGATGGTGTGCCGGGCGGTGAGCTCCTCAATAGCAGACGTCCACTTGGGCGAGTTCTTGAGTAAGATCATACAGGTGGAATCCGCCATCCTTCGAAAGGATGCGGGATACGTTGCTGCGTATGAGATCGTGCCTTTGAGTACTATTGTGGCCGAGTTCGCACCCTGGACTAGACGATTGGAATGGTTGTGGTCAGTAGCCCAGCACCTAGACCCGAATTCCACACAGAATGCAAGAAAGCGTCCGCCGTCCGGAGCCAGCATTCTCGATCTACTGGAAGATGAGACGCATACAGGCTACTCGGACGTTGAAGAAATGGCTGTGGCCCTCTTAACAGTTGCCCAGAAAACCTGGATGCTAGCGACCTCGCTCTGGGTCCTCTATGGCAAGCTTCCTACTGCAGGGAGTGAGGACTTTTGCATCAAACCAAATCCGGACCCGACATCTGCCATGGACGAATTCATCATTGATTCTGCACTGGCTCCGAAGATGTTAAGACCAGGAGCAATCCAAGCATTACTCTCAGCTGGTAGTGCGTTGAGTCAGCTGCGTTGGCAAGCCACGTCTGGCGCAGTTGCGTTACAGGGCTTCAATGACCCGTCGATGTCTCTGTTACAGAATCATCTTGCGGTACTCGGCTCATTGCAGTATCCTTTGAACCCGACTCTATTGGGCAGTGCATTATTGGCCATTAACCAGAGTATCTCTGAAAATGCACTCTCTCAAATTCTTCCCCGATCGTTAGTGATGCAACTCCTCCAGGTCATTTTGCGTTATCTGCTCCTCGGTCAAGGCGAATTTGCAGTGTCTTTGATCAGGCATGCAGATGATAGAATCCGTGGGCGCCAGCAAACTCAGACGGCGGCTCGCCCTGTTCGAAAAGTCGGAAGACTGGACGACCTCACAGTGAAGGAGGCCGAATTGAACGGCGTGCTGGGCAAGACCATGGCGGAGATTGCAGCTTTACAAACCGAGGATGACCTTGAGGATGACATCTCTCATCTCGCCAAAAAGGTTTTGTCTCTCAAGGCAGCTGCGAGCGACCAGAACGTGCGCCTGATAGCTACATTGCTGCCCACACCCACGCTTCTGCACCTCGCTTTCCCGGCACGGTCCCCATTGCACATATTCCTGTCCTCCGAGGATGCCAAGATGTATGCCCACATCAACGCCTATCTGCTCTCCATCCATCGAGCAGAACTACATTTATCGGCACTGTGGAGGCTGTCATCTCACCGCCGGTGTCACCCGAGCCCTTTGGGACCACCGAGAAGCAGTACACAGTCTGGCAGAGCAAGACTGGAAGCTGGCAGGTTGAGGGACGCTCGACGCAACGCGAGGACAAGAGGTCATTGGAGCTGCGCGAGCAAGCTGTTGTTCCTGGTCAACGAGCTTGCGGCATATCTGCAGGGTGAGGTAATTCAGAGCAGCTGGGCCCATTTCCGCGAGTGGCTGGAAGGCAAGGACACGGCACACTTGTCTTCTGCAAGGTCTTCTAGGCCAACTACGGCGTCGTCGGCCGGACAGCTGCATATGTCCGGACTGGTCGAACATGAGGAGAAGAGGATGCCAACTGATCCCCGCGCACTGGCCGACGCGCATCGGAGGTTTCTCCATGCATTGAATGCGGCTCTTTTCCTCACAAACGATGGCTTCATCGAATTACTGAGAGAGATTCTTGACAAAATCGATCACCTTGTCGCCCTCTTCTCACGTCTTCAGACAGTCTGGCAAGGGTTGGACCTGCAAGATGACGAGGGCGTGGTTGACGCCTTCTCCAACTATGCAGAGGACGAAAAGGAAGTGCTTGCTGAGATGGACCGGACTAGAAACACCGTTGAAGCCTTGCTTTCAAGGATTATCGTTAACATTCGTGACATGGAGAAAGAAAAGAGAACGGGGACTGGCGTGAACAGTGGTATCGATGAAAACATGACCGAGATGAATTTGAATAGAACCGGGGCAAAATTTGTGCCCTGGCAGGCAAGGACAGTTGTCGATCGATTAGTTATGAAACTAGATGGACTTTCTGGAAGGCAGGACGAGGATCGGAATGACCTCGTTGAAGGCTATGATGATGATTAAAGAACGAAGGTCCCAAACAGTATTGTTACTATCAGTCTCAGATTTCACGACGCGGCGATACAGGCTCTGATCAACCCGGCACGAAATGAGGAACTTGGCTATTACTACCAGACAAACCCTGTATAAGGACCATCGTTAGCCCGGTCATCCTAGTTTAAGAAAACTTCCACAAAGACCGCCACTGTCGTAGAACATCAAACAAAAGTGATAATGGTGCAATCAGAAAAGCCGTCGACCTCATCCCCTTCCCTGCGCAGCGCGAAGGCAGTTCGAAGCCTCCAATACGAAAGCTTCTCCCGCACAATCTCGCTGCTATAGGGAAGGGTGTCCCGCAAGGGAACTTGGAGAATGGATAGACTTGGTGTCATCATAAAGAGGGCGCAAGGGATAAAGAGGCGGCAGAGAGAAGGAAAGCGTACTTTCTGCTGTACTTAGCTCGTCTCGGAGTCGACGAAATGACCTGGCAATGGGTAGTGTTTTTGTCCTCTGTTTTCCCGAGATTCTTAGTCAGCAAATGTGTTCATCCAGTTTGAAGCTTTGGGTAAAGAATGATTGCATGGAGGAGGTCAGACAATTGGTAAGCTTGGTAATGCTTTCTTCAAGGGGGATCAGAAGCAGAACTGATTATTGAGAACCTTTGATCATCATAGTGGTGGTAGAAGAGGAAGGGGTCTGTGGAGGTTCGACAGCTTACCTTGCCTAAGTGCTCAACTTTGAAAGCTAAGCTTGCGTTTCAGCACAATATTGGTCGAGGCCATCACCGCGACCGTGACATGCAAGAAGGAAGCCTGTTGTATTCTCGACATTAGTGAGGGTCTCGATGCAATGGAGCTTGGAGGCTTGTGGAGATGAATATGTCTCAGATGGTAGTGCATGTTAAGTTCAAGGCTCATGAAGAAATCGCCAGAACAGAAGTATGATAGGCTTCATCAGGGAAAGAGAGACGGGCGAGAAAAGGCGGTACTCACGCAGAAATCGACCACGAGCGAAGACGTGATCGGAATGGAGCTCAGTAAATGATGGAAGAGATGGATCGGACGAAGTCGAACGCTGCTGTGAAAGAAATGAGAAATTCGTGTCGACAAATTAGCTTGGGGCTTGGCAACGCTATCCGGATATTGCCTAGTGGGATTTGTGACGGCGGTTGGTCTTCCGTGGCTGCTTCTGCTCGTTTAATCTGTGAATCTCGTCCCTTCGGTTGGCCACCAGCTCTTCTACAGTAATCTACCTGATTACGATATTCTCCTGCACATACGTACTGCGCAGGCCATGCAGTCTGCCATTGATGGTGTTGTGCCTCCTGAAAAATGACATGTCGTCTGCCGTGGTGGTATATTCCCATATCTGGACGCAAGCCTTTGCGAACCCAGCTGAGAGCCTCAACATATCCTGCAGATATGCTGTCACAGTGCTACCTCATCCCCCTAATCGATGCTTACACAGATTAGGCAGACGGTGCTTGTCCGATCACGCAGCCATGAATCGCGACCGCTGATACAGACACCGGCTTGAACAAGTAGGCAGTGATTTCGACTGAGCCGGTCTTGACAAATTGCTCTGCACGAAGGGGCCGAAATCGCTTGGCTGTGTTTCCCTCTATTCCCTGAGTATCATGGAGTGGTGGCTCCTCAGCCTTGCATTACAGCGGCCAAGCCTCGTCGGATTGTGCTACACCAATCAACATGATCGTATTCGGGATATAGACGGGAGGCTACATTCGTCAAGTGGAAATGACTTTGGGCATTAGGTTCGAACCGTGTGAGCATCGTCCATACGAGTACCTTGTGCAATAACCTTTGATACACAGCGATCACCATGGGATTCAGTCCTGTTTCTCCGTCACACAAGAGACCAAGGCATATTCCCAAGATCTCGATGGCGCAGAGGGTCGCGGCCCTGGAGAAGGCATATAAAACCTACCTGCACTTGGACAACGGGGTAGCTGAAATGTAATTGAGCAAAAGATCTGAAATTCATCAGGGCACATACTTTCTTCCCAAGCAATTGCATCGTTTCACCCCAAGATGCTGCCCGCACTTGTCCTTCTCCTTCTGTATTTCTTCACGGCCGCGAGCGACGCAACCTCGATTCTCTTAGCACGTTCTCAAGTCAACGGCGAATGCACTGGCTCCGGAGGCGCTCCCGGCGTCTGCATCTCAACGTCATCCTGCACCTCGGCTGGGGGAAAGTACATCTCTAACGCCTGCCCAGGGACACCTGAGGACATCAAGTGTTGCACCAAAACAGCCTGTGGGAGCGGAAACAAAGGAAATTGTCGCTTCACCTCTTCCTGCAGCTCTGGAAATACCGAAACGAACCAATGCCCGGGGCCTGACAACTTCAAGTGCTGCATGCCTGCTGGCAGTGGGCCGACTCTTCCCACCACTAGCTCGGGCTGCAAGCAGAAGGCCATTGACGGAGCGAAAGCTATCGTCAATGCATTCCCAGGCAAGATCAAGAGTATTGGATGCATCAGGAAGTGTGACGACCCGAGTTCAAGCGATCATTGCACCGGTAAGGCAACTGATATGATGGTGGCCGAAGGTGGAGTGAGTACTTTCCCCCAGTTAATTCCGCAGTAGCGATCATTTCCTTCCGGAGCTCACCCTGTGGCCACAGGTCAAAACAACAGCAGGCGAACCTATCGCCGAATGGGTCATGAACCACGCGAGCGATCTTTCACTCAAGTACGTGATGTGGGGGCAAAGAATCTGGGAAGTGGGCAGGGACAGCGTCAAGCCGTGGAGTCAGTGGCGGTATCAGGCATGCACGGTCATCCCGAATTGTGTGAATGGCGACAGAGGAGACAACACGGCTAATCATTGGTAAGTGCTCTATCACGACATTTTTCTGTTTGGGGTGGAGTCGGATCGATACGGAAGCTGATGGTGGTGAGTATTGACAGGGATCACGTCCATGTGAGTTACCGGTGATAACACGGAAAGGACGATCGCGCAGTGCGCGTGGGCATCGATAGTTTCGGCTGGGCTTAAAATAACAAACCGAAGGACTGTGCGAGGTTGCAAAAAGCCCACTTCAAGCAGGTGGCATATGTCTGACAAGCACATGCGAGTTGATAAGCTGGCTGCAGCAAGGGTACAAGGGTCGGAGACCACCTCCAGGGCGCGCTTTCAGGTACACAATCACACAATATGCTATGGGGGCCACGATCCTCGGTACTCGTATAGGTACGCAGTAGGCGTACCTAGGTAGGCGGGCACCGCTGCGTTGCTCTGTACTGTAGGCGCTCTACACGGTCCTGTCCATTGCGGCACATTTCCCGGGTCTGACCGTTCGCTGTTTTGAGTGGCTCGGCCGGATACACGGATCGAGCAAAGGCGTCATTAAATTTCAGCCGAAATGCTTGATCAAAATTGGCATCGATTGGCTTGCGGATCGTTCGGCCTTGTCGCTTTGTTAGTGGCAAACGTTTCGCGCCTCGCACAATCGACCCAATGCAACTTGCACAATAATGCCATGGGTACAATCGTGTGAATCGTCTAGAATCTTTCCATTGCTGGAGGATGAGTGTGGGCCAAATCGAGGGGCCGACTTGCCGAGCAGATGGGCCCGACAGATAAGTCTCCCGCATAGGAAGGCGTACCCAACTTGGTTTGGGAACCTCAGAGGGGCGCTCCCCATGCCTCCAGATATGTTCCACTCAAGTGGCCTTGATATCGGTGGATTAAACGACCCTTGTAGCGGTGACGTTACCCAAGCAATGTTACACTCGCGTGCTTGATCGCCGGTTAGAAGGGGGGCTCGCAATCGTGCGCTGCGTGTGCACGTTGTTATATGCAGAGGGCAACATCCCTTCCGCTGTTCTTCCAAGTCTCCTGCCGTACTCGTACTGTTGACGTGTTTCTAGAAGACTGCAGATATGGCAGGTCTACTCAACGCCGCCAATCTTGGCATCGCCGACCCGAGGCTGGGCAATGAGCCTGATGCCATTGGGACGACCAACGAGCATCGCGCCTCAGTCTCTCATCAGGTCGCGCCGCCCGATCTTCACGGCCACCGGACAATCTATCTGGACTCCAGCATCACATTCGAGGATTACCACTACTGGGCCAATCGATCCCGCGAGGTCGAAAAGCACATGAAAGTTGGCAATCTCGGCCTTGCCGGCGTTGTGAACCTTCTCATCGGCAAAAAGAACAAGACCCAGACCGTGCATTCTGGTTCCGAGAGCGAGGGGTCTCCCACTCCAGGCGCCATCAATGAAAAGGCTCCCGTGGATGAGAAGGGCATCCGAACCGCCAAAACCGACAAATGGGGCATCACCGAGACGGAATGGGAGCAAGCACAACGAGCAACACGTACCGCCACCTGGGGTTCGATCTTCTATCTCATCACTACCGATATCCTGGGCCCCACCAACGTGCCATGGGCGATCAGTCAGATGGGTTACGGCCCCGGTGCTGCTCTCTACACCTCGTTCGGCATCATGGCCTACTACTCCGGCATGCAACTCTGGAAGATTTTCATCGGTCTTGACTCGACACGGTACCCCATGCGAAACTATGGCGACGTTGCCTTTCGCATTTTCGGCAGCTGGGCCCGTATCGGCGTCAACGTCTTGCAGAGCTTTCAGTTCTTCCTCAACATCTGCCTTCTCATTGAAAGCAACGGCCAAGGTCTGGCACAGATGGCCAAGGGTAAGAGCGGCAACGGGTTTTTGTGCTTCGTCGCCGCCGAGGCTATCTTTATGGCGCTGGGCTTCGTCTTCGGCCAGATCCGGACCCTCCAACGGCTTTCGTTCCTTGCCAATATTGCTATCTGGCTGAACGTCATTGTCATCATTGCCACGTAAGGAACGATCCGGACGCAATCTTTCTCCCTTTTGGAGCAGTAGCTGACATGTGAAATGCAGAATGGCTGTCGTGTATTCGTACCCACCCAACTATGATGCTTCTTTCAGCACGTACGGGACGCCGAAAGGACCGATTCGCACGAGCGCCAACTGGCCGGAAGGATCGGACTTGAAGGATCGAATCAACGGTCTCATGAACTGCGTCTTTGCATACGGCGGCGCAACTCTGTTTAACGAGTTGATGGCCGAAATGCGACGCCCGTGAGTGATCCTCTAGCTGTAGCTTACTAGTACATCAACTGACCATAGATCTTCTTGCAGGTATGACTTCTGGAAGGGCTTCATCTTCGCCGAGATCTTCATCTACTCCTGCTACATCGTCAGCGGTATGGTCGTGTACAACGCACAGGGACAGTTTACCTACAACCCTTCCTATCAAGGTCAGTCTATTTTGTCGTTCCCGACGATTTGTCTCTCCATCTGGCTGTTGCCGCAGCTGACCCCTCGACCAGGCATCCCGTTCAGTGCCTATAGCTGGCAGACGTTGGGCAACGCCATTTCGTTCATCACGGGCTTGATCGCCGCGTTGCTGTACGGCAATATTGGCGTCAAGGTCTTCTACTCTTCCGTGCTTCGCGATGTGTTCAGGTTCCCGCCCTTGGATAAGAAGTCCGGCAAATGGATCTGGGTTGCGATCAGTAAGGAACCCCGCCCTTTTCCACTCCCTCTCGCCTTTGCCGTTGCACGAGATTCAAAGCAGTGTACAGTGCAGTGCTGACACGATTCCTACAGTTCCCGTGTACTGGGGTCTCGCGTTTATCGTCGCCGCGGCGATCCCGCAGATCAGCAATCTAACGTCGTTTGTCGGCGCGCTCTGCATCCTGCAGTTCTCGTACACTTTCCCGCCCATGCTGATCGTGGGGTACAACATCCAGAAGGACGCCATGCTCCCGGAGGAGGAATTCAACCCCGTCACCGGCGAGGTCAAGCGCGTGGACAGCGGCCTCAAGCGCTGGATCCGCGGCTACAAGAAGAAGTGGGCCATCAACACCTTTGACGTTCTATACAGCCTTGCTGCTCTTGCCACGGCCGGACTGGGGCTTTATACCTCGACGACAGCCATGTCTGACGCGTTTGCCAACACGTCGATCACGAGTTTTTCGTGCAAGAACCCGGCTGGTTAAAGTGGCGTTCATGCGTCGACCCAGGCTGGGGTGAGGTTGTTCTCCCGTCTTGACTCTGATATGAGGGCCGTTACTTACATAGTATGCTGTGGATGACTCGATCATGGTCGGAGGGGACTAGAAGAGCATGTGCGTTCCCTGGACGACGGAAGTATCCTCGGCATATACTGTACGTACCGATACCCGACAAGCGTTGGCAATGAACAGACGGCCCGGGGTCCAGCAGTAAATAATTGCCTTGACGCGGGCGCAGCCTTTGCAGCTGACATAGCCATAGTCATAGTACCACAGTATAAGACGTTGAGTTATGCGAAATCAAGAATGTCGAGACTTCAGTCGGCCCTGCGACTGGGATCCTCGGACGAACTCCATGACATATTACGTACCTGGTATCTAAGACATGCATACGAGAGGTATTCCAAGCCCGGATCGATGTGATCTTGATGGCTAAAACGGCTCGGCCCCCCGCGAGGGCTCCGCAAGGGGGCATCAGCTCTGAGTTGTCTGAAGCGTAAGCACAAGCACTTACCTCGGTCAGGAGAAGGATAAGCAGATTAATTGGACGCAGAGCGTTGGTGGTCGGATGGCCATGCCCTTTACAGTATAAACGACATGTCGAGCTATCTGGTACGCTACTACTACGACTACTACTGTTGATGGTAGTCGTACGAAAGTTGGGGTTAGTCCGTTCGATGTGTGACGATCTCGTTCCCGATGTGGCTGCGTTCCTGATGCTTATGACCGTTTATCAGTGCGACGAATGGCTTGCCATTACAGGACGTAGCCTCACGCCCACAAACTAACCATCCTCGGGGGCCAGTGAGGCTCCGCCGTTTGGTACTCCCTCGAGGGCGGTTAGTTTGTGGGCTACGTCCTGTAATGGCAATTTTGTGTTGCACAAAGGCAAGGATGGTAATAGGAGGAATTTCCTGCGGAGAAACCACGGGCCAATGCTGCCGAGCTTATGTCGATGACAGGGATGTGGTCAATATAGACTTCTTACCTGTTGTCAGAGTGAACATTCCAAGAACGGACCAATCGCATAAGAACATCAAACCAAAGACCAACACAACCGAGTTGTAGTCCTAGCGGGACAAACTGAACTCATGGCAACCGATGATGCTGCAACGAAGCCGACGCTCAAAGTCATAGTCGCCGGCTTGCCTAGGACGGGCACCACGTCCATGACTAGAGCGCTCGAGATCCTCCTCAGAGGCAGAGTCTTCGACGGTGGCTCCGCCTCATATACCGGCGATGCGCACCTGCAACAACAGATGCTCGAGCTCGCGCGGCATTGCCCGACAAAGACGCTGGTCGACCGGACCTTCGTGCTGTATCGCCTCGCGCAGCTGACGGAGGGGTGCGTGGCAAGCTCAGACCAACCGGGCTGCTATTTTGTCGAGGAACTCCTGCAACTGTATCCGGACGCGAAGGTCATTGTGACCGTCCGGGACAAGGAATCATGGTGGGCGAGTTATTCCGCTCTGTGGCAGAGCATCCACGACCTGTACACGTGGTCCTGGCCTTCACCACAACTGAGGCGCTTCTGCATATTTTCGTTCGAGTTCTGGAAGCGTGTGCCCCAGGCGGTTGGGATACCTCCGTGCGAAGCCTGGCCGATGTCGAATCAGGAAGGACTGTACGATGCTCATGCGGCGTATGTCCGGCGCGTCGTGCCGCCGGATCAGCTCTTCTACTTCGACGTGAAGAGCGGGTGGAAGCCACTGTGTGAGATTTTGGATGTGCCTCTACCGGTGCCGGATGAGCCGTTCCCGCATATCTTTCCACGGTCCTGGCTTGATAAGGGCACAACTGAGCTACTTGCGAAATTGAGAAGGCGGTTTGTGGTTTTATTGGGAGCTGTGGGTCTCGTTACGGCGATCCTTAGCTTCGTCGGAGGCAAGCACATGCCTAGGATGCTTGAACGTGTGAGGAGCGTTTTTCTTCGAAGGAGCTTCTCCTGATGGCGCCTCCTTTCGTGTAGGGTCATCGCAACGACTTGGTCTCGCTGGATTGCCCATACAGAAATTCTGTATCCTGGAGTTCAAAACTAATGTAGTAAAAGTCGTTCATCACACAATAAGATAAAGGTCAAAGAGGAAGAGAACACTCTATCAACGCCTCTACCGTAAACATGCCATAATATTCGAGCAGGATGGCGCGATTCTGCAAGGCTGCGCAAGGCTGCGCTTCGCATACCTACAGCGGAGCATTCGCCTTAAACCGTGCGGGGAACATTTTGTTGTTTTCCATCGAGGCCATGGTATGGTTTCTCTCTTTTACTTTACAGTCCCTGCCATTAGGATGTTCGCTTGTCCCGACACGGCATTTGCGATGTCATGAGTGATCGACGGAGAGTAAATGGCCCACCGGGCACGACCCAGCCACCACGATTTGCATCTTCCACTCATTCTGCGAGAGCATGGCAAGATCGAGTGAGGAAGCCAAATGAACTGCGCAAGATTTGTATGCTCGCTCGACCCCTGCTCAAGTAGCTCATGTTGACCGTAAGCAGTTCTACACACTGGACTTGTTCCATCAGCCAGTGGCTCTGCCTACCTGGAGCTCGAGAGTCCTCCGGAACCAAAATCCTCAATTCTACGGACGTCCTCCACCATAAAGTTGTCATGCACTGTGCATGGGCCAAAGCCGCTACCGCGAACCGCTTCATTCTCCCCCAACCTACAACTGAGTGCGTCAGTCAAGTTTGCGCCTTTCGCTACTCGTATTCGGCAAGGTTATGTCCCTAACTCGACGGAGAAAGATCTTGGGCTGCACTTGGAGAATGCATTGAAAGGTGTCCTATTGCCGGACCGATGGCCAAAGAGTGCTATTGATATAGCCGTAACGGTTCTCGAGGGAGAAGATGACCGCACAGAGGGAGCCCGTTCTACAGGGACTGGGCTGTTCAATCTACTTGCAGCAGCGATCAATGTCTCAATGGCGGCGCTGGCAGATGCGAGAATAGACTGTCTCGATGTGTTGGCGGCTGGTGTCAGTGCTGTTGTGCTCGGGAAAGACGGCAAGCTTGTTCGAATACTAGATCCCGCGACTGTTGAACACGACGAGATACTCTCAAGCTGCGTGGTTGGATATCTGCCATCAAGGGATGAGGTTGTGGAAATGTGGTCTTGTGGCAGTGCACTCAAGCAGAGTGATGGTGGAGTGATAGGATACGATGAGCTGACTGACAGTGCTATTGCCGCTGCACGTGGAGCCCAAACAGTTATCCAGGCCGTTCTGCTTGAGTCTGTTATGCAAAGTCGAATTGCATCCAAGAAGCCACCACGAGACGAGATGAACGATGTTGAGATGAATACATGAATGCACGATCAATGAGCTGGACCTCATCCAAGATAAAGAGACCTCCGGAGCTATCGAGGTGCTTGCCGGCGGTACTCCCTTCGGCCCCTTAACATCTGCCTCGACGAGCACTCATTGTCAGCTCACTTTGGTTTCACTTCTCCCGGATTCTGCTTGTCACTATCGACTTGGCTGCTTGATGTCACTTCAAGCGACGAAGCCAATTTGTGATCGTTCATTCACTACTCGAGGGTTATTGCCTCCCTCGTCTACACCTCTCACCCCTTCACTCCTCGGCCTCATCTCTACAACCGACTCCTCAACAAGCTTGCTCTTCTGAACAATCATATCAGCGATACGGTCAATATGGCACCATACCAATCTGACGACAATGTCCTCTTTCTATACCATTGTATTCAGCACTGCTCTGGAATGGGAAAGGTAGGGACAGCCGCATGTCCTGTTCGAGTGAAATGCAACTTACGGCAAACAGATTGACTGGGATGCCGTGGCAGTGGCAACTGGCTCGACCAAAGGCGCTGCTGCTATTCGCTACAAGCGTCTCAAAGACAGAATCGAGCGAGAGACAGCCGCTGGAGGAGCCAACACAGCCAACGGCACTGGAGCAACCCAAAAATCGAGCGCTAAAGGCAAGAAGAGCAGCGGGTCACGCAAGCGTAAGGCTCCTGTTGAAGACGAAGATGACAATGAAGACGAAGACAAGCAGGCTCTGCCACAGGTCGATGGTGCTGCGGATGGTGCTGGCACTAAACGTCAGACTCGAGGTAAAAAGCTGGACTACGATATCCTTGCGTCTTTCACCTCTGACGATGACCGGAGCTTGATGTCCTTGGGGGAGGGAGATGAAGATTATGTGGTTAGCCAAGCGACAATCACATCCGAGGATGAGGTTGACATGTTTTTTGGATTCCAGCACGATGTCAAGCGGAACATGAAGCATCGCAAGAAGTCCCAGCTATCGTCTCTCGCCAGTCAAACTACCTCGACGCCTGCTACGATCACCAAAGAGCTCAGCGAGGCTCCCGTCACACCTCCATCCACAGTGTTTAAGCGTGGCAGCAAGCTCACTGAGGCATATGTCGCCCCTGGGAAGGAGAAGGAAATACCACTGACGACCCCTGGTGCAACTAAAGGGAAGGTCAAGTCCACCATGCATTACTCTCAGAAGCCACTACCAAGCATTGAGTATTCTCCGCCGCTCACCCCAACTCGGGCGATCCACGCGAAGAAGCGGCAAACTGACGTCGAAGAAGACAGCGACATCGACATCAAGAGTTTGAAGCCTGGAACTGTCCTCAACTTTCCTGCAAAGAGTCAGCCACAGATCAACACCGTGCTCCAGAAGCCTATTATTGACTCTGAGCGATTCTCCTCTCCAATCACGATCACGTCATCCTTGTCATCCTCTCACGATTCTGCCGGAAGGATGCTCAAGCAGACCCTCGCAGATCATGTCCAGCCGATCGAGCTCCGGCCCGAAGATAGCATCTCGAACATTGGTGTCCCTCAAGTTGAAGACGTCTTGGGTACCCCAGCGACACCGGCGGGTAAACAATCATTCTTTCGATGTCCCTACATTCTCAGGCTAATGACATATTATTGAAACTAGGTCTCGTCACGAACACAGTCCGCTTCTTCAAGGGTCTGCTGACTCCCCAATCCTAGTGATTGACAACCGTCAGATTTGGAGCTGAATGCATTGCGAGCTACGAGCGAGGCACACGGCGTCGACATGGGAGCTTTGAGCAATGATGCACCAAGGCTCTGACGCTGAATACAAAGTTTCTTGATACAATGATCCGTCCTGGTTGCAGCGAGCGAAACAGGATATGAAACGCAAACAGCACATATGATCAAGGAACTGGAGTCTGCATGCATGGAAGACGAGACCATCTTCATTACATATCACGAGAGCTCTTTATTCACTGCCACCAAAAATCGAACAACATATGCAATAGATCTGCATCTGCAAAAAAAAAGCACACAGAAGAACAATAGATCGGACGAGATCTATGCAGACTGAGAGGAGCTGAATGACCAAGACCCATCCATTCGTTCATCCATCCATCGATTCATCTTCCTACCTACCCATTCTTCCAGGAGTAGAATTACGATCCAGTAAGACCTTTTTGACCTGCTGCTTCGTCCGTCTTTTTTCCCCTCTATCGTAATGTATAGTATCGCATTCCATTACTATACGTTGTTTCTCCTTCGGTGCTTCGAGCTCTCTATGCGCTTTGGGTTCGACAACAGAGGTTGGCACCCGATCTGTGAGTGAGTGTCTTTCGAGTGGGTTGCGAGAGTGTGCCTTTCAGAGTCCGTTAAGAGGTTGGCGTCCGTGGGTTTTGGCTTTTGTCGCGTACATGTACTGTATACACATCGATGTAGCTTGGATCCGTCCGTCTATTCAGACGAAAAGTGTAAGAAAATCATGACTCGGGAGTCTTCTTCTTTAGAATCTCAATTGCCTAAACACTGCGCTAAAAGTGGTTGCCGTTGGGTATCATATCGCAAATCATACTGTGCTCCACAGGGGAGTGTGCATGGCCCGGTCTGGCCTACCATGCCCTGCTTTGCCGTCGACGAGAAAAGGGTAGCCCCTGCCCGACCCCCTTTCCTGCCTGTCGATAATCCATTCCCTGGAGTATACCCTATCCAAACAGTCGAGTTGCAGTACCGGGCTTTTGAGCTTCCCCCTGTCCGCCGTTCATCTCAGTAATAAATTTTCTCTTCGAAAATCGGCGCCCTGCCTCCAGTCTCTTCCTCGTCCCACTGAATTCTACCCTTCTCGTCAAAACTGGCCCCTTCGTCCGTCATGGGTGTGACTTTATTTGTATGCAAGCACTCCTGCCTACTCACACCCATGACATCCCTTGGGACCCAAAGCAACGGGGCAACAGCATTGACTGCTGGATCCTGATATGCATCTCTCTCGGTCTCGGGAGAATAGCGTATTTCAGCGAATTCCTGTGGCACGAGGTTTCGTAAGGTGCGGTATGAGGCGTAAATGTCTGGGCGGAAGAAGCGTTTCAGCATGGCTACCATGCCAGGTTTGCGCACAGAGTTGGCGGCAGGGAAGGTTTCCTTAGAGGCGAGGAGCTCTTCTGTGCCGTTTTTGGAGTGTCTCGAGTTCTTGGATTCTGGGGTCTGAGTTTCCGCACCGGTCATGATGGCTGACTCGGTGGAGAGAAGAGCGGCTTCTTCGGCCTCGAGAGATCGAGGGAGATAGTGCAATAGCGGTTGGATGGCCGAGGTTAGAGAGATATGGTAAAGGATCATAAAGATCAAGAAGACAACCATGATGACCAGTGGGGCGGGAGCTGCTCGGATGCCAAACAGGCCAATGAGGCAGACTGCCGCTAGGTAGCAACCAACAAGTGTGTGTTGGAGAGCTTTCGCGTAGACGAGACCCTTGGTGTCAATGACGGAGCTGTCGACGAAGAGCAGATTGTAACGATAAGCGAAATAGAAGAGGGCCTGTCCGATGAGCGCAAAGCCAAGCATGAGAGGCGCAATCGGAGCGTAAGCTATGGATATGACTGTCATCAATCTGGAAAACGTTAGCAACCACGAACTTCCCAACAGGAGATTCATGCCTTACTCGACAACCGGGAAGACGTTACCCCAGCCCACAGAAGACAAGCTCGACCACCGATTGTACATTTTGCGAGGAGTCTTGTCCAGGATCTTCGAAAGGGCATTGAACAATATTAAGCCCACAATTCGGAGCAACTGACCCGAGGAGAAGACAAGGCCCTGGAGGATGAAGTACGAAATGTAAAAGTTGGACGCCAGTGGGAGATTCTGCGCCAACAATGTCGTTATGGATCCTGGCTGCTTAATGATCTGAGGAACCGCTGCACTGGCTGCACTGGTCATCGTCGTAACCAGGAAAACTTGAATTAGCTGGAACCAGAAGTAGGACTCGTGGCAAAAGAGTTCAATCAGCGAGAGGGTTGGCTTTCCAGCAAATTTGCCCATGAATCGCATGATGACAGGGACCAGCGACATCAAAACCGACAGCAAGATCACAGGCAGAAGGTTCGTGATGACGCCGAGGATCACCTTGGGACAATTGTTGATGAAACCAAGCCATGGTGCTACCTCGGTCAGGTACGTGATCTGCGAAATGGACCCGACAAAGGCGACCGGGATCGACCAGAAGACAATCAGAGCTGTGACGATAGCCAGAGCGATGACGTTGCGAATGGTGATGGTCTTCCAGGTAATACCCAGGTTGGACCAGACAATTTCCTCGGGGCTGAGTCCGACCACTCGAGGTGACATGTGCAGGGGCTGGTGATGTGCGACCATTTGGAAGGCGCTTTGAGCCTGAGTCTGAGTCCAGAATTCGACGAAGACAGCATTTCTCGGGAGCGCTTCACCTGAACGGTATTTCTCCTGTTCCGCATCGATCAAGGGGTTGAGCCTTGCAATCTCTTCTCGGCACCAATTGATCGTGTCGACTTTCTTGCCAATCACCGGTTTCAAACGGTGTGTAGGTCGCTGCTTCGGACTGACCCATCGAGCAGCGGTGGCGCCAGACTCGGCTCCATACTCTTCGTCTTCATCGACCGTGGGCTGCTCTGAAGGCTGGTGCTTGTCTTTCAGGCGCTTCAGCCGCGCATCGTTAGCCATCTTGATCAATTTTGTCTCGGCGGTCTCTAGTTTGATGGCTGCTTTGTGGCGCTCTTCGACCATGTCTTCTAGCTTCTTCGCGTCCGCGGCGACCCAGACGTTCTTCAGCTCGTCGCCAAACATGCGACGAACCTTGGCTTCATTCGCATACTCGTTCGGGACAGCCTGGAAGAGTACGGTCCGAGAAGAGATCCTCGAGGCGTACAATGGGGACAGCAGATACGCCTGCCGTAAGTTGATGTAGTAGATCATTTCTCTGGTGACGAGAAAGAAGACTAAGCTGATGAATATGCATGCGACAAAAGTGTGGGCCAGGTAGCGGTTCTTGTCCGTGACGTTGCTGAAGCTGAGGATGTTGAGCTGGGATTGGCCGCCCCCACCGGTGGCATTAATAGGGAACAGGATGGGCCAGGTAACCAGACAGCCGACCAGGCAGATGACAATAGACATTTTCAGATAGCGCAGCAGGAAATAGCCGTCGAGGGAGTTGTGTTGGAGAACATACTCATCAGGTATCTACCCATTATCGTTAGAGGGGACGCGCCCTAAAGGTTGACGGAGACACTGACCTTTCTCATGAACGGTATCCAGCCAAAGAGAGTATTGGGAGGTGCTGGGGTGCGTTCTTGCGGACGAAGAGCGCCCAAATATGTTCGTGGCGCATACTGCCGGGGGAATTTCCTGCGCAGAACCAAGAAAATCCCGAAATAGATGAGTGCGATGATAAGAGTCGGTACCAGCGTTGAGACCAAGCCTGATAGCGAGGGAGAACTCTTCCTGCTGGAGCCGATATTTTCGTCGTCGTTTGGATCGGTAGAAGCTTGACGGATGCTGAGGACATGATAGAGAGCGTCCATGGTCGGTCACACTGCACCGCAGTGCGTGTAAGGCGGAAGCGGTGTTGTTATGTCGGCGATGGTGATCGGAATTCGGGAGCGACAACTAATATCAGTGTATCACGTACATGAGGAGCGAAGGGTGAGCTATTGAAAAGAAAAGAGCACACGCGATAGACTGCAAAAGAGAACAGGGCCGTGGAACAACTGATGAGGAGTCCTGCGAGACGGTCGGGTTTATTTACTGGTGGTACGAAGACAATGACATCGACTGCGGCGTGTTCTTGGGCATTGCTTTGCACACAGCAGCTGAGATCGGGGAGCTTGGGGCTTTGATTGGAGCTTTGCGGCGCCCCTGTGCAGAAAACTGGGGCTCGCCGAATGCTCGTTAATGCAAGCCACACAATCCCTGTCCAGCTATCGAATACTCTGCTGGAAATTGCAAACCTTGTCTTTTGCGCAGGCGACGCACCGCTTCACATGCGCCCTAACATGTGGTTCGGAATTCTCTTCTCAGCTTTGTGCTTTCTTTTCTCCCCGTTCTGCTTCCCTCGCAGTATTCATTACGGCATTCTGCAGGTAAGACCATCCGAGCTGCAGGTCGCACATCAGCGACAATCGCCTTCTCGCATCGACGCTATTATTTTCGGTTTAGATTTGCTCACGGCGGCCCCGCCAACCGCGCGTTCAAGATCCCCCGTGCAAGCTGAATGGGAGATCCCGGGCCCGCCGCCAAACCATGGGATCCCCGAAAACATCGGGGCCACACCTCGGAACTCTCTCTCCATCACCTGGCCTGAGTACGAGTACTAGTGGCTGTGCACCTGCAGTCACGAGCTTCGGCTGTAGAGAAGTCTCGTCTCTGAGGTATACCGACCCGATCTCGCTTCGACACGCCTACTGTTCCCCTCCTCCCGACAATCAATACATTCACGGTCCTCAACAAATCCAATGAGGTACCATCTATGTCGACATAATTACCAGTTCTCCCTCTCCGCTCCTGTCTACGTACAGATATATTCGCCAGATAAAGAGATTGCAACGGATTTGGACAAGGTATTTTCCTCGTGATGGCCGGCAGTTATCGAAATCTTCCCCACGCCGGATCGCCGAACCACAGATCATGCGATAATTTCGCATATGGAGTCAGTTATGCTTCTCCACTCGTCCAGAATACGCGGTCGAAGACTGCATGTTTGAGGTATCCTGACAAGATCAACGGGGCTCATCACTGATAAAAGAGCGTTCGTCCCCAGCCCCTGTGCAGAGACTGCGCCGTCTGAAACGCTCCTGTGGAACGTGTCATAATCGGGCCAGCGCGTGAGGAACCGTTTAACATGCCTGAGAAGCTGTCAGTTGCTGAAAACAGGGAATATATTTCGCGGCACCACCCAAGAGCCCTTTGTCACGCGATTGCCATATACAGACCTCAATCGGCGTCCACCTCGGTTTCTCTGTGAATATTGATGGCTCCGAGCTCGTCGTCCGCGGATGAAACGCAAGTCTTCGCCTGATACCACAAGGCATACGTTCCGTATGGTATCTGCATCAGATATCCCACCGAGTCTGGCTCCAAGGCGATTTATGGTTGCAGACCATGACCAAGTAGGGCCACACAGTTCCTTCAGTCTCAATCTGAGATGGCCCGGATTTGTCGTTGTTGGCGTACCATACCAGACCTCTGCCGGAATCCGCCTGCGGCAACCCACAAATGAACAGATCGCTGTCCTCGTACAATGCCCTTGCGATCCCCGTGAGGGCATTGTGGACGTCCCTCTGGTATGACAGTTTTCGCGAAGTATATTTTCCGGAGAATGTATGCAAAGGCCTCAAAACGCGACTCATCTCTCTGCTTCGGAAGCCCATACCACAGTATGGCCGGAACCTGTGGAGGCCAGGGTCGGGATTGTGCACATCCTCGTGAGAGGTCGACTGCCTCCACTCCAAATATGCTCGCACACTTGTGAACACGAGCCGTCGCCTTGCCTGCCTTGCAAGAGCTGCCTTCTGGTATGTCCATGCGCGAGTTGGCTATAGAGCCAAGTGGTCAGACCAAGGTCCCCCAACATTATTGGCGACGCACAGACGGCCATTTCTGCCTAGAGTTGGACTTCCCAACGGTGCTTCGCAGGTAATACTCCTGCGGACGGACAGTACAGCAAGTATGCACACGCACACGCCTCAGACGCGTCTGTTAAAAGGTTACCACTCCGCATCATTCCAAAAGATGGCTGATGCGTACTCGTATACCGTGTAGATCCGGGGAATCATGCGTACACGTGCGAGTTACCTCTGCATTATCCTCCACTGCGACTAGTACCCGCAGTATTACGTACTCGTACCTATGTACATACCTCAGCGTGCCACGCGCGCTCAGCCTCGCGCGATGAAGTACCCACAGATCGAAGGTTCCATACACGTTGTGCACGTCTGGCCGCACACACAATTGGACACGGAGTAGTATCATCATGATCATCAGGTCCGATCAATGGAATATAGAGCCCATCCTCGGCAGACGGCAGAGGTGACATCCTATAATTTGAGACTGATGGTGAAGAGCAAGAAGAAAAAGAAGAAGACGTGGACAGAGCCAGATCGTAGAAAATCCCCACCGAGGCGTTGGTCAGGGAACAAGACCCGTAACGGAGTGGTGGTTCTAAGTTACCTACCTAATACAGTAATAAGCCCTGTACATCGCGCTACACCTGATACAGTACAGTTGATGGATGTCATTTCTCAAGGTCGAACAAGTACCGAGTACTCAGTCCTCCGTAGATAGTGGGAGGTACTCGGTACCTAGAGGAGTGAACGTGGACTGAACATCATTCAAACCGGAAGAGCATTATATCACAAAACGATCAACAGGAACTCTTCTACGGATGGCGTTTCAAAAATGTTGGGTATTTCTGTTCTTTGGATGGCTCCGAGTGTTATCACCAGTTCTGTCTTAGTGTACAGGTAGAAACAAACCTCCCTTTCGAGATGCAGCAGTATCCTCCACAGGGAACTGCGTAGCCATTTCACCATCTTCAGCTCATCTTCCTCCCTCAACATGTTTTGGTATCGGTCAAGATTAGCATTTCACAATTGTTTTGGCACACAGCCATATCCACCAGGTTTGTGTGTTGGTCCGGTATTTCCTTTCTCAATTCTGTTTCTCACGAATGTCCCTCGCGGAGATGGAAGCAGCTCCCTCAAGACAAGGAAGCAGCCCTCATGATCCGCCCGACTGAACCCCACATATCGCCATTTCGCCATGCGAGCAGCTGTGCTCAGAAAATACCCAAGTCGTAAAGTCGTGAATGTACAAAGATCACAATGCCCTGAGATCATTGTTTAGATCCACGGCTTGGACATGGGTCCCAGCTTGTCATTGAAGATACCACCGTACAAGCCTGCGATCTCATCGAGATAGTCTTCCACACCGAACTTGTGGAGGCCCTTGCTCAGAATTTCTTGCTCTTCCTCGTCGAGGAGTCGTGCAGTGGCGCCAAACTCTTCCGCAACTTCGTTGACCTGTGCAAGTTCCTTGCCGAAAGGATGAGGGGACAACATAGATGACTCAACACCATCTCGCATAGCAGGTTTAGCAAGGCTCGTGGGGGGTGGTGACAGACGTTGGATAGACAGTTTCCGGGATAACTCAACGTGAGCCTTCTTTGAATGAGATGGGCTTCGTTGCGGAATAGCAGGAGTGTCAAAGCTGGGCGACATGACTGATGGAAGAATAGGGCTGGTCTGCTTCAGATCGAAGAATGATTTGGCGTCTGTCGCAGGTGTGACAGGGGTTGCGGGACCGCTACTGTCAACGGAGGAACTATCGCTACCCGTATTGGTGAGGAAACTTCGGTCGATAGTTGAAAAATCAGAGTCGTTTACAGATGAGATTGATCCTGAGGATGACCCAGAGACGTTCCGAATGTCAGGAGCCG
The DNA here is from genome assembly GCA_016110215.1 of Capronia americana. NCBI lineage: Eukaryota > Fungi > Ascomycota > Eurotiomycetes > Chaetothyriales > Herpotrichiellaceae > Capronia > Capronia americana. The sequence continues at coordinate 269,336 of JADWQD010000006.1, read as the reverse complement.
TCAACGCCTGGACGTTGGTGGTCGAGATCAGCTCAGTGGGCAGAGAGATGAGGTTACGGTCGATCGTGCCAGGAGCGTATTTGACAGTCGTGCTACGCATCATTGGTGCTTGTTGCTCGACATTGCGTCTGACGCGCTTCGTGAAGGCTCGAGAGATAGACATTGTACTGATGAAGTTGGATCTGTCTTAAGAGATGTTCGCAGCCACAAGGTCGCAACGTAGTGTGCAGTGGGCAGCACCAGGCGAAAAGTATGTGATAGTTCTTGTGTTTCCGTTTGACGATCTTGTCCCGTGATGGAGTTATTGTACTTCACTTAGGTTTGTCCCTAGTGTTTCCAGGTCGAATTCAAAGGGAGTCGTGGTTGACGTTGTGAAAAGAGTGGTAGTGATGGATCAGCAAGGGCAGGACGCAGTCCGCTCAATTGAATCTGATCTGAGGATTCGGTGAATTTAGGGTCTCAAGGCAGCTAGTTGATCACTTGTGTGTGCGAAAGGAACGTATGGCTGCGAGGGGTGCGGTATCGCGACGAATCGACCGTCGGGTACCTGCTAAAGAGTGTGATGGAAAGGAAGTTGGAGGGTCGAAAGAATGACTGAGTGGGAGACCGACTGCAGGAACGAAAAGACTTTTTCAGTCTGGATTGGTCGTTGGGGACAGAGGCGAGGAGATTGACGGCAAAAAAGAGAGAAAGCTGCAGGAGAAGAAGAGGATAGAGGATTGCAGCAAACGCGGGTGCGATGTCAATGCAGCGAGATGGAGTCGCCAGCGCGTGAAGATGCCCAAACAGAGGCTCGAGAAGAGCAAACCACACCCACTCGCCCAACGCGGGAAGGCTCCCAAGCCTCGTCTGGGCCGCCTAGTGGAATGCCCCCTTGCCCGGTTCTCCAGGCCCTGCGCCCGCCAGGCCACTCAAAACCTTGCCCCTTCCGATCTGAAGCAGTGGCGTCAACGGCTCTCCCGCCATGAGTGGTCCGTCTGCGAGCCATCAAGTGTCTAATACCTCTCACAGACTAGACCGGCCCAACGATCAATCCCGATGTTCAGGGGCTGCAGGAGAACAAATTCGGGTTCTTCTGGACCACTCACAACCGCCAAATCGTTTTCAGAGCCGCCGAGGAGGTGATGTGAAACGACCACGCCTCCAACTGCACCACTCATCACGCTGCATCGTTCACGTCAGGCGCTTCTCGAGACTCGGCTCTGCGAGGGCAACCAAGAATACGTTCTTCCCCGGATTGCTCGTCGATGTCGAAAATGAGGACGGATTCAGACAGAGACATGGCCAAAGCCTGGCCGCGATATTGCCTCAGGAATCAGAGCTTGAAGCACGATTAAGTGGCTGTTCCTGCCCATGTTCTAGCAAGCGACAAGACCGCCCCCGGGGCCAATGTTCACGTCAAGTCCAATTTATCGGTGTAGTACTCGGTACCACGAACAAGCCAGTTCGCCCTGCGTCTGTGCAGCCATGATGCCAGCTCCGTCGACAAGCCTGATCGAAACACGCATAGATCTACAACACGGACGTTTGAGATCTGGCAGGTTCTAACTGAAATCGCTCAAAGTGCTTACAGGTGACAAGCAAGATTAACCGTGATCCCCCAACTTTACACGGATATGGCTGTTCGTTCGTGTTTCAGCTGGACAAAAGCAAGGCATCTCTACTCCTGAACATGCCGAATTCATCTCATCTCGACGTGCGTTTCATGTGCCGGGAGTTTCGAAAGGCGAGTTCACCCGTCGTCTTCCCCGTAGAACGAGGCACCCCGTTGCTTTTCATAGAAGCACCTGATGCCATGCGAAGCTTCATCTGCCGAGTGCTTGATCGAACTCGGAGAGTGTCGAATAATGTTGACGCTTGAACAAAGGAGAATCAAGCCCGAGCGCTGAGTTGCTGATTGGCGGGAAAGCCCCTCACCAGCCGAAAAGGACAGCCTTGCGTTGAAACTTTCAGCCTTGCGGTGCCCACGAATCTTCGCGTCCATTTCAGTTAATGCTGAAAGCGAATTGACCAGTAGTTGACCAAGATGTAGACATACAGTCCACTAGTACACGACAAGTACAAGTACTGTGTTTCCCAGACTTGACCTCCTGTTTTCACGATGGTTCGCATCAAACATCGGTACCTCCTATTCAACGTCCTCTACCCTTCTCCCTCCCCTCCCGCTAACAGTACCACCACCGGCACCCAAACCACTCCTCCGCCTGCATACATCCTCTTCTCCCGGCCCTCGCCCTCCCACCTCTCTGCGCCCCTCCTTTCTACACTCGTCCGTCACGAACTCCACAGCCTCTTCGGCGACCACGGGCTCAGCGTAACGCAAGCAGCTCTACGCGTCGTGTATTTCTCCCCCGCAACCTCGACCGGCATCCTAAGGGTGCCGAGGGCGCATTTCCGAATGGTCTGGGCGGCACTTGCCTTCATCACAGCGATACCAGCGGAAAGGGAGCGCGGAGGTCGAGGCACAAGAGGCGCGGAGAGGCAGTGCGTGATCAGGGTGGTAAGGGTGAGTGGGACGATTCGCAAGAGTGAAGAGGAGTTATTGAGACGCGCAAGAAGAGAGCTCGTTAGAGCGAAGATGGAGGGACGAAGTGCGGATGGCCAGGGAGAGGAGGCTGTGTTGGGCATGTTCGCCGGTGAGAAGGGGAAGCAGACGAGTAGAGTCTCGGCTTTGATGGCTGCAGAAGATGATATCATTGATCTCGATGATGACCAAGAAGAGGAGGAGGATATCGACATCTCTGATGGCTGAGATGTCTGCTGTGTCACCTGGTATTCGGTATCTGCGAGCCCCTTCATCGCCAGATTAAGCGACAAGCGACGAGCTGTTGCGCAGAGTCGTGTGCTACCTAAGGCTGATATCCCCGATGGACCTTCTTCGCCTGCAGCGTCAGGTTCAACCATACTCTCAAAGAGTTACAGCAAGGCAGCAATACTCTTGCGACGCTGTAGCGTGCGTGCTAGACTGCCCGCTACCACGATACGTGAGCGAACACCACTCCTGGTCTCGGGCACACACCAACGTTCAGCGAGGCCATCGACGCAACGAGGCACACGAAGAAGCAGAAGTGCATATATGCAGCTGCTCCCCTCCCTCTCGATCACGATTTTTTGCCGCTCCTCACAACCTTGACACCCCCGTCACCCATGCCCTTCACAGGCGGTAAGTCCACATCTCCCATGTGCTGATCCCCATCCGCCATCTCGCCCTCCTCCCACTCCTTCTCCCGTCTCTTCTGCTCCTCCTCCCACTCTTTCCGTTCCATCTCATCAAACTCGTCCCGTCGATCGATCCACCGCTCCTGCACATCCCGGACATCCATTGTGGGCATCCCTTCCCTAACAGCAACCTGCCAGACCGAATCGTTCGCCCCCTCGGCGCCCCCAAATGCATAGCCCCCAGCCCGATCGATCGCCCTGAGCAACTGCATCATCGACTTCTTATCCTCGACCGCCAGCGTCTCGAAGCCCACGAGCCCGAACTCCTCCACGAGCTGGACAATCGCCTCATTCAGGGCAGCGAACTTCCCCGTCCGAAACAACGGCGACTCGTCCCGCAGGTGCGGGAGCAGGAACTCCAAGTCCTGCACGTCGGTGTAGAAGTCCAGATTAAACGCCAAGGGAGGGTATTTGTTTAGGTTATCGATCTTGGTCAGCACATTCACGTGCGTCAGGTCCAGTTGGAGCATCATCCTCAGGGAGAGCAGGAGCGTGGATATGTAAAGACTCGGCAGCGTAAGAGCGTACGAATCAATCAGGTTGACGACGACAAGCTATTCCCACGCCACCACGGGCCGTACGTTAGCACACGGAAATCTTCTTGGGATGGGAAAGGAAAACGCAAGGCGCAGCAAGAGAAGGGTGTGGGGAGGGGCAAATTCACACACGATATCCCATCTTCTCCAGCCTAGCCAGCACGCGCCGCAGACTCGCGTGATGAGTGAAGATCTCCACCTGCCCGGGACAGTCGAGCAGGAGGTAATCGTCACCCAGCTTCTTCAGCCCCTCCTCAAACCATCCCCCTCCGCTGCTGCTGTCTAGATCGGCCTCCAACTCCTCCAGCGCGTAAAGAACCCCGCCGTTGGGCCCCAGTCCGATCTCCTCGTCCTGCATGATGGTTTCCAAGGAGATCAGGTCGCGGATATCTAGGGCGGGTTGGTAGTTCGAGGAGATGGGGTCGTTGGCCGGGTCGAGGTTCACGATTGACGCCTTGCGGCCGATCGCACCCATGAACTGTTGCATGCCGTTGCAGTAGGTCGATTTGCCTGCGCCCGGAGGGCCGATGACCACTTGAGCAAAAGGCATTGTGGGCGTGAAGGAGGAGAAGAAATAATAAGGAACTACCTTTCACACCATCAGATGATGAGCATCATTCGGACTTGGACTTGTAGATGCAGATTCGCATGGTGAAGGGACTGTTAAAAGGCAAGACTGACGGCGGTGGTGGAGAGAGAACCTTCCCCGGTGCCCCGCCAATCATATTCCGCGTGTCATCCGCGCCGTGAACCTTCGGCCGAAACTTGCTCCGCTCCGGTCTTCACGTCCGCTACAGTAGAGTCTCGTCCAGACTTGCTTCCTGTTGTTCTCTGGGTATAGGTCAACCTATGCGTCGACAGGCATTTTGATATACATAATACGATAAGCAGAGGAGCCTCCCGTTTCATGCCATTCGTACAACTCATGCGGCCGCAGGAACCACTCCTCACGCCATTCCCACTAGCTGTTTCACTCGGCATCGAATACCTCCCTCGCATTGGCACCATTAAGGCTCTGATTCCGATCCTTGGACCCGACCTCGAAGGAATTCTCAACATGGATGTCCCAATCCCATTTTCCACTTTTTGCATTAGACCAGCTTTCTACGCCCAGCCGAAAGAGAGCGAAGACTTCACTGACCCAGTTGCTTCCAGCCTTCGCGAGAGCCGCCACATCCGAATGTGTCACTCCGGCCTGGTTGTCAAGGTGAGCACTCTCAGACATCGCGCCCATCTCAATATCGGATCCTTCAGTTATACTCTTTTCTCGTTCAACAAAAGTCGCCTCATCGCTTCGCCGGCTCGGTAATATCGAGAATCTGCCGATTTTGAACAGTCCTGATCGAGGGGACTCCAGCCCCTGAATGGTTGAGTCGGTCGAGCCTGTCCTTGGGGCGTTCTTAATGCTGGTGGTTGAAGAATATTTGGCAGCGCCTTGAGCAGAATGTCGGAACTCTGCTCTGACTTTCTGCCAAAAGCCGTCATCGCCAGCCCACGCTTGGGTCTGCTGCTGGGCACTGAAGAACGACAGTGGAACGTATGTCAGTTCCTTTTTGGTTGGTGCGGCATGTATACTTCTCAACACACGAACTGTCAACAAGGTACAACTCCGTGAGGAGACTGCTGTGTCGGTCTGTCGGCACGGGATCTGGAATGCCTTGGCAGAGAATTTTGCCTGCATCATGGTGTCATAGTCACCCAGGACGTCAACGAGCTTGACGAAAGTGTTGTACAACTGCCAGCGTATCTCCTCGCCAATTTGGGATGTGTTGGATTTGTTTACCAGCACCCTCAAAATCTCACTGACGCTGAGGTCATCGAAGCGTTGCAACTCTGCGAATTGATCTTCTGATAGATCGCCCGACTGCATCGTCACGTACGGCAGCTGATTCTGCGAAACGGCAGGTACAAGGACATCGAAACTCTTGTACATGCTAGGACGAAGCATGAAGCATCCCAGATGCACTCCAGGTGGCAGGAGATGTCCGGGTGAGGCACTTAATTTCATGCGTTCAATCCGCGACACCAACCTGTCGCGATGGACCTGCATGCTCTTAGCGAGTGGCTCTGCTATTTGTCCAACAGTGGCGAAACGATAGCCGAGTGCCGCAAATCTGGCCGCTTCGCCCCTGCTGATCTGGCGATGAAGAAAGAAATATTTCCCTTTGGCACCCATAGGAGGAGACGAGATCCCATTCTCCGCGTCGGGACCGTTCTTGAATCCTTTTGCCGATAGAGGTCTACCACCAATTCGTGGTTGTGGGGCGACGGGGGCCGCTCCAGTCTCCAGCGGTTCTTCGAACAAACACCCCAGTTTCTCCAAGGGCTCGTGAGTCAGGTTGGCTAATTGCTGCGCAGCAACACAGAATAGTTGTTTGAAGATTGGGGCAAAATTGAGAGAGCCGTCAATCGTGTCCTCTGACAGGTTGGGAGCTGTGTTACCCGCCCGATACTTTCTCGCGACCGGGTCGGTTTCGATATACTCCTTCATTCCGGGAATGAGATCTCGAAGCACGGCCCAATTGCGGGAAGCTTTGAAAATCCATAGATATGTCGCGTGAGACCTACTTAGTTCGTCTTCTCCGAAGGTCTAAGTCCGAGATCAGCGCGAGTGCGGCCCAGGTGGCGTTTGCCTACCTTTTCCACGTAATGGTTTGTTATCTTCTCGCTAGGCAGTGTACCTTCTTGCGTGACCATCAATTTGCCCCCCTCATCGAAATAGGCACAAGCCAGCACCAGTCGCTGGGCTTTGATCTTCGCCGTGTGCTTATTTCGGCCACGGATGAATGCCGCGACCAGTAGAATGACACAAGAACTCATGGACTGTTAAATTGGTCAAACCATTATCTTGGGCTAATGAAGCAGACTTACCAGTGCGGCTGCAATGATTGCAGTTTGGGATCTCGAGTTTCCATGAGAGCTGAGATCGCCTTTCCAATGGTACATCGTCCCTACAGCTGCCGTCCAATGCATGCCCGAGACTGCGGTGGCGAGGATAACTCCACACAATACGCGTTTCCACCAGCTGTCCATCCATGCATCTCGCAGACGAAAGAATATGCTGAGGGCAACGAAAGAAGCCAAGACTGCAATAATTGCGGCCCCAACAACATACTGAACCCTGTATGAGCAAGTATAATTTTCGACGGAATATTGACCGAGATAGTGCATTCCACAGACCGCAGCTCCCGTGAAGAAGCCGGCGGCTGCGACATGGATCTGGCGGACCCTTGTCGGCATGCCAAGCGTGTAAAACGCGAAAAGAAGGACAACAATTGGCAGAAAGAAGGATATGGCTGTGAAGCCTCGATTGTAAAGGATTTGGCGCTCGGGGTCCCCGTTTTGTAGGACGATAGCTCTATTACCGACGAAATGCATTCCCCAAATGCCAATACCACCCATGGCAATCGCCGAGGCCACGAGCAGAAACCTGTGCGCTGGTTAGTGGCCGGACACGCTGGTGAGAGCCAGGTCGACTTGCCAGTTGTATGCGCCTCTAGTTGAGGTCCGCCTCTGCAACAACTCCAACGTCGTAATGCATCCTAGTAAGGAGGTGAAGAAGGATAGGACAATGTGAGGACCATCATAGGTGACGGTGGATTGGATGGGATCGGAAGCATTTCTGGCGAGGAACTGATGCATGTTGAAGGCGGCATTGTGGTCCATTCGTTAGGCCTGAGCGCGTCCAGCCTTGCCTTCGCAACGGTTTGGCTTTGCTGCCAGTGTCAGGAGCGGCGAAGAAGGTGTTTCAACTGTCTGGTGTCGAGGGGGAGGAATGGTAACGATCGACCGACACAGTCCAAAGGCGCTACAAATGAGGAGCGAGAGGGCACAGGTGAAGTGTTAGGTAGGAAAGGATACAGTCAAGGCTCGGATTCGCAACGTGGCAGAAGAGCACCAGTGATCTGCGCATCTTGCATGGGGATGATGGCGGAAATATGTCCAAGAAGAAGGGACGATGAACCGGTACGAGTACATGCGGTGAGGAAGCCACGTCCGAGAAGATGGAGCCATAATGGGGATTTCCCAAGATCCCAAGCAAAGATCCGGGTTCAGGACATGTCTGATCTGGATCAGGTACGGGCAGGAGCAAGGGATGTGGCTGCTGGATTTGCGAGGTGGGCTAGAACCGAATGTGGAGGGAGCAAGGCACCGAGTACGAGTAAGAGGACGGGTAAGTCAACATATGTGGCGGAGGCCACTGGTCCGTGTCAAACCACGACCGGGGTCAGTGGGGAATGGATTGGTGCATGAAACGAATGACAGAGGTGTATGAGTCTGGAATTAAAGCCAAGATCGGACGTGTCGAGAATGGTTGCACAAGGTACGAGTATGATGGAGGCCAGAGGCATTCGACGTGCCCGTGACAGGATAACTCGCAATTGCCATGAGGTGAGGAGGTGTAGTCGGCTGAGGACAGCGACATCTCTGTGTCAGATTCAGGTGAGCTGATCTGCACGATCGCGTAGGGATCGCCAAGATCCCGCGCGGCACGATTCGTTGCTAGTAGACATTGGGCGAGGATCGTAATTTGCGCCAAAGGAGAACGGGACAGTGCCAGCAATCTGGATAGAAAAAGACCTCAGCCAGTCAAGGGAAACTGAACGCGTACGACCGGCGCTGATCCCAATGTGAATTCGATGTGGACATCTGAAAGGCCAAGTGCTCAGGCAAATCGTGAGGGGCTCTTGGCCGAACAGAATTGCATGTAGCATGCAAGACAATAATGACGAGGTAGATGTGATGCAGGAGTGAATGGATATTGCAGGAAGTGGCAGTCGAAAAGATGCTGAAGTGGCTGCCGTAAAACCGGGATTTTGGCATCTTCATTAGCCGGCTCTAATCACCCGATGAGGACAAGCGCGTTTCTGAGGGCCGAATAGGGACGACCAGCGAGCGCTAAGCGAAAAGTTGGGCCCACCTAACCCAGGTTTTGGCGAGTTCCCGCAGTTGTGAAAGATCGGATTATCTCATTCGGAGGCTTAAAGATGACCTGTCTCCTGCTGGCTCAGACATCCAGGTGTCAAAAGCGAAGGGTTTCTCGCGTGTGAGGGACGTTGGATTCCACCTTCTATATCGGTGTAGGGATTGATCAACGAGCATGGGTTGAGGTTGCATGTGCCTTCTCCACGGACCATGTGTCACAGAGGTTGCCGTGCCCGGTAGGCTGACCTTGCTCCTCGGGCTTCACGAGGCCAGAATTCCCACACAACCTTCTGAGTCCCAGTTGCGCGAGTGCAGGCACCCAGTAGTTCTAATGGCTCTTACTGAAGCTCTAGGCAGTAGCGGTAACCTGAGAATTAAATGTCGGGGCGATACTGAGTAGTGTCCCATTTGGTTTCTCCCGCAGCTCTCGTGGTTTTGTGAGGTTGGGCCTGCAGATTCATGGCCACTAGCGTTCCCATTCCTTTATTTTTAATTTTCTGCTTGGGCGCGGGTGAACGTGAGGATGACCAGGACGACTGCAGAACATCGTGAATGAACACGAGATCTCGCCCAAATGATCAACCTGTCTATGTCATTAGAATAAACTATTTGTGCTTTTCGGTTACCTAGGCCCTGATTGCTGAGAGTTAATCTCCCCAAGATGGCCGTCTTTATCCTCATCCTCACTGTCGCTCGCCAAGTCATAATGCTGAGCATTCATATTCGCATGTCGACGGCTTGAGTCGAGATTGTCCAGTTCGTTTTCGTCGAAATCTCCCGCTTCCACGTCCCCGCGTCCTTTACGCAATGAGCCGTTTGCTAGGGGGAGGCTGACATATCCTTGGCTTCTGGCTTTCCTCCTTCCTCGCCATACCCACAAGCCGAACAGCGCCGCGGCGATGATCACAACCACCAGAGCAGCCTCCCCGCTGCGATAGTATGCTCGGAACTCGGCCTCTTTGACTTTCTCTTCTTCGTCCTCGATGGCCGCTGTGCTGTTAGGATGACCTCCAACACTCGTTTCAGGGCCAGCCTTTTCACCTTCGATGCGGCTATCGGCAGGTTTACCGCCAATGCTTGCAATGTCCACTCCCATGAATCGATCAAGCATGTCTCTCGTCCGCCGAGGGTAATCAAATGGCACCATATGGCTTGAGTTGTAGAATTTGACATACGTCAGGTTTCTTGCCTCCTGGTAGATGCCGGCTGGTTCGCCCTCAAACTCCCAGTCTCGTTGCGGTGCTATAACTCCAGCGGACAGTTCCATACCCTTCCCACCTAGCCAACGCATGCTGCTGATCATGTCTTCTGTGCCTAGATGATTGCATATCATGTCGTTGGCGCCGCTGAACAACACGATTGGGACGCCTGCCTCGAGGATTCCTGGGAGCAGTTGAATGCTTGGTTTCGAGTTTCTCGCTCGGAACGAAGAAGATACGGCGCCCGAGCATTCCACCCATCCAGTCCGCTTGTCAGGATTGATGTGCAAGGCGTCCAAGACGTCCTGCTGTCGCAGATAGGGTGTCACAGTCTCCAGATCTGGAGGCCATGCCATTCCACAAGATGGCCATTTGTCTCGAAGGGTGATGTCGTACATGTTGTAACACATGCCATCGACTTTGGACACCTCCAAGATCGTAGATAAGACGGACTCACAAACGCCGACATCCACCTTTTCAGCGCCTCCAGGTTTGCCCAGTTCGGTGATGCAGGTTGACTGGGCTGCCTCAACTTTTGCAGCTTCCGGAGTGCCGCCCTGTATCATGCCAGTTTGATAGGCGAACGGCAGGTAGGCCAGGTATTGCTCAGCCGGCGCAATCCAGCCATTGCCGATCAAGAGACCTTGGAGATTCCACGTTCGTTCCCCCTCGGCTCTTTTCCTCTTGTTCCGGTCCAGAACCGCTCTCGCAATGTATGGTATGTACTGCCCGGCATACGACTCGCCGGCGAAGTAGAGGTCGTCGTTTTCGTATTGCGGAAATAGACTGAACCATTTGTCCATGAAGATGAGAAATTGATCCGCCATCTCTTGTAGTTCATGCAAATAGCTGTCGGTGTTCACGTAGCTGAAGCCAGTGCCCACTGGGTTGTCGACGAATAACAGGTTCGCAAATTCGTCCCATGAGCCGTCATTATATTCTAGTTTTCCTCCCTCCCTTATCCGGTAGGGACCTAACTCCATCAAAGCGCCGTCCATTGAACTGCAGCCCGGTCCTCCATTGAGCCAGATGACGGTGCGCGGTCGATCGGCGATGTGTCGGTTTTGGTAGTGCCAGAAAAAGAGGTGGCCGTTATGTTCCGGATTAATTTCGATATGCCTGCGCACCCATCAGTATCCTCGGGTCCCTCATCACCGGGGATTGCATACCCAGCATGCATTTTCAGGAGAGGGCCATCTGGCGCTCCTGGCAGTGACTTGACAAAATAATCTGCCGCAGTTTTGTCGGCCCAGGCCCGAAGGGCCATGAAGAGCAGGGCACATAGTGCCCCAACTCTGGCCATACTGTAGGATATTTGTAACAAATGTCTTAACGCTCAGCTGACATCTCGGGGCGGGATCATCGACAGGAGTCTCGGGAGAAGGTCGCTCGATCGAACAGTTCCGTGGAAGATGAATTTTTACTCAAGCCCTGAGCAAATCTTTACTGGAGACTATATTCGAGCTGAGCGAACTCTTGTTGCGTAGACTTCCTTCAAGGGGGCGGGCTTAGGTAGGCTGTGTCGGGGCTCGGATTGTGAATGCGCAGGCTCGGGCTATCACTCAGATCTCGGCCAACTGTGTCCTCAACGCGAGAAACACCAGCGAATTTGGAAGCGAGACCGTGGACAAGGGAGAGAGCTTTACAGAGAATTAGAGAATGCAGAAGTGAAGAAGAGGATGTCACGGCCACAGATTTTCTGGAGACGAGACAAAGGTGGACGCTCCCCCTGGCTGTCTGCAGACCATGTTTCCCATGTTCGGGTAAACGTGGCTTGGCCGTCCGCGCGGCACCAACGGCCAAGAGCGACATGCGCGCGCTTCATTTTCATTCCTCGATGCTCTCAATTCAGAGCTCCTGAAACACAGGATGCGAGAAGATTGATCCGCATTCACTTAAAGACAGAAGTCCCATACAAAGTGACCTCGGATCTCGACTTTCCGTAGCTCCTTGGCTCCACAACTTTGTCTGGACTCCTCAGTTCATCTTCCTCTTGCTTCAGAAATCCACAGGACTGACCATCGCCACGCATGGACAGGTGACCAGGATAGTTGTGAAGGCCCAACCTGGTTTAGCAAGACGCGTAGGTATACCGGTCGACGGGCACATTGACGAAGATTTGGTGTCCTTCTTTCAGATGAAGCTATCAACATGGATCAGACCAGACTCGCTGGCTTGGAGGAAAATCTGGTGACATCGAAATCCAAGCATTTTCCGAGATGAGACGGAGGCTTTTCCAGAAGTCTGTACAGAGCATACAGGAACTTCTCTCCAGATGTTGGCAACGCATCTTCTTTGCCTGCAACTCCAGCTGCCACCCCACCGCGATGGCTTCACCTCGTCACTCGTGGACATTTCTGGAGCACCTCACAGGCATGAACTGATATACTGGAGTCCATTAATCACGCCGAGCCAGACCATACAGCACAGATGAGCAGAATTGATGGCTGACTTATTCCTGGTTCGAATGGCAGCAGCGACGCCTGGCCTTTCACTGGTTCTCATCTTCGAGCGGAATACCTTCCACCGTTCTGCGTTCACACACTGAAGACCGCCTTGTACTCTGCTTGGCGACGCTCCAATGACGACGATGCCTTCTCGCTCAAGTTTTCTGCCAGACCCCCAGCCTCAATGAAGGTTCCTATTGTTCTTTTTTTTGGCCTGCCATTGAGTCATTCACTGCACGAGGGCTGAAAATCTCAATAGCTGCCCGCCCATTCGCTCAACGGCGACTGTAAGTGAAGTATACAAGGAGGCTGGGCGGATATTCTGACATCAACGACGAGATGAATATCGCACACAACCAAAATGAAACTATTGCAATATCACGAATTCTTTTTCTTCGTCGCTGCACTCTTGACTCTCGTCTACTCTCACAACAGCCTTCGTGACATTGTACCTTTACCTCGTCAGAGAATATTGTCTTTCACCACTGCAAACACTCTCGATTAGCACCAAGTCAGCACCCTGTCACTGCAAGATGGCAGGTTACAGTGCGCCTTACATCGGTCTGCCCGATCCTGAGAAGAGATGTGTCGAAAGGAAGGAGACCCCTTCAACCGAGTTGAGCATTGCTGAACGTCGCGGCAAATCCTGGTACAAGAAGCTCAGCTTGAGTATCAGAGGCAATGGCAAGAGCAACCGTTCCTCCTTCATCCCAGAGAGCCCGACATCTCCAGCAAAATTCAAGGAAGGCTATCTCAATAAGCCACTGCCACCGCTTCCCAGTCCTGAACAGCCACCATATTTCGAGTACATGTTCGCAGATGCCGGAATCAAAAAGAAGAAGAACAAGTCCACCGAGTCGCTCAAGTCCAGCGTCGAGACTGACAGCAATAGTCAAGGTAGAAATTATCCCCGACCTGCATTAATTAATTTTTTCTGACAAGCACCGTACAGAATCAACTCAGTCCGACACTGAGACCCGTGCTACAGATTCCAATGGCTCGGCTCAAAGCTACGGTCTGAACGGCCCTGAAATCACCCAGTTCGCCTTCGCTCACGCAGGTGTGAATGTTTCCACCAAAGGTACGAACTGCCGTCACCCGATGGATTTTCGCGACCGATTCACTAACCGACGATTCCAGAAATCATCGACAACCACTTTGCAGCTCTTGGCACCAGCCTCGAGGCCACCCTTGACCTGGGGAACCTAGCCGATGAGCTTGAAAGAGAAAAGGCCACAGAAGACTTTTTTGGTGGTATCCAAGTCAAGGAAGCACCCACTGCCGATCATGTTCCTGTCGTAGATGAAGAAGGCTTTGTCGACCGTCGTGAAGGCCTCGAGGACTGGCCTCAGCTGTGGCGACACGACAAGGAGATTCCGGCCAAATCCACTGTTGCTGAACCTGAGAATTTCGCAGTCCAACACAGCAAATCCCCAATGGAGCACGACATCAGTGGCGCTAAGCACATTCTTCAACCCAAGTCACAGAAGAACAAGGTCCGCCTTCAAGATCCTTGGTTCTCGGGCCGTTATCAGACCGTCACTCCCAACATCACCGCTCCGGCCGTTCAATCTGTGCAGTCTCCAGTCCGCGCACCTCGCCCGTTGACCATCCGCAAGAAGAACAAGTCACCACGTCACAATCATGTCAGCAAGAAATATCGAGCGAACAAGAGAAGCGCGCGAGACTCATTCGTTACCAAGTCCACCCTCAACCACCCCAAGTCTGATGACGGTAAGCTAACTTCCCCTTGACACTAGCTGACACGGCGACTAACCTGCACCCAGACTACAACATCAACCTCCTGCCGACGAAGAAGATCCGCGTCACCGAGACCGTCGTAGACCAGGATATCAACAGCCCCTCCCGTGCCGTCTCCGTCTGTGGCTCCATCTCATCGCCCTCTTCGGTTGACCTCACCAGCCCCAACACAGCCACCTCTTCAGACGTCGACATCAACACCAACAACACAGACACTGACATTACTGACGCCGATGATGACGAGGAAGACACGGCCTCTCTCCTCTCGCTCAAGCACAAACGCCTCACCACCTCTTTGACAGGATACCCAGGGCAGTTCGAATCCTACGAAGCCGAATACCTCAGCGTTCGCGCCACACTCGCCGCCCCTGAGCTCTTCACCACCGGCGACGCCGGCCATCCCAACGGCCTGTTCACGCACACAAACTTTGTCGGCGACCCGACCTTCCCGGCCCGCGAATACACGCCAGCCATGCTTGCGGCCCTGCCCGTGCGAGACCTGGCTCTCAAGCACGCCGAGACGGCCACGCAGTCGTACGCGTGTTCTCACCGCGTCAGTGCCCTGCGCACGCCAACGCAGGAGATGCTCCGCCGCGAGATCCACCGCGAGTGCGCCGCCGCCAGGCTCGAGGGCGTCAGCGCCGGCGAGTACAGATACTACCAGGGGTTCATGAGCCTGGAGGAATACCTCGCCGCGAGGGTCTGTGTGTGCTGGGGCTTCTGCTGGTGCAGCAAGCTGTGCGGCCGGTATGCCGACGTGCTGTGTCCGTGCAGCGAGTGGATCGCCGTGCACGGCGATGACGATTGAGCGGTGGGCGTGGTGGGCGTGGTGGGCGTGTTTTGCGGCCGAGGAGGAGGCCGCGCGCCAATGGCGCTGCAGATCGCTGGCGCTGGCGATGTCGATGGCGACATCGACGCCAAAATCAAAGAGAGATGATATGAAGGGGGCGTGCTTTGGCCCAAAATATGAGTATTGAAAAAAAATTCAAAGAAAAGGTGGGAAAACCAGAAAGCGTCGAGAGGGAGGTCGTCGACGACACTCCAGCAACTAGAGCTTAGAAGCGGCGCGCATGGGCGTCAATCTCATCGTAGCAGAGTTGTCCCCGCCGACGCCATCGGCACGTATAAGAGCTGGAAAGGGCAGGGCGTACAGAACCAGTGCTTCAGTTTCAAGTGTTTCCAGTGATTATCGTTGAGACTCGTTACGCATTACATTTGTTCTGTTCTGTTCAACTCGCTTCAGTTTCTAATCTGCCACCCCCTGCCGTTGAAGAAGTCACACCGCGCGCTCGCGTCCGGGTCCACCGTCGGCGTGATGTCGTTATAATGCAC
Source organism: Capronia americana (assembly GCA_016110215.1). NCBI lineage: Eukaryota > Fungi > Ascomycota > Eurotiomycetes > Chaetothyriales > Herpotrichiellaceae > Capronia > Capronia americana. Next base: position 253,916 of record JADWQD010000006.1, on the reverse strand, counting down.
GGCCTGGACGGTGAAGCCCACGCCCTGGCCCTGCGCGAGACTGCCCGTCCCGCCGGAGACGTAACTCGGCCAGAACGGCGCGCCCGAAGCGACGTCTCTCAGCGGGTTCGGGTCGTGGAAGACCGTAAACGACACCCAGTAGCTGGTCATGATGTGGGCGAGCGTCAGGTTGTTCGCGGACGGGTAATTCGTCACGTTGGACGAGATGAACGGGTTGGTCGCGCCGTGGAGTTCCGAGCCCGCCGCGAAGGTGAGCTTGAAGACGGCCGACGAGTTGGCCAGCGCGTCCACCATGCTCGAAGCCATGTAGTAGGTCGGGCAGTTGATGATGAAGTCGCCGAACCAGGTCTGGCGCTGGAAGAAGGTGCTGTTGAACGCCGAGCGCGGGTACAGCGAGTAGAGGCGGGAGAAGAACGAGGGCCCGGCGGCGGGGAAGAGGGCTTGCGCCTATTGCGCCAGAAGTCAAAGATCAGAAATGCCAAAGAGAGAGGGGGGGGGTCGTGGGTTTGGGGGACAGGCAGAGCCAAGATGTGGGTTTTGCAGAGCAGCGACAGTACTTACATCCGTGGTCTCATCCACCTGAGACGTCTGCGTCATGTTGGAGAAGGTGACGCCCTCGTAGGCGTCGCGATTCGTGATCAACGGCACTTTGTAGAAGTTGCCCTTTGCGAATTCCTGGTCCGGCAGGTCGCGGATGAGCTTCCCGTCGACCACGGGGCCCCAGTAGAAGACGCCGTACGCGTTGCCGGGTCCCGGGTAGGTTGCGTTGATGACCGCTTGGTTGAGCGTGCCCAGTCTATCGGATGGGAGAGCTCGCAGGCAATTTATGTCGGCGCAGCCCGACAGGCTCAGGGCCGTGTTGTACTGCGTGTTCTGGGTACTTTTGTTGGCGAACGGTTGCCACCAGGGATGATCGGAGATGGCGGCGGCGAAGGGCGCAAAATCCGCGCCCCCGTTGGCGATGAGCTGGCAGGAGACGCTGCCGCCGCCGGCTGAGCCTCCCCAGATGGTGACTCGAGCGGGATCCCCGCCAAAGGCTCGGATATTACGCTGGACCCAGTCCATGGCTGCACGCTGGTCCAGCAGCCCGGCGTTCAGTGCTCCGTTTTCGGCCACGACGTCTCCGCCCATGAAGCCGAACATCCCCAGGCGGTATTGGATGCCCACGAAGATGATGTTGCCGTCGGAGCGGTTCACGAGAGCGTCGCCTGCGTATGAGAACGGGGCGCTCCCTCCGACATAGCCGCCTCCATGGATGCTATAGCGAAGTTCTCGACGTTAAAAGCCTGCAAATACTTTGGGGGAATGAGACCTGTGTCACAACAGATGTGGACCCAGGGGTTCTGAACGCCTTTTCCACAAAGGTACGCGCATGCGGAAACGGGCCTTAAGACATCCATTGCCGAACAGGACTGGATTCGAGAAAGGTACTCACGTGAAAAGCACAGGCAACGCTGTCGAAACGGGCTTGGCCGGCACCAGAACGTCCAGCAGCAGACAGTCTTCCGATTGTCCTTGAGGTGCGCTCGGGGCAGAATAAGCCCCTCTCGCGGACGACTGATAGCAAGCTGGACCGAGAGACGAGGCATTGATGGTCCGTCCGCTGTAGTTGTTCGCGAACTCGATCGGCACGGGTTTGGCCCAGCGTAGTTCTCCCGTGGGAGCCGCAGCATAGCGAATGCCACGGTAGTAGTTGATGCCCGCGGTTGCATTCTGGTAGCCGCTGTACTTCACGTACCCGAGGTCGATGACCGGGACGGTGGAAGACGGAGCCTGTGCATCGGCAAAGGCGTTGAGAGAGACGAGAAGAGCAGCGAGTGCTCCAGGGAGGGGGTACTTCATCTTCGTTGCAACTGGAACTGCAACGCACGTCCAAGTCAAGTGGGAGGCGGAGGGCGAGAGCGAGAGCGAGCACGCTGTGGTTGAGGTCGAGCTTCTTCCTCCGACCACGCACGGTTTTATCTACTCCAGCTCCAGCACTCCAGCTCGACCGGACATGCGGGAGCCATAGTGGGGAAGAAAGCAGCTCTCAAAGTTGTTTCCACGAACAGCCGTGTTGACGTCCACCGCCTTCTCGCCTACGTTGCCGTAGGGCACCGGGTGTATCACATCTCATTCGGCGGAGAGTCTGCCGGAGCTCCATAGGTAGTCGGCAAGACAAGGTGTCAATGCCTGCTCGAGCCTTTTGACTTTGTTGCAGAATGCATAGCACCAGCATAGAAGCGCGAAATCCTGGGGTAAAGGACGCCACAAAGTCGGAGTATGACCGGCATTTCATAATTGGACGTCATGAGGAGGAGAAGCGGGATCAACTCAGGCTGAATTCTTCAGCATCGACGGTATTGGGTACCACTGCCATCACCGCCGGATAGCGGCAACTTACCAGGAAATTCCAGCAGACTACTGTAGTTTGTCTCGTGTAATTGTGGTCGATGGAGGATAGCGAGGGACCGCAGAACACGTGATCAACAGCATATGTGCCACCTCTCCGCGAGCAGCCGCACGAGTGACGGCTGTGGAGGTGATGGGCAGGCGGGCAGGGATAAAGCGAGAATAGAGCACGCAGAGGTTCTGGTGCAGCTTTATCTTCAGATCAGGCGTAGTCGCTACCTCGCCGTTGGCTCCTCCTGGCCCGTTGCTATGGCCCTTCATGCACAGCATCGCTTCGTCCACGTTTCCGTCATGGGATCAATGCTCGACGATGCCGTTTCTATCCATCACGGGTACCGTGAATTTAATAATCAGGTCCCGGCAGCCAATCACTCAAACTCCGATTGCAAAGTCTTTACTCCACCATTTCTCCGTGAACTTGACTTGCTTCTTCCGGCTCGCGGCGTAGGAGACAGGTTTTCGAGCTTCCAGTTTCCCGTTGACCAGCAGGTTGCGGAAACGGTCCTCCAACAAGTTCCCCTCGGGTTTGAGCCGGCGAAGGGAGTCTTGTAACTCATCCGGGAGTACGAGTTCCAATCGAGGGGAGGGAATGCTGGCGCGCGAGGGTCCGAGGGTCGTCTTTCTCCGCAAGGCAGATGTTCCCGACGAAGGCTCTACGGCTTGGACGGCTCCCTGTTCCTCCTTCTCTTGTTGCGCGATGAGAGCCTTGATGATCTCTTCGCCTCGTTTTCGCTGGGCACCCATTCTGGCCTCGTGCTTTGCTAACCGTTCCGCCTCCCTGCGCCGTTTCAGCTTATTCCTCTGTGCCGGGGTCTTTCGTTCGGGTCGTTTTCGCTTTTTCATCTCCGATTCGGTGATTTCAGTCTCAGTCTCAAAGCCCTCCCATTCGCTTTCTCCATCGTCGCCTGGTTCGCGCTCAGGTTGTGCGGCCAAAGCGTCTATACGCGCTTGCTTTTCTGCGGCGAGTTGTGCTTCCAAGAGGCGTTTCTGCTCAGCCTGGATTTCACGTTCCCCTTCGCGATTCAGCAGGCTGTCCCAGTCCTCAAAAGACGGATTGTATGAGTGACCGGCGTCTGGCGTGGGGACGGCGTGAGTGGGAAGGCCGTTTTGTGTTAGTGCGATGGGCGGACGGCGAATGGTGGGAGGCGCGCTTTTTGTCTTGGGTTTGGGGATATACTCGTTTCCTTGCTGTTCTTTTAGAGACGACAAAGCCGAAGCGGAGGCAGGCTGAACGGCGTTATTGGTCGTATCCCACAGATCAAAGTTTGACGGCTCGCCGCTGATATCCTCCGTGTCCAGATGCGATGTCTTGTCCAACTTGTTCCGTAGTCGAGACACTTCTTTCTTGCTGACCCAGTCCGTCTTCTGCCTCTTTGCCCCAACCACCCCGTCCGTGACTCTAGCGTCAAGGGGTCTCTTTTTCCCACTCTGCAGCGCAGGCACCGCACTCCTCCGTCCCAGGATTTCATCCATCTTCAGCACTTTGATTTTTTGGCCATCCTTGGCTTTCTTGGACACTTCCTCCTTCGAGGATCCGAATGTATCCAACGTGAAGAGTTCGCTCGGGTCCTTTTCAGCGAGGGGTCGTCCATGTTGAATGATCTCTTCGCGGAGAGTCTCTAGGCCGGCTTGGACGGCGGTGATATCGACGTTTTTGCGCCATGCCCTTTTTCCCTTGCGAGAGGGTTGCGACGGTTGCGAAGGAGCGGCCTTGGACGCTGACATTGTGGCTTTACAAGGGGAGAACCTGTAACGAGTGACGGATTCTCTACCGCATTCAATGCAATGCACGCATTTGAGTAGGCGCGATGATTCGAAAATTTTAGATATCCTCGATAGCCGGAGTTTCTCCGCACATGCCAAGAGATGCTACTTTGGGAATAGAGTGATGCCGCCCTGTGGTCACCTGCACTTCACTACCATCTGCAATCTACTCGTACATGACCCAGTCTGTCCTCGGTCGAGGCAAAGACCCGGCCAGCGTCAGCCCGATGTTGAGGCGGACAGGGATGATATACCTTGGGCTCTTTCCACGGATGGATCGGTGAGCGCCGCCCGAGTAAGTATCTTATCGACTCCCTCATGATACAGTACATGTGAAAGCTCGCTCCGCTGCCTTCTCAAAGCCGCCGAAACGACGTCTCACGGCTCAATCATGACTGTCTTGCCGATCCCTGTCCACTCCGCCCCCGCGTCAAGCGCTTCCTTCCACTCTTCCATCTTGAACGCCTTGGGATCCACGAAGTCCTTGCCCCGAGGAAACAAGCCTCGCTCCAACATCTTCACGAACAGCACCATGTCCTCCCTCTCATACATCAGCTTCCCCTTCAACGTGATGTTCAGCGCCATGACGTTCCAATTGATCACATCTTCGACATAGCCCATCATGCTGCACCGCCCGCCACGACGCAACGAGCGAATCGCACTCTTCAGGTGTGTCGTCTTGCATGCATACGGAGGTGTGAGGTCGATGACGGCGTCAATGGTCCCAAAGGCTTGTAGTGCGGCGGTATCGGTCTCAAAGTCGCCAGCTATCTTGACGGTCTCGATGTTGGCGGCCGGCGTCCCTTTCTTGACATGCTCCTTCAACCTGGCCAGCTCCTTTTCATTCCTCCCCATTGCAATGACCTTTGCCCCCATCGCTATCGCGACTTGGACACCCGCACCACCAAACCCGCCGGTCGCAGGACACACGACGATCGTCTCCCCGGGCTCGAGCCGGATGTCGCGGAGCCCGCCGAACGGCACCAGCAAGTACATCATGTACATCAACTCGCGAATCGTGTACCCCAGCTCCCGACACAGCCTGTTTTCATCCAGCCGGATACAATTCTCCAGCGGCACCTTCATGTACTCGGCGAACGCCCCGTCACGCCAGACTTCGCTGCTCAATTTCCGACTCCCGGCATCCATGCCCTCGTGAATGGCCGTGAGGAAGAGAGAGTCCGGGTTGTCTCGCGCGTGAATCACGCAGTCCATCCAGACGAGTTGGCCAGCTTGCAGCACCACGGCATCTGGGCCGACAGCGACGATGCGGGCGACGGCACTCAACCCCCCGACGATAGGCTTGGGGAACTCATAGTGTCGCCCCCCATTGTAAATCTCGCGATGGTACGAGAGCACTCCGGCTTCGAGGATGCGTACGACGGCGCTCCCCGGGCCTGGTTGGGGAGTTGGCACGGTCTTGACCGAGAATCCTCCTTCGAGGGTTTCGAGCACGAGGGCCCGGTGATGGGTGGGCAGGGCTGGTGATGCCATGATCCGTTAGGCGTGCAGACAGAGATGAGGGGGCAGTGAACGAGATTTTGTTTATCAGCTAGGTGAAAGGTTCTCCTGGGGTAGAAAGGCTGGTTTCCCATGGCTTTATATACCAGATATACACACGCACACACACACGGACAGCACGTGCCGGAAGCGGGCTCGGGTTCTTTGACGACCGAAACCCGCTCCGCGCAACTCGGTCTGATTGCGGATTTCGGACCTGTGTCGAATCTTGAATACCTAGGTAATTTTCATTGCAAGGGTGAAGTAGGCAATGCGGTGTGTGGGCCTGTGGGTTACTTCTCCAGGTCTCGTGAAGTCCACCATGGTTCTACGGGCGGTGGTAAGGGCTATACTGTCTTGCGAGGGCCTGATTTGAGAATTCGGGAGGGGAGTGGAAAATTTGATACTGCATCCATCCTAAATGATAGCAAAGCATTATAACTGAAGATGGTACTCTTTTCTATCCCTACTCTTAAACTTGAGCAGGTCCCGCTACACAATCCATATCAAAATCTGCGGGAATAAAGAAGAGATCGTCCAAGTTGAAGCTGGAGCCAAGGGAGAAGTTCTCTGGATCGAAGTCATCCGGGTCAAAGTCCTCAGACATCCCGCCGTTTCCTCTAGATTCGATGTTGACCCCTTCGGAGGTTGCCCGCTCTTGGATAGTAACATAGGAAGTCTCCAGGCTCTCCTTGGCGCTCTGAGCTAACTGCTGCATGGACGAAGAATTCTCGCCTCTGACTTCTGTCCGACGCATAGCCATACTCAATTTCATATGTAGCTTGACATTCGTCTCTCCAAGTCGAATCCGCTCAGCAGACTGCCGAAGCGCCTCTCTCAACGCTTCCATCAACATCTTTCTATACGCAGAAGGTTCCTGTGGGCCGGATTGGTCCTCCACCGGCCCTTGTTCTTCGACTTCCATGAGCAACTCCGACGCCACGGCCAAGGATGCGTGGATCATACGGTTCTTGAACATCCCGGCCCCAAGTAGTACGAGACGCGAGAATTCGGCGTTCTTGGGGACCGGAGAGAGGATGGCCATGGCGGCATCGAGGCTCATCTTTCGGGAGAAATAATACAGGGGATTGGTTTGGGCTCGGCCAGCAAGAGGGCGATGCAGATGAAGTATAAAGCGCCGGAGCAGGAGGTCTGAAAGGTTTTGGTGGAAGGAGAAGATGTCGGAGCTGCTATTTTGGAGGATATGGGCACTGCAGCTCCGGCAGATGCTGGTAATTGACATGGTTAGAGCGGTGAGTTCGTTATACGACAGTTCTGACAGGGTGGATGTTATCCCATTCATGCGACGGGCGACTTCCAGCCTCGGGCGGAGCGATTGAAATAAGAAACGCTGGAGGGATGAGTCCGTTGTGGTCGCTGCGGGATATTCCCGGAGTGCTTCGGTCTGCTCATCAATGTCCTTGTCATTGACGTTGGAAGGAGTCTCTGTGTCAAAGTCATCGAATGATAGGGTAGGTGGCACTCCGGCGTCTAAAGCGGCTTGGATGTTCAGCTCTAAGATGGTCGCCCAGAGTCTCCGACGGATCTCGCCTTCACTGATTCAGAAAACATTATAGTCAGTAATGGCGATCTATGCTGTTCAACTTCACCGAAACTTACAGAATACCCATCCTCTTGAAATGCCTCGGATCACGGTGTAGGCCCATTTGCATAGCCGTCCGAACGACTGTTCCCATTGATATCCATACGATATCTCCCCCAACGGCAAAAGCCTGCCGAGCCAGGATCAGCAGACACTGCACCTGTAGGCTACCGATGCTAATCCGATTCTTTTTCATAGGTCCAGACAGCCATTCTTGCGCGGCATATAGCCATTGACGTGCTGTCGAGTAGAGATCCGTTGCGTCAATGGGATCTGAGTGAATTACAGTTCCAATGGCTGTAACGAGCTGGATCTTGAGTTGAAGGATATTTTCAGCTTCCGTAGGGGCTCTCCAATATTCCTCATATTCATATAAGAAGGAAGGAATGTGTAGTATACGAAACACAGACTCAAAGCGAGTGACGTACATGCGTACCATTTGGTCGGCGATCTCTTTCGCGATTGATGGATAGGCTTGTGGAAATGGGGAGCACCTGCTTGGTCGAGAAGACTTGATAGTTTTGGACAAGAGTTTGCATTTTTGAAGGAGGGAAGCGATCTCCCACTTCAACCGTTTAAGGGCTTCATTGTCCAGGGAAATCACGATTTCAGGATTCAGCACAGCCGCTGTCTTTTGGAGCTGTTGAATGTTAGCCAAGAATGTCGAGGTATAGGTGGGCGGCCGGTGTGCACGGCGTACCTCAAGAGTAGCATTTGTCCAGTGGCTCTGGCCGAACAATCTGGATTTGTTTAAGGAAATCCCCCCTTCCCACGGACCAGTTGTGATATTGTCAAGGTTGGCGTTGGTGGTTGGTCCGGGGTCCGAGGACCTCGCAATGCTACGAGAGGGTTGGCCAGTGAGTTGTGCGCCTGGCACATCTACAGTGAGACGAGATGCATTCGAGGCAGGACTAGGTCCTGTCCCAGCAACAGAAGCCTGTGCCGGCGTAGCATGAGGTGCATGTACATGTCCATGGACAACTCGGTTGAAGGAAGCACGCCCGTTGACAATTCGACTGGCTTGAGCTAATCCGTGACCGTAATGGCATTGTTTCTTGGAGAGGACACAATGACCACACGGTTCCGATCGATCACATTTTACCTTCCTTCTCCTGCATTCCTGGCAGGATCGGGCGGGCCGACGTCTTTTTTTCTGATCTGGCAGGACACCGTCATTCCCCAAGGAAGGAACCATGGATCCGAAAAGATGGGGTAGTTGTCAGTGTAGCATGGCGCATGCTTGAGCCAAGGAAGGGGCAAGTGATTGAGCTCGTTACATAGAGTCCCAAAGCCGACCACGTGGAAGCAGTTGTAATTAGTTGTCGGGTTATGGATTTACGGATATGGGTTCGTCATCTCCGTCCGGACTAACCATTCTGCTGCGGGGCGTTATGTACTTGCGAGCTCTGCACTTCGTCAATTTCAAGACCCCTGGGTAAGCACGGAGTAGGAACTCATGGGGGAGTCGCTCGGTTTCCACTCTTCATTTGCCGTGGAGGCGGACAATGGCTTCGGCCTCGTCGGAGATTCTTATGTCCGCTCAAGCCAAGCGTAGGGCTTTTCAAGCACTCTGAAAGTCTGTGGGATTGATTTGCAGGATTTTTCATTACACCCCCAGTTGGTCCCCGATGGAAAGAGTGTCAAAAGTAGAGCAGATAAGTCGACTGATGATAAGCATCGTTAGCAGAGCGCTTAGTAGAGCCTGCTGTTCAAAAGCACAGAACATTCTGATAAGCTGCATTTTCTCGGTCAAACTTCGCTCGGTTTCAGAAGCACAACTCGGTGTCGTCCCCTCCTAGGTCTGCCTCATACACCTCACCTGTGGCATCTTCCTCATACTCCGGCTCATAGAATCCTTCTGCAGCAGCACCCTCCTCGACATAGACTACTTCCTCGCCTGCAGTCTCTGTATAATATGTCTCTCCGTAGCCTACGTCGGCGAAGGTAACAACTTCGCCCGCACCACCGTGGTCGGCATACGCAGTCACGTTATTCTCTTGGACATTACAGATGTCAACATTCTGGCTCTGATCGACGTAAAAGTTCTGCTCAACACAGACGGGCTGCTGCGCCGAGGCCATTTGTGCTTGAGCAAGCATCATGTTCTGAGTGTCTGCATTCTGCTGTAAGAGTAGCTGATCGGTGGCGCTTTGCTGAGCCATTTGCATCTGCAATTGTGCGAACATGAGGTCTGGTCCATCTGAGGTTTGCTGAATGATGGTCTGCTTCTGCTCGATAATGAGGGTCTGCGGATCGCTTGTCATTGACTGAGTTAAGGCATACGGCCCTTGATCAGCGTATGTGACTTGCTGGACCTGGTACATGGGCTGCTCCGGCTGATATGGGATGTATTGGACGGAACCAGGTTGGCCCACGGTTGCCGCAGGATTACCCGACGGTCTTCCAGCGACGGGACGCTGTGGACGGGTAGTCGCTGCTTGAGGGAGAGGTCTTCGAGGTGGACGTGCTGTTCCTGAAGTGCTCGCTGGCTGACCCGTAGCTTGTGCGTAAGAGGGTGGGCAGACGGAAGCATCAATAGTCAGTGACCCTTGTGCCTGGACCGAGATCAGCGGGGTCGATTGTTGCTGAGATGCAGCAAGATTTGGCCTAATTGCTTGACCGGGTTGCGCAGTGGCTAAGCCCGGCACGCCTGTAGCCAGAGAAGGTGGAGTAGGAGCAGCCTGGGGCGAGTGTTGTTGAACTTGGACGGTGATGGGTGTGGATGTCTCAGCTGGGGCAGCTTGTAATGCTTGAGTTGATGATGTCGAATGACAAGTCGGACGTGGTTCGAGAGGTGATGCAGCAACAGGCAGAGTATTGACCGTAGCTCCATCCTGTGCCATGGGTGCACTGCTCGTAGACTGGCTTGCTTGACCAGCCGCAGGAGCTATTGCCGGTGTTCCTGGCGATGTCATTGATGGAATCTCAACACTAGGATTGAATGATGCCTGGACATTGATGGATGTTTGGTTTGAAAAAGAAGGGTTGACTGAAACTGATACCGGCGGCACTGGTCTTCGGGCAGGAATCCTAGTAGGAACAGGAGCGGCTGCTTGAATTTGACTTGGCAGCGGCTGAGTGGGCGGGCGGTGTGCCATGTTGATCTGCTGCTGCTGTTGATATTCGTAGGCGTGAACTTGCCCAACAACCTGTGGCTGTGGTTGACCATCATAAGGAACAAATGGCCTCATCTTCGGCTGGTACTTCCCCTTCTTATCTGCTGCATCAACCATCTCACCCATAACACTTTTGACGGCCCGACCTGTCTTAACACCCAAGGCGCCGGTATGGACCAACATTTTCTTAGAGGCCTTTGCCATCTTCTTGCGGCTAACAAGAGTGTGGCCGACAACTTTGGCCGACCTGGTAGCTACGGCTGCCCCTGAAATAGTGGCTTCTTTCATTGCAGAAGTCGTCTGTGCGAGATCAGAGTTGAACTTCTGTGAGAGGATTCGAGTATTGTTCTTCTCAGAGAGCTGGTGAACTGCGTAGGCCTCTTCAAATCCAGGTATAGCTTTCCTCGCCGCTTCAGCATTGATGCCCATGGTGACTAATGGCGGAGACTGTGGTGTGTGCCCAGGAACAGTCTGACTCCGAAAAAGGTCTGGTTTAGCTTGAGTTGCTACATTTCCTGTTGCCGTTGAGTATCTGCTGAGCTGCGGCATCTGCGCTTGCTGAGGATGCGGCCTTGGGACCACCTGAGGCCATTCTAAAGAACCTCTCTGCGTCTCTGGGTGAAAGAAAATTGTCTTCCCATCCGGCGTTTGCGTCTTTATCCATCCAGGAGGGAGAACCCGTACTACCGGCCGAGCATAAGAGGTTTGATGCGTCGCGGAGTTGTAGTACAGTGGCCTGCCGGAGCCGGATGGATCCTGCACGACCATCCAGCCTTGCGGCAGCTGGGGGAGTGGTGAAGCTGCCACAGCCGGTTCTCCGAGTTTCTCATAGCTTGATGCCATTTGGTCAAAGAGCAGTGGGCTTTATCTGTGACTGGCAAAAGAAGATCATGGCAGGAAGAAGGAAGAGGCGGGAATTAAGAGCAAACCTACCTTGGGGGACTGGCGGGCATCCAGTCTCAGCCCCATTCTCGTCCCGGATCCAAGAGCTGGCATGCAGACCCAAGACTTCTTCGCGAGACCCAAGAACACCATGATGGAAAAGGATGAGCATGATTGGAGGGCGAGCCTAGTCGGTCTACCACAGCTGCGGCAGACATGCGTTAGGCTGCGCTGTGTAGGGATCTGAACCCGATCTCGCGGATGCTCAGTCGAATAGGGCTGGAGATGGCAGAAGTAGCCGGATCCAGCCTTACAGCCTCACAAACAATCCGAAGAAGGGTCGCACAAAGTTCGTGAATCGGTTGTCCGCGCAGGTGATCAGCACAGCAGGTCGAACAGGCAAGTGGGTGGCAAGTCGACTTCAAGTTTGTATCCTAATTGCAAGAAAAAGAGCGTCGACCATCGGCGCCAAGATTTTCCGTTCCGAAGGCAATCTGCCTGCGCCAAAAACTATTCACTTGCTACTCACCTCTCGCTCACTTATTTCGATAGTGCACAACCTCTAGCAGCCAGCACCCTATTCGTGTAGCCGAAATGCCCGTCGTCAAAGGAGGTGTATGGACCAACATCGAAGATGAAATTCTTAAGGCCTCGGTATCCAAATATGGGTTGAACCAGTGGGCTCGAGTTTCGTCGTTGCTTGCGCGAAAGACACCCAAGCAATGCAAGGCAAGGTGGACAGAATGGCTGGACCCAGGCATCCGCAAGATCGAGTGGTCAAAGGAGGAAGACGAGAAGTTGTTACACCTGGCCAAGTTGATGCCCACGCAATGGCGAACGATTGCGCCCATCGTTGGAAGGACAGCTACTCAGTGTTTGGAACGCTATCAGAAGCTGCTAGATGAAGCCGAAGCCCGTGAGAATGATGAGTTGGGGCTTGGAGGTCCAGAGGGCGGAGAGACTGCTGCCCCGACGGGCGATCAGGTTCGAAAACTGCGCCCGGGCGAACTGGACCCAGATCCAGAATCGAAACCTGCGCGCCCCGACACCATCGATCTCGACGAAGATGAAAAGGAAATGCTTAGCGAGGCTCGCGCGCGTCTGGCAAACACGCAGGGAAAGAAGGCGAAACGGAAAGCCCGTGAACGACAACTCGAGGAATCGAGGAGATTGGCTGTGCTGCAGAAGAGACGGGAGCTTAAGAATTCTGGCATCAATATCAAGATCACCACCCGCAAGAAGGGCGAGATGGACTACAACGCCGATATCCCTTTTGAGAAACAAGCTGCTCCCGGTTTCCACGACACACTAGACGAGGAGGCGAGGAATGATCGTGAGCGGGAAATGTTCGATCCCCGCAAGCAACAGCTCGCAAGAAAGCGACAAGGAGACGCCGAAGATAGCGTCGATGCAAAACGACAAAAACAAGACAAGGGCAAAGACTCGGCTGCCATGGCCGCTGCTGCAAGAGCTGGACAAATGCAACGGCTGCGCGAGGCGGAGCAGCAGAGCAAGCGGCGCGCATTAAATCTACCAGCACCCCAAGTCAGCGAAGGCGAGCTGGAGGAGATTGTCAAGATGGGTGTGGCCGGCCACCGAGCGGTCAAAGCAGCTGGACAGGAGGACGGAGACGACCGTGGACTGATCTCTCAATATTCGAACATGGTCGGAGCTACACCCATTCGAACTCCTCGGGCGCCGGCACAGGAAGACCATATCGCAAACGAGATCAGGAACATCCGAGCTCTCACTGAGACACAATCTTCGTTGCTGGGCGGCGAGAACACTCCGCTACATGAGGGAAGCAGCTCTACCGGCTTTGACGGAATTGCTCCACGAAGAAACGAAATGGTCACACCCAATCCGATGGCAACACCTCTCCGTCAAGCCGGAATCGGAGGCCAATTCCCTGGTGCTACTCCACTACGCACGCCACGCGACAACTTGATCATCAATGAGAGAGGCGAACGACAACTGGTACCACAGACTCCGCGAGACATGCGCCTCGCAGAAAATGTGGCCCGACACTCACTGAGAGCCAAACTCGCCTCATTACCTAAGCCGAAAGAGTCAGAGTGGGAGCTTGAAGTTCTACCATCTGAACATGAAGAGGCCGCAGCTGGACCCGCTCCAAGCCAGGAAGACCAAGAAGAAATTGATCGTCGCGAACGTGAAGCACGGGAAGCGGCGGAAGAAGCAGAGTTCAAACGGCAGACCCAGGTCTATCAACGAGCCCTGCCTCGGCCCGTCAATGTCGACTACAACTCTCTAGCCTCAGATGCCACATCTATCACCGACCCTATTCGAGCAATGATCGCCCAAGAAGCTGCTCTGCTGATGGCTCACGACGCTCGTAGATTCCCTCTGCCCGGCTCCAAAGTCGTAGGAAAACCTCCCGAACTGGACTCCCTACCAGATGAACTCCTAGCACAAGCCCGCCAGCAACTAAAAGAGGCATGCAACGAAACGGAGCGGCAATCCTACGTCGAGTCCGTCTATTCCTTCACCTCATCCGAAGCCGGACCTAACGCCCTTCCTCTCAAATTTTACTCCGGCACAACCCCTGCCGAATACCTCTCGGCGTTCCGCACCGCACAGCAAACCCTGCTCTCGTCCGCCGCCGCGGGCCAAAAACTCGAAGACAAGCTGAAGCTGCATTTAGGCGGCTATCAAGCTCGACAAAAGTCACTCAAACAGAAGATTGCGAGCGCCTATGCGCAGATTGAGGAACAGAGGGCGCAGTTGGATAGCTTCAAGACACTGCAAATCAACGAAGAGGGCGCTTTGGCCAGGAGGCTAGAGAGACTGAGGGACGAGGTCACTTTTGTGATGCGACGCGAGAGGGAGGCACAGGAGGATTATCGGGCCGTGAGGGACGAGGCGAGGGCTTTGGAAGAGCGCGCCAACGGGGTCAATGGGACGAATGGGCTTGTGCATGGGAATGTAGCCTCCTAGACTCTTCACCACCCCGAAGGCAATGTGCAAGGCTTTCCGAGCAAGGGGCTCAGCTGCTCCGCACGTACATTGGTAGACAGCAGACTTCAAGTGCTCCCTTCTTCCGATTCTGTGACGTAGCTCTTGAGTTCTGATTTCCCATTCCCCATTCCCCATTCCGTGATACAGAGTACGAGACACTCTAGCGGAGATTCGCCTGGCCTTTTCATGTCCAAACAAGAAAAAGCGGGGGAAGCCAAAATGTGATGCCCTGCGGCTCCGCACCCCAAACACCGACACCAATCATGAGATGCTCACCTCGTGTACGAGTGGTGTGAGAACCACGAGACCAATCGCGCCGGCGTGACCTGCACACAGACCACACAAACATGGAAGTATGCTTTCCTGACGACCGAGTCCCGAGAAGGAGGAGGCGTAACGGTCCCCTCTCCCCTTCCTCTTCTCATCCCCAGGCGGTACAGACGTGTGTGCATAGGCATATATAATTAGCTAGCTACATTGCTCCAGTGGCCGGCTACGGTATGTGGACAATCGCGACTGCTCGAACTCTCCGGACCGGGACCAGCAGACTTGGCAGCGCTAGACTCAACGTCAAGCTCAACTCAGTGAGATTCGGATCAAGGTTCTTGAACATGAAGGCCCTCGTGTATCAAGGAAATGAAAAGTACGGGCTTGAAGACCGGCCCGTGCCAAAGATCAAAGACGCGTCGGATGCGATCGTGAAAGGTACGGACGGCATTTCTTCACCTCTGGGTTTGAGCTTTAGCTCGAGCCTGAAGCATCGTGATATGTGACTAACGTTTCGCGCCCACAGTGGTGTACACGACCATCTGCGGGACGGACACGCACATCCTGCACGGGGATGTCCCGACGTGCAAACCGGGCACGATTCTCGGACATGAAGGTTAGATTCTTGAGCCCTCCTCCCTAACCCGCGGAGACCCATGTGGACCGACGACGTGAATTGACTGACAGCGAGGACAGGCGTGGGCGTTGTCGAAGAGCCCGGCCCCGGCGTGGCTCGCTTCAAAAAGGGCGACCGCGTCCTCATCAATTGCATCTCCAGCTGCGCGACGTGCAACTACTGTCGGCGGGGCATGCCTAGCCACTGCGTCAGCGCGGGCTGGATCCTCGGCAACACCATCGACGGCACCCAGGCCGAGTATGTCCGGATCCCGTTCGCGGACAGCGGCCTGCACCACGTACCAAAGGGCGTGGACGAAAAGGCGCTGGTCATGCTGTCCGACATCTTTCCGACGGGACTGGAGTGCGGCGTGCAAAACGGCAAGGTCCAGCCCGGGTCGACGGTCGCGATCGTCGGGTCCGGCCCCGTCGGGCTGGCCGCCATGATGACCGCGAAGCTGTACTCGCCCAGTCTGGTGATCATGATCGATCGGGACCCCAGCCGGCTGAAGGTCGCAAAGAAGCTCGGCGCAGACCACACCGTCAACAGCGCCGAGGCCGACCCGCTGGAATTCGTGATGAAGCTCACGGACAACGTCGGCTGCGACACCGTGATGGAGGCGGTGGGCGTGCCCGACACGCTGGAGATGGCGCAGGATCTCGTCGCGCCCGGCGGCACGGTCGCCAACGTCGGCGTGCATGGGAAGAGCTGCGTGCTCAAGGTCGAGAAGCTGTGGGCGCAGAACATCTCGCTGACGACGAGGCTGGTCGACACGGTCACGACGCCCATGCTGTTGAAACTCTTTGCTTCGGGCGGCATTCAGCCGGGCCAGTTGATCACGCATGAGTTTTCCTTCACCGACATGGCACAGGCCTACACGACGTTCAAGGCCGCTGCGCAGCACGACGCACTGAAAATGTTGATCAAGGTGTGAAGCCCGTCTATGTATCTATCTATCTATGGCGGTACGTTGTCCACGCGATACTTGTATGCTAGTTAAAGTGCCATGCATGTTGATAGGCAACGGTTCATGCTCAACATCAAGCATTGAATCCCAGTCCTTTGGCCTCGGCATCTCCGATGAGCGCGCTTTTTACCTCTTCTTCGCCTACTCGGAGTCTGACCTTGCCTGCTCGTTCGCCCTTTGCTCTCGCTTCCATGGCAATGACACCGGCCTCCACGAGCTCCATGGCTGCGCCGCCCAGAGCCAGGATACGGGGCATGACAGCCTTCGAGGTGCTCCGTACAGTGTTGTCGTCTACAAGCAGCAGGAAGTCGTGTATAGCGTTATTTTCAGCGACATGGGCAATGCGTTGGGCTTCAGCTGTGACGTCGCCGAGGGTGCATTCCGCAACGCCTGTGCGTCGGCTGCGCGCAAGCATCGCAGCAAGGAAGAGCTTGCATGCCAGGGGTAGGGACCGGAGGTGTTGCGCAATAGGAGATGACGTTGCCTCGTTGATGGCCTGTTTTATGGTGGCGATGGTCACGCTTGCCAATTGTTGCTTCTTGTCATTGTCATTGTCGTTGTCGTTGTCGTTGTCGTTGTCGTTGTCGTTGTTCTTGTCCTTGACTGCGGGTTTCGAAGCCTTCCTGCCCCTACGGCTCGGAGTCGTTGCCGCGACGTCCTCGTCGTCCGCTGCGCCAACTGCATCTTGCTTCTCTTGGGCCTGCTCTGCGATTTCGACCGCTCGACGGCAGATGTCGAGTGCGCGTCTCGCGTCGCCGGACACGGCCGCGACTTTTCGACTCGCAAACTGCACAGCGTCCTTGTCGACAATGTTGCCCGGCACTCCTTCCAGCCTGGATGTTATGATCTCCATCAGTTGCGTGTGTGTGTAACCTGGGAACGTAATTCTTGTGAGACCTAGGCGGGAGCTGATCTTGTTGGATAGCGTCCGCTCCGGCAGATCCATCGTATTTGCCACTGCAAGGACAATGAGCTTGGAATGTCTCATTGCAGGCCAGTTGAAGAAGTTGTACATGACGCTTTGGTTCTTGGTGACAAGCTGGTCGAGTTCATCCATCAGCACCACGCACGGGATGCGGCGTGGAGACGGGTGCGAGAATTCCTGCTCCAGAAGGCTGAGTGCATGATGCGGACTGACGCGGTCGCCCTTCAGGGCCTCCCACAGCAGGGAGTATGACTGGTGTGGTTCTGTGACTTTCATCCCGTTGATCTCGACAAAGTTGAAGTCGTCGAGCTCTTCGTTCAGCACCGCTTGATGGAGCGAGGCGACCACCTCACGGACTGTGGCCGTCTTTCCCGTCCCAGGCGTCCCGGAGATGTAGATGCACGCTCCGGAACCGTCGACAATGGCAGAGTAAAGGTGCGAGTAGACCGAGCTGAACTCACTGGACCGACAGGGTAGAGACGTTGGGACAGCCGAGACATGCAGTGTTGCGCGTGCGTGCGAGTAGGGTGTCGACATGTACTGAGAGGGAGAAAGAATTCGGGTCCCCAACGGTGTTATGTCGATTGGCTTCTTGATCATGATCCGCTTATGCGTCGGTGTTGTGTATTTAGACGGCTTTGCAGAAGACTTCGGAGTGGAGACCGTGGTAGAAGCCTTCCTCTTCTTCGATGGTGTCCGAGGTTGATCATCCGCCGTCTCCTTTTGCTGGTATTCGAGATCTGCCTTTTTAGCCGGCTTTTTGTTCTTCAGTTTCGTCTGCTCCTTGATCCAGTCTACCAAGGCTAGGATACTCTCCGGTCCCGTGTAAATCTCTTCCCAGACGAAATCCTCGGTGAATTGAAGTGTCCGTTGCTTGACCCCGCGCCGGCATAGGATGGTCTTTGCATAGCGATTTGCCGCAGCCTTCGATTTCGGCGGCTGCCCGCCGGGATATGTCTGGAGGAAGGCGTCCTTCGACAATACGGTCGCTCTTCCATTTATCGCCGTCAGTGGGTTTAGGTTGAAGTCTGCTGTGATATAGGATTCGTTGGGCAGCACATCCGGAAGCTTGGATCGTTTGCCGGACATCAGCTCTTCCGGCGTACAGAACCACTGGATGTGGACACACATCTCTTCCTCCCCATCTTCGTTCTTGTCGGAGAAGTCGCAGGCGAGTCCGACCCAATCTTTTCCCTGCTCCGGCGATTTCAACAACACTGAATCTCCTATCCGGACGGAAAATGAACCCATGCGGGCGCCAACGATGGGCTTCTTCTCCTCGAGAGCGCTAGCTTTCCTTTTCTTAGAGGCTTTCCTCTGTTCCCCCGAGATCTCCGGTTCCTGATCCTCGTATATCCAATGCCAGGGATGATCCTCATAGCCGAGTTCATCGTCCGAGTCTTCGCGTTGGAGGCCGCCTTTCGTCAGATACTCCTTCTGCCTAAGCGGCGTCTTTGCGACCAGTAAGGGCATTATGTTTAGGTCGCAAAATTAGAGTCTTGCGCGCCTTCGCCGACACGAATCGTTCTCCGATATGCAGTGACGGAGTTGGAGTCTGGCTAACAGAACGCGTAAAGTCGCGAGATTGCGCGTATTAGGTAAGCAGCAATATCGCCATTCTGAGTTAGCCGCGTCTGGGCACTGGAAGTTGCCGACGATTTGCCGGCATTCACGGCCTCGTCACTTCAAGCACGTCCTCGCCTCTTCTGTCTGCGATGGTCGTGGCAACGTCGGCGAAGGTATCCATCAGGTAGGGGAGGACCCGGCACGGCGTAGGCTGATCTATACCTGGAATAGTCTTTGCTGCGAACAACTAGCCTTGAGTCCTGGATGAAGCTCACGCAACATTTGTCCATCGCTGCTCGCACAATATTTTTGGACCGCATGACCATGGGCGACTTGCAATCTGGAGTGGTTCTAATGATCTTTATTTTGGCCGTCATCTTTTGAGACTCTTTCATAACGAGGTTCAGGTTGAAGAGTACGAACCAGGCTTGTCAATGTGTGCTGGACAAAGCCATCAAATCCTATCCAGTTTGCTCAATCGTCACCGTCCGACTTTGACACTCTCAGATCGACGTTACCGTGCGTCTTGGTACCGCAAGAGCTTGCTGCCTTGTCACTGGCGTTTGCGACAGCTTGGCTGGGTGTCGGACAGTCTGTCACTATCCTGCGCAATCTTCCTCCAAGTATATATTCTTCTCCGGTTTGCTGAGAAGACTTTCACCTCTGTTACTTCATCTTGTGCGCCACTTTTCTTTCCCTAACGCTTGTGCTCGTCGTTGGCAACGGAACTTGTCAACAGGAGCTTCGTGGGAGATTACCATCTCTCTTCTCTGACACGACGTCACAAGCCATCGCGATGTCTGAGTGAGTCAAGTCCAGCTTCTGACATGATATCATGCACTGACGTCTCGATCTAGCCACGAGGCCGATGACCTTGATCTTGAACGTGCGTCTCCGTCTCGTTACCGTCTTTGTCGATCTTTGAGCGCGGAAAAGAATCTGCGAGACTAATTTTTCACAGGCTGGGAGGTGGCGAGTTTGGAAGGCGGGTCGGCCTTTTCTTACGCAGCGTCTGAAGTCTTCTATCAAGGTACAGCTCAGCCTGCAGCCCATTTCTACCCCCAAGCTGGCGCTCGCCGGGGACCAGATCCACGAGGAGGCTATCCTGGTCGGCTTCAGAATGGCCTGTTTCCCGCACCGAACCGCGGCCCCCAGCAACCGACTAGATTTGTTCAAGCCGGAAACGCTCCAGTCAGACCGAGACAGCCACTCCCACAGCGCTTTGTAAACAAAACCACAGCAGAGCTTCAAGCCGAGAACGGTCAAACACCTGATGGCCGGTACCAGCTCCTCTCTCCAGCGTGGAGAAACCTAGTGATGATGGCCTTGAGAATCGATAGGGCCGCTCAACCCCAGCCGAAGCAGGTCCTGAAACTGATCATGCGTGAGACCGAAACGTTCATCAGAGAGCCTGACAGTAACGGCCAGGTCATCCTCATCTGGGGCAAGGATGATCGAGTGGCGACGGCTAAGGACCAATTGGCAAAATGGGAACGCGATGTACGTGATTCGACCGTAGCGGCTAAATCGGCGGGTTGGCACAAAGAAAAGGCGGTTGATGGCCGCGCTGAGCACCGTGAGGGTCGCCAGAAGCAACAGAAATTCCTGAGGGATATGAGGCAGGAAGCCGAAATCAAGTACCCCGTCGAAGTTGTCTTGCTCTGGCCCAAAGACCTGGATATCGAGGAGTTCCAGAGCGCCAATACTGATGCGATCGATCATTTCAGAAGCCAGTTCAATTGCCGAATCAGCTTCCCGGATTCTAATATCGAGAACATCACGATCGCGGCAGAATCCCAGTCTGACGCTGCTTCCCTCAAGGAGAGAATGATCAATCTGATCAAAGAGACCATTTCGCGTCGAGACCAGCTCGTCACGGTCAATATGGTCCATATACCAGACTTTGACATCTACCGAGACAGAGTGGGGCTTTTGGATCTCGATCCCAGAAGTGGAAGCTACCTACCGACTCTTCACGGCCAGCCTGCAGCGGACAAGGAGCAGTTGAGCAAGGAGCGCCGGCAGGTCCAGCTCGGCAATCACAAGAAGATCAAGAAAACCATCGACGCAGCCATCAAGAAGCTCCGGGTATCTCAGCAGCATTGTCGAATGAGGTTCGTCTTTGGCGAACTGGGATTCCTGTTTTTCCACAAGCCGGCTGCCGGCGCTGAGACGTACACCATCGAGGATTTCTACTCCATGGTTACCAAGGAACGCATCAAGTTGACACTGAATGGCCTTCCAGTTCGCCAAGGTGAGGTGACCGACCTGCCAGACATTCTCGAAAAAATGGATGCCTTCTCCGATCCCACCGAATACTATGCCGCGTTCTTTGACTTCCCAGGCAGGACCAACAATTCGACCCTGAGACTCGAGACTGTCTTCACCCCGATGGGCGAGGACGAAACTGAAAACCTCGAGAAACGCTGGCTGGAAATCAGCGACGCGGTCCCCAAACTACAAGTCAGCCACCTGAACTTCGACCGACCAGATTACCAAGTCACGCTCGATGCGTTCCCTCTCGGGCACAACAAGCTCCGCAATGCGCAAATACGAGCCTTCCAGGCTAATATAACGATGGACCGACCTCCCAACGGCATCAAGTCTCAGCCGTGTCGCCGTGTCAAGCATCCCCAGGAGCGAAACTTGCAGTATGTCTCGGAAGTCATTTTCCTCAAATATCGCTTCAAGGACACCGACGGGGTCTTCGAACTGCGTCGCAAAGACACCTACGACCTGCGCCCTGGTACGGAGAGCAACAGTCCTATCGACACCCGTTGGCACGCATTCTACTACTATCCGGAATGGGACAATCTGATGGGCGAGTTCGCCAACATCAGACCCGGCGAGGACGTCAAGTGGGTCAAGTCGGCCGCGACCTTCTTCCCCGAAAGTGGTGATCAGTACACAGCCCTGCCTGTGGGGTTCAAGAACTTCATGAACGAGGTCGAGGAGATCCAGGACCTGTTGGCCGAGGCGATCAATCGTCTTGCCAGTAGTAGGGGAGGTGGAAGGCTTACTGGTGGGCACCCGAATGGCGCTTGAGATGCACACAAGGAGAGTGGGAGGGAAGGGGAGGGTTTTTTGGGCCCGACAGTAAGGACATGAGGCGTGGGACGGACGGAGGGAGTGAGGGAGGGAGAGAATCATATCGAACCAGGTCCGAATCGAGTGAGGGCCACCAGCCTACACGAGAGCCATTGGCGCGCGATGCCCATAAGGAGCATCATCACCATCACGCCGCGACGATCCGGCAGAGCAGAGCAGCGCCGCGTCAGCGTCAGCGCTTTTTCCGCGCCCCTCATCGACGTACATAGCCAAGCCATAGCACTAGAGCCAGCTATCTCCAGTATGCAGCTTGCAGCTTGCCACGTTGGATGCGGCCGGCAAGGAGGGAACGAATACCATTACTTGCATGTGTAACGTGCGTGCATTTGCGCGCTACGCTACAGCAAGACTTCCATCCCCCGGCAGCGCGGTATGTTGGGTCTCCTCCCTCCTTGCTATGCCATGCCAAGTCATGCTATGCATCACTCCGCTAACCACCCGCCGCCGCCACCGCCTTTGGACCCCCCGCGCCAAACTGGCTAGGCTGCTCTTCGACCATCTTCCGCCGGAGCACATCCTCGATAATCCTCAAGTTGTCGCTCTTCCCCGTCACCACCTTCTCGATGTCGGCCAGGTTTTTCGTCAGCTCGTCGATCTTGCGCTCGTAAAACTTCACCCCGTCGCGCGGTGTCTTCTCCACGAAAAACCCCGTCCCAATGTCGACTAGGAGGCTTGCTGACGAGCTTGGACCGGGACTCGAGCCCGTGCCCGTAGACGACGCCGGCGCCGCCAACGTCCCGGGGATGTATAGCGACGTGGTGAGAGGGATGAGGAGCGGGGTGCCTAAGATGGCGGCCAACATTAACCAAGTCAGTTATTTAGAACTTTCCTTGCGTGGGATGTATGGTTTCATCTCATCTCCCTCTCATGGATTTCGGGTCCTTGATCCTACGCTGGGAGCCGTGATGTCGCGCACGCACGCACACACAACATATTTCTTCCCCCTTCAAACATTGTGTAGAATGTGGAGGAAAGCGGCAGTGCAATGCAATGCAATGCAATGCAATAGACGTACCTCCGCTCTTGCCCTCCACTCCGTCTTGTATGCTCTTTATGCAGTCTCTGAAGCGGGCCTGCGCGGCGCGGAGGCGTTGGTACGAAGTGCTTAGGTGTTCGAGTTCCTGGGAAAGACGCGCTTGGAGGGCCGAGAGTTGTTGGACGGAGAGGGTCGAGATGTCGACTCCGCCGCCGCCGCCGCCTTGAGCGGATTGAGACATCGTTGGCAGAGTGAGTTGTGCGGGCAGTGTTGGAGCTGCCTTGGGGCTTGGGGTTTGGGATCGGAGTAGGAATGCACCGGGAAGTGAATTGAGGCTACAATCTGCGACGCCTGTTGCTACGCTGCAAAATAATTGCAGGGTAGGACAAGGAAGGACGGACAGAATAGCGTACACAACGTTACGAAGATTTGTGAACTGGATACGGAGTAATTACTGCCTTGTGGAATCTCGCGGTGAGGGGAAGTGGAAAGTATTCAGCCTCGTCTTGGGGTGCGAGGCTGAGGCGGGCGGCGGTGCGTGTTAGAGGACAAACCTACTGTACCGGTACTCTATAAGAGTGCAGAAGTTACGTTCTCACGTTGTCAAACGAAGTCACATAAACCACCGATCGCCTGATACTCGTGGCAAAGTCACAATCTCCTCGTCCGAAGTAAATGTCGCTGTCGAGGTGCGCATCGTGGTATTAATTACATGCTGAGAGAAGGGGTATCTTAGAATAAATGTACTGTACAATGCATGCCTTCAGCCCCCGGATCGGCTCATAATTGCTTCAGTAGATTATGCACAAAGTTAGGTGCATCTCTGATGTCGATATCCTGCTTCACCTTCAATCGCCGGCACTGTACCTCGACTTTGCCGTGGTCGAAGCCTTTCCCAATCACCACTATAACAGGATACCCAATCATGTCGGCGTCTTTCAGCTTCCACCCCATGCCCTGATCTCGGTCATCGATTGTGGCGTCCACGGCACCCAGGCCGGTCGTGGACAACTGATCATACAGCTGCTCTGCGGCTTGCAGTCTTTGGGCGTGCGACGGTTGAACAACGATGACAGCCTCAAAGGGGGCAATAGCCCTCGGCCAATTGAGGCCCATCCCGTCGGAGAGGCAGGATGCCGTAGCTGCAATCAGTCGAGAGACACCGATTCCATGGCAGCCCATTTCCACAGGCGTTGGAGGTTTGCCGCCTTCCTGCTTGGTCGCAAGCCCAAGTTTCGAGCTGTAACGTGTGCCCAGGTGGAAGGTATGGCCGACCTCGATGGCTTTGTCGATGCTCAAGGTGCCCGTTTTGCATTGTGGGCAAGGGTCTCCGGCTTCGAGCTTCAACAAGCTGTTTGGACCTATTTGCTCTTCTTCTGGAGCTCGGACCGCGTAATGATTGACTCTGTCATCCAGGAAATCGGAGACACATGAGCGAGGAATCAACCCAGCAGGCACAGTCGAATCGAGGACGTAATACACCATACGCCGCATCGGTTCGTTGTTTCCTGAATGGTCACCCAGCATTTTCTTGAATGTATTTAGAGGACCCTCGACCCCTGTGTCGATATCCAATGTGCCGCTCAAGACCGCTTTGACGGCATAAGGGTTAACGGCGCGTGTTGCTTTTTCACGCGATAAGGCTTGCTCGGGGGCGTTGGCAGCAATGACACGAACCAGACTCAGCCGATCTGTGCTGAGAAAGTCTTCATGGACGAAGGCTCCCGGACTTCCGTCGTCGGCGGAGCAATTCTGCAGTAAATCTTCAACGCTCTTGAAAGGTTCAAGCTTGTATGGCGGCTGTGAGACGAATTCTTCGTTGCGTGCGTAGTCACATTCTGAGCATGTGATGACAATGTCCTCCCCAGCAAAGTTAGGAAAGTGATATTCGTGGCTGAGGTTGCCTCCCATATCGCCCGAAGTGGCCCGTGCTTCGATGTATTTGACCTTGAGCTCGTCGAGGAAGCTACGGTACGCATTCCGGATCTCATTGTATGTTATGTGCGCCGCCTCGGGACTGGCGTCAAACGTGTAGAGATCTTTCATCAGAAATTCACGTCCCCGCAGGAGTCCGCCACGCGGTCGCTTCTCGTCGCGGTACTTCCTGCTAATCTGGTACAGTCGAATGGGCAGTTGTTGCGGAGTTTGTATGAGTTCGGCGAGCAAGCTGGTGATCTCTTCTTCATGCGTCGGAGCGAGCAGCCATCCTACGTCCTTGCGGTCTTTGAAGGTGAACATTTCGCCGCCCGTCTTGAAGCGCCCCGATTTCTCCCATAGCGCCTGGGAGGAGATGGTGGACAGTGAGACCTTAGAGGCTTTGACCGACCTCATGTGTTTGTCGATCAATCGCTCCAATTTTTCCTGTACTCGCAGGCCAAGGGGCAGCATCTGGAAGATACCCGCATACGCCTGCCGCAAGTAGCCGGCGCGTATGAGTAGCTGGGTCGCGTCTGTAGCAGCATCATGCTTTTGAACATTGACTGTTGGGATCCAGAAATCAGATATGCGCTGTCTCGAGTCGTTATGGGTATGGCGAGCTCCTAGCAGGCGCAGTGAAGGCGACCGCCAGGCTGTTCCTCGCCTTGGCCAACATCGCGCTCGGAGCTTCATTGCGCGACAAGCCGAGTTTGAGATGTCGTCATCGGCAACCAGCTGGACCTGTCAGGAATGAGGAAGCAGGAATCAGCAACAATAATCAAGATCCGACAGGGTGTCCCTCAGATCTCCGGACAACACAAGCCATGAAGGACGGTAAACGATCAGAATGAACAAAGGGAGCCTAAGGGGGCGGGGCTTTTACAGCCAATCAGACGCGGCGAATCTCGGCCACGGCAAAGCAAATTCGCAGCTTGTCGCTGCCTCCAATTCCGATCCTCGAGCCCAATCCAGCGGCCGTCAACATCGCAGCCCTTGTCGCCCTCTCCATGTGGTGTCCCGTACCCTGACTGAGATGCTGCATCCTTATGTGGATCGTTACGAGAGCGAATGGTGCCGTGCGATGGCATCTGTCAGCAGCGAGCCCGTCGCGGTGATAGGCTGCGTCGCGCCTCCAACGTTGGCGATACCGAATTCCCATATCCGTCTACTGATGCTATGCCGTTCTTGTTGACATTTCGCGAGCTCGGATTATGAATTTCAACTCCACGTTGAGGCTACTGCAGGACACGTTATCTCAAACTGCACGCCCCTATGGCTACAGAGATGCACCGATCTGAAGTTGGTAATGGGATGGGCATGATTCGTTCCAGGGCGCTGCCCTGGCCAGTATCACACGCAGAAATATCTGGTTTTGGAAGCGTTGCACGAGCTGAAATTGGACAGTGCGAGCTATGGCCATACTTCGCGTTGCCTTCACTCCGCTTTGTTCTCAAATACACCCCTCTGAGTGGGTGCATTCTCAGCCCGCGGGCTTTGCTTGCATGCAACAGCCTCCCTAACTCCCAATTGCCCGAAACAGAGGCGGTATGTCGATGCCGGCCGTCGAGCTGTTGACATATAAACTGGCAAGCTCCGCCGCGAGTGGCTGCAGTTCTCATCTCCAGCAACTTGCGCTCTCCTCAAATCAAGAAACAGAAGCACCTCCATAGCGGCATCTCTCCCAACATGCCGTCCAACATGTCCCTCAAGGGTCTCTCCTTCCTCGCGGCCTTGGGCGTTGCCGCCGCCTTGCGTCCGAACGACACAACCATCTGCGACTACTACACCCCTCTCATCCTCGGAAAAGAGAACACCGCTGCAAGCCAGCAGGAGCTGATGGCCTTGATCACCCACACCTTCATTCTCGGCAACTACACCACTCCTAACGTCGGGGTCAAAGTCGATGGAATTGCCGGGCCGAGGACCTTCCAGGGTCACGAGGTTAACCTGCTGCCGTACTTCACTGGTGGCTACGTTTCTTCCAACGTGGGC
The DNA here is from genome assembly GCA_016110215.1 of Capronia americana. Classification (NCBI taxonomy): domain Eukaryota; kingdom Fungi; phylum Ascomycota; class Eurotiomycetes; order Chaetothyriales; family Herpotrichiellaceae; genus Capronia; species Capronia americana. The sequence continues at coordinate 227,350 of JADWQD010000006.1, read as the reverse complement.
GGGAAGGCCTCAGTTGTGAATTATCTCGACGATGGAGGTGCCGATGCTCTCCTGGCCAACAAGCCAGCCAACACGACCAAGTCCAATCAATAGTGAGTAATGTCCAATAGTCCCCCGACACTCTACTCACCACTCCGGGTACAGCCGGCTCCTCACCCACGTCTACCAATACTTCGGCGACTTCTACGGCTGCTCTCAGCAAGGCAGCGATGACTTTCCGCACTACCAAGGTGTGGCCAGCATGTGGGAGGTTCATAAGTAAGTCCTCGACCTACATGCGGCCCAGCCCCTCATGATCTGACATGTTCAAGATTCATGGACCCCAACCTCTTCGAGGCCTCCTACTTCAACGACCAGATCGCCATCGCCGGACAGTCTATCGGATTTGAGGATCCAGATGTGGCATTCACACGAGCGGCTCTGGAGGCGACCTTCAATTCCCGCTGCCTCGCCCCTGCCACAGTCATTCCTCCGTCTGCCGGACCACAGTTGCAGAGCATCTGCACTGACGTCAACACCTGCCCACTAGCCGAGAACGCGAACTGCTCGGCGTATCCAGACGGTGGTGTCCTCCAGTACCCCGCCATTGCCAATGTATCGCTGCTAGGAGGTGTTCCTAAAGAGAATGACACCATTGGTCTCAGCACGGCTTCAGCTTCGGGCTCAGGCTCGTCTGCCACAGCGAGTGTTAGCTCTACGGCTAGCGGGTCAGCAGCATCCCCTAGTGCGTCTAGCACCGGAGCAGCTGCTTACACGTTTGGTACAGGAAACCCCCTGGCAGGCTTGGCGGCAGTAGCTGGCCTCCTTTTCGCGGCGCTGGCCCTCTAAGCGACGGCGGCTGGAAAGAGTGGTGGTAATGAGCGACCGGTGGGGATGCAGATATGCACGACCGATGGAGAAGTTTGAAGTTCGTCATCGCCGCGATCGGTGTAGGACCTGCCAGAGGGGGTGGCTGGGCTTCAATGTGAAGAAATTGACATGGTAATTCAGGTGCATTGCGACGATGCGAGGCGATGTGGTTTTGCAAAGCATACTAATCCCAACCTAATACGTTCTCCGTCGTCATAGACAGGCATACATACAATGTAGCATGTAACACGTACCATGGACTTGTGACATTGACAACAAACCATCTCTACCCAGCTAGCCTTGCTGCCACTGCTGTCGCAGATCACCAACGTCCCTATCCATCCACCCAATAAGATAGACCTGCCAGAACCCGACCCCACCACAGGTCTCCAAGCTATATCCCGCGCAAGACACATTGCAATGGCGCATGTCGACCTCGGAATCCAGGGCCGGGAATTCGTCCCCGCAATAACATGTCGTCCCGCCAGTTGTGGCCATGACGGGCTTGTTCAACCGTCGGCATACGGTGCGGCAGTATCCTCTGCTCTGAAATACGTAATCGCCCTGACACTCGAGGGGGTCGCCTTGGCTGTAGCAGCCTAGCGGGGTGATTGAATTGGGTGTTGATGTGGTTTCGGCTTGGGCGGCTGCATTCATGGGTAGAGAATTGGTCGGCACTGATCCAGATGCCGATGCCGGTGCGGATGACTGGGCGAGAACCGGCGGTGCGAGGAGAACGAAAGGCGAGACCAGGAGCAAGATCAATATGACGGGGCGGAGTATTGTCCGGGTCATCTTAGCGAGATAATTTCTGCGGACACGGTATTCAACAAGATGGAAAGCAAGATGGGGAAGTCAGGTCTCATCACTACTTGAAGTACAGCCACCAACTTGCGATGTGCGCAGGCGTCACAGAGTACAGAGTAATTAGTCGTACGAAGTACAGTGACAGTTAAGTTCAGTGACAGCGTGCGAGCCTCGCGAGGCTGGATGGAGATAATTTTCTCGGCGTTCTGTAAAATCCGCCCGACAAGTGGCCGGTGGACTTGAGATTTTTGGGAGGATTTCTGCGACTCCACAGCACTTGCAACTCGATGCTGGGAACTACACAATATTGACTGCTGACCACCAGCGAGAACAGCAGGCTAGATGTCCAGACCGAGGACGGCCGCCAGTGGCGCCAATGCTATCAGATCGAACAAATCTCGACAGAAGCCTTCGAAATCCCGCGGCGAGTCGAAAGATGAAGAGGTCAAGGATTTGCGCACGACGATCCAGCGCCGGTACCTCCGCGATGCAGATATTGCCAAGATACAAGATAAGAAAGATGGCTCACAAAGGAAACCTTTGAAGGGGCAGAAGAAGGGTGAGAACACCGACCAGTCAGTGACTGAGCGTGGGAAAAAGCGGGACCGCAATGGCAGGGTCCTCAGTCAGGACAAGAAGCCTTCTGGGCGAGATGACGCTGCGGCAGAAGAAGACTCGGACGAAGATATTCTGGCGCAAGAGATGAAGAGTTTAGGTGGCACTGCGGAAGACTTGGATCTGCTTGCGGACGCGGACTCGGAGTCAGAACTGGAGGGTGATGCTCCTAAGAAAGCCGTGGAGAGCCTGGATAAGGGAATGAAGAATATTCTGAAAGAGATTGCTCTTGCTCAAGGGGAGACTGACGGCGACGAGGAAGTCGTGGGTGATGTTGAAGAAGACGGCCCAGACGGTGAGGGTGAGGCGCCCGAACTGGCCGATATATCCAAGCCGACTGCTCCAGATCACAAGACTGAACAGACGAAGAAGGGAAGGAAGATTCAGACCCAATTCCTTTGCGAACCAAAGCCAGAGTGGTTTGACGTATCGGATCCAGACGTCGACACTGGGACATCGCCCAAATATACCATCTCCAAGGACTCCATCGAACAGCTCCATGAATACGCCCAATCTCTCCTCGCTGAAGAAAATCGGAAATTCAAAGAATCTCAGCAGTCATCCTCCGCACAATCATTCTACAACACCGTCATCACGTCGGGAACATTGTCCGACAAGATCTCGGCCCTGACTCTGGCGGTACAAGAATCGCCCGTCCACAATGTCAAAGCGCTTGAGACATTGATCGTTCTTGCCAGCAAGAGAAGTCGCTCTCAAGCAGTTGACGTGCTTCGAGCTTTGAAGGACCTGTTCGCGCAAGGCTCCCTGCTCCCTTCGTCTCGGAAGCTTTATGCCTTTCACGCACAGCCCACGCTTATATATTTCTTTGCGAACGTCAGGAATTGGAAGAAGGGGCAGCAACTACCGGACGGTCTCAAGGAGGGTCGCCTCGTTACATGGGCTTTCGAGAGTTGGCTGAAGGAGCAATACTTCGAGATTCTGAAGATCCTGGAGGTATGGTGCAACGACGAGATTGAGTTTTCTAAAGCCAGGGCGGTCAGCTACGTTTACGAGCTCCTCAAGGAGCGCCCAGAACAGGAGTCAAACCTGCTCCGTCTGCTGATCAACAAGTTGGGAGATCCGGTCAAGAAGATCGCCTCTCAGGCATCTTACCTGTTGATGCAGTTGTTGATCACCCATCCGGCCATGAAAATGGTGGTTGTCTCGGCTATTGAGTCCGACTTCATCTTCCGGCCTGGTCAAAGTTTGCATGGTAAATACTACGCAGTGGTCACCCTCAACCAAACAGCGTTGAGTGCGAAAGAAGAGGACGTGGCTGTCAAACTTCTTGACATCTACTTCGGCCTCTTTACTGGGCTCTTGAAAACTGACAAGGAAGCGGCTCCAAAAGAGGAGGCTGTCCAAGAGCCTCTGTCCCGAGGAGAACAGCGCAGGAAGAAGAACAAGAACAAGAACTCCCAATCTACACCGGGCCAGGCTCAAGCCGAAGACTTGCGCGACAAACTCATCTCGGCAATCCTCACCGGCGTCAATCGAGCATATCCATATACCAGTGCCAGCAGCAGCGCTTTCTCTGACCACCTCGAGACCCTCTTCAAAGTCACTCACTCGGCCAACTTCAACACGTCCATCCAGTCACTCCTGCTCATTCAACAGATCTCCCAAGCGAGTCAACACAAAGCTTCCAGCGATCGCTTCTACCGCGTCCTATACGAATCCCTTCTCGACCCACGGCTCATCATCGCATCGAAACAGCAGCTCTACCTAAACCTGCTCCACCGAGCCCTTAAAGCAGACCTCCACCTAAATAGAGTTAGAGCCTTCATCAAGAGACTCACCCAGGTGCTAACACTCCACGAACCGAGCTTCATTTGCGGCGCGTTCTTTCTGATCCAGGACCTGGTGAAGACCTTTCCCAGCCTTAAAAGTCTCGTCGACGAGCCGGAGGACCATGAAGAAGACGATGTCGAAGTTTTCCGCGACGTGCCCTCCGAAGATGAGGATGAAGATCGTCTTGCCACTGCCACTGCCACAGACCCCCTTGCAAGCAATCCTCTAGCGGCAGACGAGACACCCCAAAGAACATCTACCTACGACGCGCACAAACGAGACGCCCTGCACGCCAACGCCTCCAACGCCTCCCTCTGGGAGATCCTCCCATTCCTGGCGCACTTCCACCCGTCCGTCTCCGTCAGCGCCGAAAGCCTACTCGCCCACCGCCCCCTCTCAGGCAAGCCCGACCTCAATGTCCACAGCCTGTCGCACTTCCTCGACCGCTTCGTCTACCGCAATCCCAAGCTCTCGCACACCGGCCTCCGCGGCAACAGCATCATGCAGCCCATGGCCACGGACAATAAAGACGCGGTTCTCCTCTCCGGCATTACTGCTCGCTCTCTACCCGTGAATAGCGAACAATTCCGCGCCAAGAAAGCTGACGACATAGCCGCCGAGGATGTCTTCTTCCATCAATACTTTACCACGGTGAAGAAGTCGACCGACGTGAAGAATGCGGAGAAGAAGAAGAACAAGTTGCGCGATATCGACGACGATGGAAGTGCCGCGGACGATGAAGACGAGATATGGAAGGCCATGATGGCTAGTGCGCCGGACCTGGAGGGCGACGAGTTTGAAGACGACGATACGGATCTCGACTTGGCGGATCTGGAGTCCGGTGATGATGTTGGGTCAGACGTTGATATTGAGCTCGCGGGCGATGAAGATGAAGATGACGTTGACATCGATCCGGCTTTCTTCGAAGATGACGACAATGACGACGACCTTATGGACGTGGATGACGCGCCTGGGACGTTAGCCGGGGGTCATACTGGTGCGGGAGCGAAGGCACGGGCGCGTCCCACCGCCGACAATGATGCCGATGGAATCCCAAGCGATGTGTCCGATTTTGCGGGCTTCGGGTCCCAAGCTGGTTCTGACGCCGAAAAACCCAACAAGAAGGCAAAGGGTAAGAAGAAAGACAAGGCCGAGAAGAAGAAGTTGAAGAACTTGCCCACATTTGCGACGGCGGAGGAGTACGCGAAGATGTTGGAGGACGATGATGATGAAGACCGATGAGGATCGAGGAAGGCGGTCCGGCATGCATGAATCAAGTGTGCTATGTATGTGCTTGCTTCTCATTATATGGAGAATTGCCATCCCAATACTGTACTGAGCCTTTGAGACGCCCATCCAGGGAAGTAAAGTCTTTTTTCTTTCACTTGTGAGGCATCGCGCTTTCAGTTCCATACAATACTCGTATATGTCTATATGTATGTAAGAGCTCGAAGGGCACGTCGTACGCAATGCGATCTTCCTTTGTAGCGTCTTCCACTGTATCCCGTGACGGACAGATCTCTACGAGCAGACGCTCCCTTCATATGGGGGGAGGATCCTGCCACGATGGAACATAGCATGCTCAACGATCATCCCTTGAAGGATACGGTAAGTAGTATACGGGTAGTCGTCTCTACCGCTTTTCTTGGCCTCTGTGTATTGTATACTGTGTACTGTGTACTGTATACATGGTATTATATATCGCATATTGTGAGTCGCACTCCGTATGCTGTACGTAGTCTATCGGCTTCCGTGCCTGTAATGTATCAAGTCATCCAATCATCAAATTCCAATCGATTGCGACTATCGCTCCCTCGTGATAGATTCATTCGGTAGCGCCACAGGGGTTTGTTTTCCTGGTCCAATAACGCAATCCTCCTTCACTCCTGGCACTTGCGCTCGAGCGTCGGTTCACGAAGTAGAGGAGATTTGCACAAGCGCGTGGAGAAACCACCCATTCCGTGAACGTCCACGTTTTCAAACAGGGGGAACTAATTCTCCGACATTTGTTCGAGCTCGAGGCTTTTATACCGCATTGTTTGCGCAGGTAAAGACGCCCTTGACGTTACCGGCCTCGTAATCGAGAATGATACTGTCGACGGAAGCCTAAGATCGCCAAGCACGTCAGTAATTGCTCCAGTCGCAACATGGCATCGAAATCAACCCTCGTCGGCGGCGCAGATAAAGAAACGAGGAGGACGTATGCATATGTACTCACATAAGTGCCGACGCCCAAGAAGTAAATTCCCACGATGATGATGAAAATGTTCATCAGGAATCCGACCCAGCCTCGAAGGCCTCGTTTTCTGTAGAATCCGGGGCCCAGGTCGGCCCTCCGCATTCTCAGGTACGCGACGCCCCAGAAGATCCACCCGAAGAAGGAGTCGAAGAGACTGCTCATCAAGGAGAGCAGGTCTGCGAAAAAGGGAATGACTTCAGCGATGATGAAGGCAAAAACCCAGGTCACAGCAAGGATACTGGCCCAAGCTACCCATCCGAGCACGGTGTTCTGGGTCTTGTGCTTTGTGCCCTCGAAGAGGCGGAAGAAGATGAACCGGGCGCTGACCGAGGCGTACAAGACGCCGAGGAAGATGAGGGTTGGGATCATGAACGAGAAGGAGACTTTCTTGTAGATGTCGTTGCCAAGGCTGCCGAAGGCCGGTGCCGTGTTATATTGCGTGCCGGTGTATCCATAGACTAGCATAAAAGTCAGTATGTGTCAGGCCCCCACGGGAGTGGTCTGCACGTGAACTCACCGATGCCGCCAACCAAGCTGAACAGTATGATTTCGCAAATGGTGACTAGCCACAGCGCCTTACGGAAGTCGTAAGGGTTCTTCATCTCTGCAATGAAACTAGGGAGCGTGATTTGACCAATGAAAGTGTAGCTGATATTCAGGAACGCATTCATCCCTGCAACGAAGGTCGTGCCGGCCACTGGCACGGCGAGAACGAGTGGCTCACCGCCCAACTTGACGCCGTTGGCATTGATGTGATTCGGGTCAGGGTTGTATCCGGCGGTACCATGTTTGCCTTCCGCACCGGCAAAGGCAGCTGCGAGAATGACGCTGACGAAGGTGAAAAACGCAGAGAGGGCGGCCAACTTTGAGAGAGCGTCGAAGGTCCGTGGCATGGAACAAACCCATGAGACTACGGCCCCAATGGCAGCGAAGCCAACGGTGCAAACGCTATGATCTGGAGTATGTCAGTATCCCGAGACCTTGACCAGTGCACCAATGGGCATGCACATACTGCTCATGGTATTGAGGTACCGGGAGATGGTGAGGACGTGCAGGCCTTGAATGAAGGTGTTGTTCAGAAGGAACATGACAGCGGTGAAGTACCAAGCCCACTTCTTGTTCCAAAAGAGCATCTACAAGTCTCGGTGAGTATACGTAGGTATGGACAGCGCAAGAATGGTCTTTTGGACGATCAACGTAACCTACCTGGCCAATATCACAGACATCCAATACTTCAGGGTGGCGGAGACAGCTGCACCTTCATTAGCATCAAGAACAGTACGGGGACCACCAAAAGCCGCTAAATCTAGGTAGACGGATTCCAGGTTTCGGAGGGGACTCACAATTCCCAAACAACGAGAGATGTGTAGAGAACGAACGCGGCTTGAACCACTGTAAGGATAAGGCCAGGTACAAGGCCGAGAATTGAATATGAATAAGGGAACGACATGATCGCCAAGCAAATGTACTCGGAGAACAGTAGAGCCGCGGTCTGTTTGGTTTGTTAGCAGTCGCAACAAGATCCCTTTCGGAAAACCCACCTTCTGCCAGGAGCATGTCCTATACTTGATGGCGTTGTCGGCCTCCATCGCGACCAACTTCCCATACTCGTCATCCGAACCTGATGTATCGGGCAGCGATAAGGAACCCGGCTTTGGCGGAGGCCCGATCCTGCTCATTTTGCGGCCATGCACCGTCGTCGAGCCTCTTCTTTCTAGGTCGACACTGCCATCAGGCCTGAAGCTGCCTTCGTCAGAGCCGGGCTCGTTCTTTTCACGCAGATGGGACATGTTGATCTTTGACACGTGCAAATTGTCGTTGGGTCGTTGAATGGACTAGCTCAACGCCACTTGACTGCGCGAATGACCCGTATGAAACAGGTGAGATGAAGAGAGTTGGGTATTATAGAAGCCGTCGCGTGCATATGAATTCTAATATGGTGGTTCTCTGAGGTACGGAAGAACAGAAAATGGTCCTTACACGAGAAGTCAGCCGCAATGTAAAATCTGTGCGAGGATGTAGGGTTCATAAAGGCAAATCTCTGGTGGATTGGGTGAAGAAACTAAAGGGATCGCCGGGCCAAATCGCAGAACGTGGACAGAATCGAGGACTCATGGTGTATAGACTGGGAGCCCACGATGGAGCAGGGTGACGACAGAGGCGGCTGGGTTGTGGGGTGCAGTAGCTGGATGATGGATATCTAAAGCGAATGACAATAGGCATGGCGCCCGCTGCGGCGTGCGAGGCATCTGTTAAGGTTGGTGAGAAAGCTGAGAGAGGCACAGATGAGCGGGACGCGGCCCGTCGAAGACAAGGGGACCCAATCGAGGAGAAGCAGGGGAGAAGGAAAGGTCTGACACATCTCTACTCCGTCGGCGAAGCATAACCGCCGCCGCCTCCACAGCGTCCAGAGGAAGTGGGACAGAGAACGAGCGGTTGAGGAATCTGAGATCGGAAGCAAGCCTCCGTCGAGGTTGGGCGGGTCAGTTCGAGCGTCAGCCAAGATCGACAGCCTCTTGACCAAAGCTTCAGGTTCACATCATTTAGAATTGTGCGCAACAAGAGAGTTTCGGGACTGGCTTCAGGCCAAGCTCGGCAACAAGATCCTCCAAGAATTGCTTCGGTTGCGCCTCATCGCTTAAATTCTTTGCGAGAGTGTGATGAACAGGACTCGTCATTAAAGAGTTTATTCTGCCACGCTTCTCACCCCTGCCTCTCATCAGGCCGCTCATTGTGCGCGGGATGTAAACTACCGCCGAGAAACGCACTCGATGCGTCAAACACGCCGAAGTCACCGGCTACTTACTGTTACATCAAAGATGCGCCCATCGCAGGTCTTCAGCAACGCCGACCTCGAAGATTTAGGCGCTGCCGTCTTTCATGGAGGGCACCTCCCAGCGTTTATTTCTGCTGCACGCTTCCCAAGCGAGGCAAGTTTTCGCCAAGTCCTGCTGCAGGCTACGATTTGCCCTGCTCGCTGCAGCTTGCCTTAGTGGCACCACGCCAAACAATCGGGGCGCTCAATGCGATGGCTAATCAGGCTGGAGATACGGGTAGGAACTGTAGAATATATCGTGTGCCGCAAGCCGATCCATCCGTCGATCAAGGAAAATGTACTTAGTACAGAGGACATAGCGCTGCCTGAATACGGAGTATGGAGATGTCTTCTCCACACACTGTTCTTAGGAAGCCCGTGCCCTCGGCATCGGTCATCCCTGAAGCTGCCACGTTGAGTCCAGCGCCCAGCCACATCTCGAATGGTAGGGAGATACTGGAAGAGGCATCTCCAGATGGCAATCAAAGTGCAACGTTACCCGAAGAACAGCAGGATGCCTCCCCATCAGCGCCTGAAGCTTCGCCTACCCATGCGCCTGAAGCTTCGCCTACCCAAGCGCCTGTAGCCACCGAGAGCCGCATAGAGAAGCAGCCTCAATCCCAGAAGCCTAAGAAGTCGAAATCCCTCATCCGGACATTCAACATCGGTGGTTCGTGGAGCTTGGAACTGTGGTCCACGATTCTGGCATTCGCGGCATTTGCTGCCATCGTCGTCGTGCTAGCATACTATAATGCCAAACTACAGACGACCTGGCCGTACAGCAGTCTCACTTTGAATGGTCTGGTCGCTTTACTGGCCTCAATCGCAAGGGCATCGTTGCTTGTGAGCGTTGCTGCAGCCATCAGCCAAGGCAAATGGAACTGGTTCGTTGGCACCACACGGAAGGGGCAAAGGGTGCTTCATGAAAGAGAACTGGGCGATTTCGAGAGATTTGACGACGCCTCAAGAGGTGCTTGGGGTGCTCTCCAGCTGTTGGTGCGGAAGCCTTTGCATCTGGCTTCGCTTGGAGCCATCACCACCGTCTTGCTGCTAGGTTTCGACACCTTCGCTCAACAGATCATTGCCATCCGCTTTCGTGACGATGTCGCACCGTACCAGAGTGGGCTTCCAGTCGTTCCGAGGAGTGAATACTACGACCCAAGCCATTTTATCACGCAGACCAGCGACTACACAACCGTCGGCGATCTCAAGCTAAAGTCTGCCGTCTACAACGGCATCATGAACCAGAACCAGACACAACTTCCGTTGACGTGCTCGACTGGAAATTGTACCTGGCCAATTATTCCAACCGTGGCAGTATGTGGAGCCTGCGTTGACCTAACCTCCAATATCACCAAGCAGTGCAGCAGTGACTATTGCAATTATACTCTGCCCAATGGTGCGTCTCTCGACGGTCGAATAACCGACATTCCCCTGTCTGAAGTGACAGCCCGACGCAACTTCTTCAGACTATGGAGCCCTTTCACCCTGGTACCGATGAGTAGGAGCTGGACGGACACCATTCCAGACGTACCATCCTACATCGCCCTCTTCCAGTCCCTTGGTGCGGCGTATCCGGCTCAAGACCTGCGCACGGTCACAGCCGCAGAATGCGGTCTTTGGCTTTGCCTGCAAAGCTGGAACGTATCAGTGCTCAACGGCGTCACCTCTTCGCAAGTCCTGCACACCTATACCAGTGCACGTGCTGACTCTGTCTTCGACTACAACTTTACTGCGATCCCATATCAGCAGTTCAACATCGACCCTCAGAGCTTGGGCTATGGTTCTTCTAAGGCCTCTCTTCAGGCCATTGCAGATTCCGTGAACCTGTATACTTACGGCAACGTCACAGGTTTCCAAATGGCTTCCGTCCCCGGAATAGCGGACTCATGGCAGTACGACCCCAGCAGTGACACGATCCAAGCATTCTGGCAGGCGTCCGCTTCACTAGAGACGTACACTTCATTCATTGAGAATTTTGCGGTCAGCCTTTCCAACAATATCCGCCTCAGCTCACCGGCACCGGCAAACAGTTCAGCGGACTACGATTATAACGGCAGAGCATACACTTCCCGGGCATACGTACATGTGCGGTGGGGTTGGATAGCATATCCCGCAGCAATGACAGTTGCAAGTCCAGTTTTTGTGCTCTTGACGGTGCTACAAACGAGACGCAGGAAAGTAAAAGTGTGGAAATCCAGTGCTCTTGTGACTCTCTTCACCTCGGTGACGGACGAAACTGACCGCATCCAACATGTGGCTGCCGAGAACTCGACCAGTGCAAGCCGACTTGCCTCCGCCGTAAGGGGTTTCGAAGTCAGAGTCTTGGAACACGCTGTGAATGATGAACCGAACCTTCGACCAGGCTTCTGGACGCTGACGCATCACTGAGGTGCCACTGAATCCAGAAGACCGGGATATTCATGGCAAGGACTCCGGCAAGGGAGATGCGTTCGTAAGAACCTGTTACTATGTTCCATTGCAATCAATGGGCCGTCTTCGGAGATGGCCCAGGTGATGAAGTGTCGCCATAATGTATGCTGGCCGCCTGATGCCAACACTGTTGCACGGCTACCAAGAGATGTGCACTTAGCCGACCAACTAAGTAGGAGGGAGTCGCGACTACGTTTTCGTAGATGGCCGCGATCGGTAGCGCCGCGTCATGTCATACAAATTTAGCGGCAGGAACCTGTCAGTCTGCATGTCAAAAAGTCCGTAGTCCGCAGTGCGCAGTCCACAACAGCAGTCAAAGGTCTCTTGGTAGTGGAATTTGAGATTGGGTCTATTGTATTCCCTGGATCTGACATGTAGTGGAGTGGTACTCGTCGCTGGTACAAACTGCAACTCCACATCTGGCTTCTCGATTCTTCGTCCCCTTCAGTTCACTACCGCCCCTTCACAAAATCCACAACGCGCCTTCAAGTTCCCTCAATTGCTGCATTCAGACCCACCGCCTACGATCCCTTCACACCAAATTTCCCTCCCTTCGCACCCTCCTTTGTGCTCAACAACAAAGGACTCGACGTCGGACCTCGACCTCCGCACCCGCAGCGCTCCGTCACTAAAATTGCCCTCGTTCGAATTACTGCCGAGCAAGAGCGAGGGGGGAGCTGGACAAAAGTTGGGAGAGGCTGGGATGAGTCGGAGGGATGAACAGGCATCAAGCCTTTGCCAACGGCTACGCCGCCAACAAGAAACGAGATGACGACGTCTACAACCCTTACAACGACCGAGGTGACCTCGAGAACAAGTACATCTTCGGAATGCCCGACCTACTCGAGGATGAAAAAGCAGATCCTTGCTTTAGCCGAAAATTCGAACCACGAAGAAGAGCATTGCATAGCAGGTCTCGTCTGATACGGCTGGGATTGTTCGCACTCGCCGTCCTCTCGCTAGCCTTCTATTTCCTTTTCCCCTCCTCATCGACCCTCTCGCTGCTCTCAAGCAGCTCCACCCCCTCCTCGTATTACGACGACATAGAAACATTACGATACTACGACCTAGAGGACGTGCAGGGGACGTCGGTAGGATGGGAACGAGAAGAACGGGTCCTGTTATGCACTCCTCTCCGAGACGCCGCGCCGCATCTGCCCATGTTCTTCGAACATCTGAGGAACTTCACCTATCCCCACCACCTCATCGATTTGGCCTTTCTTGTCTCCGACTCCAAGGACAACACCGAAGAATTACTCTCTCGTTTGCTCGAAGAAGTGCAAAATGATCCCGACCCTTCCCAGCCGTACGGCGAGATCTCGGTCATACACAAGGACTTTGGACAAGCAGTCAGCCAAGACGTGGAAAGCAGACACGGGTTTGCTGCACAAGCCAGCCGGAGAAAACTCATGGCACGGGCACGGAATTGGCTGCTTAGTGCCGCGCTGAGACCGTACCACAGTTGGGTCTATTGGCGAGATGCCGATGTGGAAACCTGCCCTTATACCATTATTGAGGACCTGATGCGGCATGACAAGGACATCATTGTGCCCAGTAAGTCTCCTTCTGGACAGTCCCCTCGGCTGTGCTAACCTACGATTATAGATATCTGGCGGCCCCTTCCGGACTGGCTAGGCGGTGAACAACCCTACGACCTCAATTCCTGGCAAGAATCCGAGACCGCCATCGCTCTGGCCGAGACGCTAGATGAAGATGCTGTCATTGTCGAAGGTTATGCAGAGTATGCCACATGGCGGCCTCATCTGGCCTACCTCCGTGACCCGTACGGAGACCCGGACGTTGAGATGGAGCTCGATGGTGTCGGCGGGGTTTCCATCCTTGCCAAAGCTCGAGTGTTTCGCGCCGGGGTCCACTTCCCAGCTTTCTCATTTGAACGACATGCCGAGACCGAAGGATTCGGAAAGATGGCTAAGCGCATGAAGTTCTCAGTCGTCGGTCTACCGCATTACACAGTGTGGCATTTGTACGAACCCTCGGTGGATGATATCAGACACATGGAGGAAATGGAGCGAGAAAAACGTGAACGAGAGAAGCAGGAGAAAGAAAAGGCCGAGCAAGCAAAGAAGCTCGACGATGAGTTCAAACAAGTCGGCTCGCAGTGGGAGAAGGATAAGGAAGCCATGATGGGAGGCGGAACCAAGGAGATTGACGACAGCCGAACCCCGATCAAGGACGGCGAAACAACTGAGAAGAAAGTCCCAGCTGCCAAAGACGAGGACGCGGCTAAAAAAGGTTGAGTGATGACGAGAGACACGACATTAAATCAATCAGGACGGCCATCTGCAACTGATCGGTGAGAATACAACGGGTCGGAATAACAAGCAAATGAGTTTAGGAAAAAGGAAAGACTACGGGATATGGGATAGAAAGCGAGCGATCACATCAACTTCAGCAAGCATATGCATCAAAGAACGCGAGTTCAGGAGTTCATTGGTCATCCGGGCCAAAAGGCACCAGGGCAGTCAGTCGGTTTGTGGGCCATGTCAGAGAGAAGCCTCTCTTCACCTGTACACGACAAAATATGGGAATGCTGGCGGTCATCGGTCGATTGTGACATTGAAAGAAAGTCAGTCTCCAAGCTGTTCACTGGCATTCAAGCGGATCTGAAAGAACACATCTGCACATCTGTCTTATTATATTGTAGCAACGCAATAAAAATCTATTGAGATATCACATGACAACCTATCCGGCCCATATTGATCACGTGATCTGGCCAACTCGTGCTGACGTCAGGCATATGCAGACGCGTCTCAATCCGGACGCGTCGGCCACAAAAACTGACAGTGCTTGTGAGCGGCGTGAGCCTTAAGCGTATGGGCACTGCGCACGTGGTATATTAGAAGGCTCGAACGGCACAGAGCAGGGAGCTTGGCCACACCCTCGTAGCCTGGATTCTGGGATTAAATCCGGTCATAACCATGGCTTCTTCACAATCCTCACTCTTCCCCGTCGTCCCATTCTCTACAACCGTCCCGCAGCAGAGTTTCCGCCTCCTCGAGCTGTCGCCTGAACTACTCGACATCATCGAGGCACAAAGACAGACCGCAAGCGAGAGACGAAGACTGTGGTTCAAGGCCACAACGGGCTCTTCATCATTCGCCTCCACTTCTGCTTCGACCCGGCGGGGCCTATCTCAATCGATAGATGGGCGGGCGGAGGAATCGGATAAGGAGGGCTTTTTGCATTTGTGCTCGGACGAGCAGATCTGGGCTGTCAAGCAGGTGAGCACGAGCAATAGCGTGTATGTCACGCGGACGATCTCCGCGGAGGAGATGCAGAGGCAGCGAGATGGGGATGGCGACATGCTCATGACGGAGGCAGCAGAATTCGCCAGTGCAGAGGAAGCCAATTCTGGTGACTCGGACCGTTCGGCCTTCACAAGTAATGACGGGATCACGGCAATTGCGCAAGTCAAGAATATCCTCGAACTCATCGAAGTTAAACCCTTGGATGGCGACGTCGACAGAATGCTCCGCGACATGGTGCCCCTCTATGGCGATGGAGAAGACGAGGATGATCAGCGTATCACCGGGCGTGTCGGTGTCAGTGTCAGTGGCGCGGGATTATCATCGGACGATCGGTCCGGGACATCACTGCAATATATCTTCGACAACGTCACCGCGCCAACGAAGACTATCTTCGAAGCAATGAAACGACTCTTCGTCTTCGGAATATCCCCATCGCCGGGACCTGCATCCCGAGCCACCGAGTATGGACCACAACGACGAGAACGCACTTCAACGTTGTTCATCCCAACCGCAAGCCTGCTCCTCAAATGCTGGAAGGTCTTCATGCAACAATGCGCCATTTCAGAAGTTCATCTGGACAGACAAGCAGGACTGGAGTACTCGGCCCTACGAGGACTGTTAGACGAGATAGTCGATTCGTCAGGTTCGCAATTGAACGCAGAGGCAGAAGCAGACCTGCAAACGAACGTCATCGTTGCAATACTCCGACACCTCTCCCTCGACGCGGGAGACTACGCTCGATACGGTAGAGACGGGAACTTCAACTTGCCGATACCGAATTTCCACCTTCCCCCAGGTTCTGATTCCGCAGATTTGCGTATGGAATTGCACGGCAATGGCAATGGCGATTCGAACGACGCGACGGGTACCAGCTTGAGGTTGAGGCTCGATCCCAGCAAGACACGCGACGTAGTGGGTCATTGGCTGCTGCGGTCTCTGGGCGGCAAAACACAAAAACAACCCGTCGGACTTGCGCAGTTCGTGTCTCAGTGGGGGGAGCTCCTTCCCGAGTCATGGACGCGCGAGTGTGATCCGCACGCCTTGGTCTCGGGCTCCCCGGAATGGGAGATCCGGAAGGATAGCCAAGGGGAAGAGGTCCTCCGGATGTGTTCGAATGGCAGCGACGCCGCATCGAGCGCCGCTCACGCAGAACATGCAAAGTCCCAGGTTCGCAAGAGGGGGAAGTGGCATGAGAAATTCGGGGCCCAGAGAACGGCTGCGGTGAAGAAGTGAGATTCACCTATGTAGATGGATGGTTGATTACTGGTAACTAGATAGTCACTTTTGGCTTGGCTTTCAAGGAGCTTTTCATTTCTGGTACCTAGGTGTACATAGAGTTATACAAGTACTTGCGCAGTATACGCGTGCTGGATATGTTCGACTTTGTGTAGACTTTGATGTACATCCGATTGTAGTATGGTGTACGTCCCAAGTCCAACAACCCTCTAGATTCTAGGTTCTAGGTTCCATCTTCAGTTACTAGATACTCTCTTTCGTTTCTCTCTCTCTCTCTGTGTTTGTTTGTATGTATGGGAATTCTTCTCCGTCATATTCACATGTATTTACTATCTGTGGACGGAGGGTCTCGAATCGGTAATGCACTCTTTTGCCAACGACTCTATCTTAACCGCTGGAGTACAATCTCAATCTCAATCTCAATCGCCAATCACAGTCACGCTCAATGTCAGTGCTCAATCTCAACCTCGATCTCAAATCCCAAATCTCAAGCGACCAACTGTCTCAGCTTGCCCTTCTCCTCTTCAGACAACTGCTCGAATAGGCCGAGGAACCGCTCCTTGCCAGCTTCGCCCTTGAACCAATTGAGCAAGTACTCGGCCGTCTCTTCGTCGCGTGCTCGACTCCCCGTGGGAGAGACGCCCGAGCCATCGTCCCCAAAGTCCTTCGCCAGCGACATGAGATCGCTACGTACAGCAGCGCTGGCCAGATCCACGGCCCCAGCGGACCCGACATCCTCCCACTCGTCTGCATCGTCGGCCTCGTCGTCCTCTTCGTCAAGCGCGTCCGCCGCAGCCTGCGCGGCCGCCAGGTCCGGGAACCGCGACGTCGCGGCACTGGCCAACTCGTCGACCATGATTTTCAATATCTTCAGGTCCGCGGGGATACTTGAGAACCGATCCGGGTTGAGTTTCGCCTGGCTTCGCGTCTTGATGCGCCCGCTCTGCGCGGCGTCGACAATCAAATCGCCCTTGACATGCACGGCGCGCACGCGCAGATCATGCAGCGCGAAGACTTTACTGAGTGCGACAACGTTCTGCCGGACTTCGTCGAAGCCGGCGAAATGGACCGAGTTTTCGAGCCACCGCGTCAACACCACGGCGAGGCCGTTCTGGCCGTTGATGTTCACCTCGGCGAGGAAGTCGACGACTTCTTTGGGCGCCGCGAGCGCCAGGCCCGCGAAGACCATGCACAGGCTCTGGATGAATTGGATGCGCTCCGCGGTGGCGAGGCGGATGGCCACCGCGCGCAGCAAGTCCATGAGGTAGGGGCCCATCTTGTCGGCGCCAAACTTCGAGACCAGAGACGAGGCGAGGCCGCCGACTTCTTGGCCAGCGTTCTCGTCCACGTCCGCGGAGTTGAGCAGCCGGTTGATGATGGTCAGCGTGACTTCGATGCTGGATTTGCCGGTGCTGTCTCTCCATTCGAGGAATTGTGCTGTGCCCTTGCTGAGCATGTGATTCAATGCCAGCGTGGCGGGACGGACGAGTTCCGCCTCGGTGGCTTCCATCAACACTCTCTGCAACTTCGGCATGACGGCTTGCACGAATCCCGCAGGCAGTGGATCGGATCCGAACTCGGCGAGCGCGGAGACCAGTTCGGCGGCCAAGTTCGTCAGCGAGGATTCTTGCGTCATGTTGGCGATGTCGAACGCGCCTGTTAGGGAAGGGATTGTCCTCGCGCACAGGCGGATGTACTGGTCCTGACCGGCGGTGGAGACGGAGGAGACGATTCCCTCGAATGCTTCGGTGAGGAGCGTAAAGAGCTGGAAGTTGCTCGCGCCGTCACTTGCCAGGGTGAAGAACAGGTCAATTGCGTTGCTGTCGGGTGATGTGAGTGTCGACGTGTCAAGCATGATGGCGTCGCGGAGGAGTTGGATCAATGCGGCTTTGACGTCGTCGGCGTCTTCCAGTTCGTCTCTTAGATCCCGGCTCGAAATGAATTCGCCGATGACATTGATGATGGCGGATTGCATAGGTCGTGTGATGTTTGATGGCAAGGCTTCGATGTAATCTGGCAGGATCAAGAAGCACGCAACTTTCACCACGTCCGAGGGATCGTTTACCGAGGCGGTGATTGCATTGGTGAACGCTGCGGCGCCGGCGGAGGCGTAATCCGCGTTGTTGCCGGTGATTTTGAAGAAGCATCCCAACACCATTTGAGCCGCGGCACGCATAAACAGGTTAGGATCTTGCAGTGCGGAAGAGACCTGTTCGAGAATTACAGAGGCGGTTTGCGGATCGAGTTTGCCAGAAACTTCTTCCATGTCCTTGAGGGATTGGTTGAGCAGGTAGAGCAGGGATTCACGTTCTTTCCACGTGGCAGCGGGCTGAAGGTGATGTTGGTTGAGATGTAGCATCGCGACGATGGGGAGCTGTTTTAACCATTCGCCCAGACTCCGGACTGCGAGCTCTGCGCACGCTGCTCGAGGCGTGTAGTTTGCCGTCACGGAGGAGGCTTCGCAAAGGTAGAGGTTCGCATCGTACTCCCAGAGCGCTTCTTCCTCCTTGGGTATTCTGGCGTAGAGAACAAGCACGCGGATGAGTTCTTGAAGCCAAGGGACGGTATGTTGTGCGTCGCCGAACTGCTGCATTTGTGCGGAGAGTTCCTTTCGGACAGGAGGGGCTTTGATGGTGATTTGGAGGAAGTCGAGTTCTTCGAGGACCAGAGCGTCGAGGCTGCAGGGGAGATTGTCGCTGTCGACGAGTTTGCCTTCTGCAGAGCCTTCGATGAAGAGTTGCGCATAAGGCTCGGCAAGTCTCGATAGTTCTTGCCACACGACTTCAAAGAGGGCGGTTGCATGGGGCGAAATGGCCTGTACGTAAACCGATCTGAGTTTGTCCAGCGTCTAATATGCAGTCAGTGGTGTTCCCCGGGGTGATATTGTGTATGGACGTGCCTTGACTACTTGCACCTTCAACGCCACCAGGCCTCTGAGATGTGCATCATTCGACTTGACTATCTCTGGCAGCGGCTGTTTCAGTGTCTCCATGAAGAACGGCATCCACGCTTTCAGGGACTCGGTCAGAAACTGCTTCACCGCCGCCCCATGATCGGCCATAACCATTTCCAACATCTCAAAGCATGCCCGAAAGACATTAAGAGTCATTGCCCTGACTATCAAGCCGCGATTGTGGTCCACCGCTACATGTTGCAGACCGTTGACCAGGTCACGAGCGACAACGAAGAACTGCTCCTCAGTTAGACCCTCGTCGACCAGTTCTGCCAGCACACGTAGCGCGCCGTGAATGGGCGCATCGTCAGTCGAAGTCTCTAGGATGGTGAGCAACGAGGGGAATAGGGTAGGCCATGCGTCAGGAAAATCGACGGTGGCGATCTTGCTGGCTACACCGGCGGCCAGAGCTTGAATGGTGGCGTCTTTCGGAGCTTGGTTGCCCTCGAGCGTGCAGATAGCAAAGACTTGCTCGCGTACTCGGGCCTTGGCCTCATCACTCAGATACACCTGCCCTGTGAAAGTCTCGTCAAACTGTGGTGACCAAGTGGTGGAGACATAGTTCTTGAGGGCGGTCAATGCCGCTTTCCGTGAGCTGGATTCGATATCGTTGTGTGAAGCTATCGTCAGGAGCGCAAATGGGAACTCTTGTTGAGGGTACAACCGCAGAAGACTCTGCTCGGCATCTCTAATGACGGCAGTGTCCGGGCGAGTTGTTGCTTGGAGAAGCTGGAGGACCTGCTGCTCCATTGTCACTAGCGCGAGGCTGGGTCAGTGCGGGAGCGGGAGAAGCCTTGACGAGCACAGGCTTGGGTTTATTTCCTCTCCGTTGCAGATGCTTTGGAACTGGTGAGGCTCGGCGTACAGACAAGGTTTTCAAGAATATGTAGATGAGAAGCTGGCCGTGAAGTTGTTGACGGGAGGCCGAAACCAGACGCGGGTGAAGTCTGCGCAAACGCGTCGAAACGGCCAAGCCTTTCAGCCTCCCCGGACGTGATTGGCTGCCTGTTCGTGGTACGACTGCCTCGTCAGTGCTGGATGAGTAGGCAGATGTATTGACAATAGAGGAGGACCTTGAAAGATCTATATCGGTCCTCGTATAGCAGGACAATCAGATCAGAGGACTGTCATTTCTTCGGGTGAACAGAGCGAGTTGGATTATCACCTTGTCGGCATGCCCACGTTGCAGAAATGTTTCGTCACAGCCATTGATTGATATTACTAGGTACTGAGCTCCAAAGTCTTTAGCACACTGACACATGAGTGACCTCCTTCTCGGCCAGTCAGTGACCCAAGCCCTATGACTATATGTACAGCACCACCTTCTTGTCGCCATCGTCTACGCAATGTGACACAGTCAATGTTATTATGTATTGCGGGGCGCTCGCGCTCGCCAAACGACGCCCAAAAATATACTACTTCAGGGTAATAACGATACAAAAGAATAGTCTTGTTCAAACTTCGGGCATCGGGCAGGTAATCTCATTCCCCCAAGGGCATGCTCTCCAGTTGATCGACCAAACTCCGCCAATTGCTTGCCTGTAACTCAGCATACTTGACCCGCTCTTGACTCCAGTCCTGATGCATCCGGCTAATCGCGTAGATGGTTGTCTGGAAGGTCACAATCTCGTCCCTCACACATTCTTGGATGAATACCCCTCGTGCGTGTTGCTGCACAATACTTTCTTTATCCGCCATGATGCTGCTCTCCACTTTTTCGATTTCACCTGGCTTCACTTGTCCTGGTGGTTTTGTCCGCAGTTGCTGCAGCTTGTTCTCTGAGGTTTCGATCCGTCGCTCAAGCTGAGGGATGTTGTCCCTCGCAAGTCGGTCCCGTCGGTCGAACAAGTCGCGCATGGACACGAAATTGTCGCGAATCGACTTCAAATCCTCTGATACCCCGGTATCCCAGGCCCTGGCTTCGTCCTCGAGTAATGTCTGCGTAGTCGCGAGGTGCTTAGCCGTCGACTTGATGCCTTCGTTCAGAAGAGGTACATCGTTCGGATCAATGGCATAACTGTCGCTGGTGGCGTCGGTAAGGTGAGAAACTGCCTGAGAGAACTTTGCACTGTCTGACGCAAGTCCCTCATTGCGTTTGACCAATCGTTCCATCAAGATGCAGAGATTGATGTATACTTCCGCCGACCGTCGCACGCCGACGCGAACTTGCTCGAAAAGATCAGCGAGATTAGATGGCAGACTGTCTTCCAGCGTAGGCGGCAAAGCTTTGCCGGTGAACTCTTCTTGTACGGAGATAGTTGCCTGCTTGCGCCAGACCGCAAGTTCCTGAACAGGGGATCAGTCTCAAGCTGCGCAAAGGTGCATTGAGAATAAGAAGCATACCGTCGGAACAGTCAAGAACATGACCACCAGGGTCTCCTGACTCAAAACCGGATGCTGAACCAGCGCGTTAGTGAATCGAACAAGTCCTCGTCGGCGCTTATCGAGAAAAACTCCTGCATCAGCTGTGAGATGTGACCCGTTAACTAATGATCATAATCAGCTCCAACCTCGTCCAGGTCGGGTAATTCTTACCTTGTACGCGTTTAGGAGGCAGTAGAGGTAGCCGTCTGAAAGGATAGCGCTTTTGCAAGCAGTCAAGTAACCAAACAAAGTCGCTGTATCGTCTGACGACACTGCTGCCTCTTCGAAGTGTTTTGACCTCATAATTGTGATGCTGAAACAAAAACATGCCTTCCTTCTCGGGTAGCATTGTTATCGCGACGCTCTCGCCCGTCCCCGGTGGTAGACTGATGCTTTGTGACACGGCACTTTGTGGCTCGCGACCTGGGCGGTTCGGGTTATCCCCAGGATCGCCAAATCCCCCACCCAGTGTCGGTTGCTCTGCGAAGCCACCCGAACTTCCATTGTAGCTGTTCCAGCCAGTGCCTGCGCTGTCCGATGAGCGCTCGGCCACTGGGCTTCCACCCCCACTTCCTTGGCTGCCGCCAGTTGTGAATGCGCTTGTTGTCCTTGCAATGCCATTCGGGGTGCTCTTGACATCCTCCTCGGCGATGCCGTTCGCGGACATGGTGTGAGCTGCTGTCGACGGAAGTGGCAGTCTATTGTTAGAGGGACTTGCCCAAGGGTCTGCTGTCGGATCCGTGCCGAATGATCCTTGTCGAGGCTTCGGTGCTCTCACCGGCGTGGGTTTGACTGCGGTAGGAGAGGGCGCCTGCGGCCGAGCATTCGATCGCAACTGGTCTAGATAGTCGATCCTAGGCTCAGGGAGTTCTAGGAATAGTCAATTTCTAAGCACAGGGCCGAAGATTCTGTAGCCTTACTTCGCCTCCTTTCATCCACGCCATCGAGGGTGATGTCCTCGCCCTCCTGGCCCAGGCCGATAAGAGCGAGAAGGACGTTGAACTCGCTCCTGCCAACCCCGTTTGCGCTTTCCTGGCCACCGGGGATGACAAAGTTCAAGATCTTAGACTGCTCCTGTTCGCTCAGATTACTGCTCTGTAGTACGCGTTTGACGCCAACCAAGCCAATGCCAACTCCTGTCCTCTCATTCGCATTCAATACAGCGTCGTATGCATCGACATAGGTCTCCGGCACGTCCGTCGCGGGGAGGAGATTCTTCACTAGATTCTGTCGGGCATTCTTCTTGGGTGTCGGCAGTGACCACGGCGAGTCCCCGCCATCGTCGGCAAAAAGAGAGGAGACGGCGGGTGTGCGTGCTGGCTCGTCGCCAAACAACGATTTGTTGTTCAGAGGCGCAGTTTCAGTGGGAGACGAGCCAAACAATGCCATTGTACCGAGCGCAAGCTCGCGAAGGAGGCGATACCAGGATGAGGACGAGGATCGAGAGGGCTACTTGAGAGCGACCATGCGCACGTGGCTGTGATGTGGTTGACAGACGCTGCAGTGTCTACACAGATCCCGTGGATGCGATCCAGAGTTGCTATCGCATCATTGAGCTCATAGGTGGAGATGCTGGTTGGAGCTGCTACCATCGCGCCTTGGCGCCGCGGGTTCATCCCCCAAGCTCGCCTCACCGAGATACATAGGTCCCCTCGTCCCCTATTCTTTCATCTTCGCAGTTATCTCCGCCTCCAAACTTGGCCGAAGTCCTCGTCTTTCCGAGTGCTATGGGATGTCAAGGTTGTTCCATCAATTAAACGACAACCGGAGAGTTCTGGACATGACACAAGCACGCAGCGGTAGCCGTTTCCCGACAGGGTGCTGGGTGGGTGCGAACACATCCTCTACGACCGTTGAGGCCTTCTGAAGGTCAATGGGAGTGCCACGTGAACGCTCTTCTGCTGGGGCAAAGCATCAATTCATCTCACTGAATCGACTTCCTGATTTGGAGTCAGAGCACGGCCCATCATCGTGAGTCGGGGGAGCGTTTCCAAGCGCAACAGAGAGAAAAGGTTCGGACGTCGGCTGGCATTGCGATAGAGAAACGATCGATCGATCGAAGTTCTGCATTGGAACGAGATGTAATCAACGCTTCCCAGCGCCATCCTCCTGGAACTACCTCCTGAACCTGCTCGCTCGCCAATGACGATGATGGTACCCAGGGACGGCGGACAATTGAGTGCTGAGGCCCATTATGTGAATCTGTCCTCTTCAGCGACTCACTGAAATACAAGACACTTCCCTTCAAACATGGCTGACGACAATTCAAGCTCTGCTCAGCACAGAGCCTTGTGAGTAGACAGCGGTAGCCTTAGTACATAAGAGGCGGCAGAAGCCTCGTGAAAATTGGAGGGATTCGCAAAAACCCAGCTTGAGATCTGATTTTGCAAGAACACCACAGCTGCCTCCTTTGGGCCTGTCACGTCGAACATTTCTATCGTCTCAATGTCGAAGATGGTCTCTCCCAGCAAGGAGTAAGGCGTTCCCGGCGACCAAGGGAATTCCGTGCTTTGCCACATTTCCAATTTGCCATGGATTGAAGCTGGAGCTAGAATATCTGTGATACCTGCGGTATTCGCGCACGAGAGACCTTCGAGGCATGCGAAACGGCGAGAAAGGTGGTACGTCTATCACAGGCCCTGAAGTGTGGCCCAGCCATATCTTTGCCTCATCATTGCTTCGTATTTCGAGGCCACAAGAAGATATTCTTCGAAATGCTTTTTTCGTGATAAAAAGAACAGATTTCGGCCAGGAGTCCCCGTTCTTACCTTGCTACACGCACGTCTCGTATTTGACTCTCGGTGGGCTGTCCGTCGGGGCTCTTGTTATGACCGGTGGCGCGCAACACTATCCCTCTTCAGCAATGCCATGTCTTGTGCTGTAGATACCGGCACGGAGCGTGCACGGGACGATGCGACGCTCGAGAAGCGATAGTCTGGCACGGTCGGCTAGATTGGTCCGACGATATGTGCTTTCATACCGAGAATCCTTCCTCGTCCTGAAGGCGTCTTGGTTTGAGAGATGTTGAGGATTTCATGGCACATTTTCGCCTTGAGATCTGCAACAACTCTCTACGGACGGCAAGGGACACGCTGCGGACGTAAAGTCTCAAGTCTCAGGAGCTGGTGCTTGTTGAGTTCTTTGGAATTTCCGCACACAGTACTCCGTACCGAGTAGTCATAATAAATTAGCTTTCACATGCCAACCGTGTCGAAACACCTTATCTGCAACCTCGCTGTTGCTTGCCCTGCTACAGTGGTGCCCACCCTTGCGACCCTGCCGCAGAGGGCAAGTCGAAGCCAGCCTGAAGGCGGCCAGGCCAGAGTGGACAGCCTGGGCAAGTGGCAGGGGCCGTTCAGTAGCCCATTCGTGCCCCCCAATCCCATGCTCGATTGGCCAGGAGGGAAAGTTTTGCCGTACTCGGGCGAGTAGCTAGTGTCCCCATGCCGATGTTCTTCTCGTGGAGAATCATTGTTCTCTGTTCAGGGGCTCGTTAATCCATTTATCGACAACCTCGGCGTTCCGGGATCAATTTAGCTATGATTGATCTGTTTGGAAAGATCTTCAAGAAAGCATGAAAATGCTAGCACAGTTATGGTTGCGCTGGTTGAAAACGTGGATGTGATGGCCCCGGATGACTGTACATGCTATTCGGCACAATTGTACATAGTACATGTAAGCTTCTCCACGGCCCAGATAATGTTCTTGTCGGGTTCGCACAGTACGAGCATGTACTTGAAGAACCCCTTACAAGGCGGCAACATTCTTGAACAGCTCCTCGTAAAGTGAGTGACTTGTCGCGTGCCAACTTCGCTACTTTGCTTCTTGCCCAAAAGGGCTGTTACTCTTTTCGGTGAAGGGGCCGTCGTAGGGCTTGTGGCTTAAGATCTCTTCTTGAGCGAGGCGTGCACCGGCGTGTTTGATGATCATCGAGAAGCATGCTCGTCGAGAGCGCTTCCGCGGATCTCCAGGCCGTCTCTGCCCTAAATCGGCGCCTCACTTTGTCCTTCGAACCTTAAAAAAAGAGCTTCAGTATGAATGTTCTGGCGAAGGCCACAGCCTCTGGCAACTTCTCGAGCACGACAAGAGGAACGATGAGACCGCAAAGTCGACCTTGGTTGCCGATACTTAGCGAGATACAATCCAACCTCGCCTGCGGCACAGTAGGAAGATTGTCCTTGGCATATCTCTAGCGAAAATTGCCCTTTCTCCGGAATATGGTAGACGCGACGCTGGAAATGGAGATGAGATACGGAGTATACACACAACACTTCATCGCGACGTCCTCAACCATGCACAGCGTGTTGACGTAAGAGGAGTTCAGTCCATGAGGACGGCACACGCCGTAGTCAAACCCGAGGATACCTGCCTGAGGAGAACACGTAGTATGGGTGCCATCAATTCGCCTCACGCAAGTATACAGGTACCAAAGGCTGCCCTAGCCACAACGACTAGAAACGACTTACAATCGTTGCCCATCGTTCAATAGATTTCCAATGGGGTGGTCTCGCTGCAGCCACCAGACCTCATGATCTTCAGGCCCGAACATCGTGTTTGATGCATGCTCCACTTGCGACCAGTTGTTGGATCTGAAGCACTTCAAGTTGTCACTTCTGAGGTCCAGAGCTGCAGGGCGTCAAGTGTCGGTGAGACAGAATTTGAGTCATGTGCTCTACATTGGCAGCCTCGGGCTTCAAGCAGATCAAACATGGCATTCGCTTCTCTGCTGTGCAACCAGTGCCGCTGCGGTCCGAAGTCGAGTTGCGGAGACTGGGACCAATTATCGGGATTAACAAGAACCTTCGTGGGGGTACAAGATGATGGCGTATATGGCTTGCAGGCTGCGCTCGCTCAGAGGATTTCTACCACTGGTTCATG
Source organism: Capronia americana (assembly GCA_016110215.1). NCBI lineage: Eukaryota > Fungi > Ascomycota > Eurotiomycetes > Chaetothyriales > Herpotrichiellaceae > Capronia > Capronia americana. Next base: position 201,101 of record JADWQD010000006.1, on the reverse strand, counting down.
TACTGATCGACCCTGCAACATCAACTGCTTGTCAATCAGGCGGGACATGCGTTGGCGGCTGCCGATTGTTCAGTCTGGACAAGTCTTGCTGCAATCGTCTGCCTAGCTACCCGCAGAGGCTCTGGCTGGGCTGTTTGCTGGTCTCCTTGGGTGTGATTCATATCTCACGATTGGTGGAGACCATGTGTGACAATATGCAATTATTGTTGCTGTCTACCATTCCTCTCGGCTACGAGACACAATAGTGCCCTATAGTAACCCCAGGCCAGGTGCACGGTGGGGGGCAGAGTCGGAAGTGCTTCCAGAGTTCAAATGATAATCGGAGGAGCGGGCCTTTCGATTCGACAGCCTATCCGAACTTAGCTAGGGTAGCCTCCGTTGTCACAAGGCATGCATGCATGCAGCAAGGAGGTAGGACTTGCGTGGACAGCTTTCACGAGGCTTGTAACATCTGGAATCCTGACAACCTCCTAGTGCTCGTGTAGTGCAAAGTGTATGGTGGCACTACACGCCGTCCTTCAATCTTCAGAAGTCGGTACCGAGTACACAGGGCTCTGTTGATCTCCAGAAGAATGCTGTCCCATGGCGTCAACCATGGAGTAGCGAAGAAACCTTGTTTCTGAAAGCAAGGTTTCGCGTTGGGTTGCAGAGACCCTTTTGGGCAAGCTGCGAGACGGACCGTACGGGAGGTGGAAAGTGAAGAAAGTGGTGGAGAATCGCCGATGTCGATTGACTCGAGTCGTTCTTTGGTGTACGTGGCTTGATGCGCTTGAACACTTCGAGCAGGCGCCAGTGTTTGCGCAGAGCCAAAGGGTGGGCTCGGGAGGGATCGCGCTTGCCTCAGATGGGGCCCTCAGGACTCGACCGCCGTCAATCACCGCGAATCTGCGATATCGACAAGCCTCCTCCTAGCCTGGCGCCCGGAGCCGCCCCCATGAAGCCCGAAGTGTGTAGAATAATAGACTTTTGAGAACGGGCAACACTGAAGCGGGAAGAGGAATCAGGAAAGAGATTACGATGTTGCAGATCTCTTGCCCGTCAGTGCGAAGTGAGTTGTAAACCCGATCCTGGAGGTGAGGCGTTGTTTTGGTGATAGGGAACTGCCCTCCTGCAGACGCCTAAGCGGAAGATGCCCTAGCCCTAGGTTAGCCCAACCCGTTCGCTACGCTTCCATTCAGATTTGAAGAGGTCGTTCCCGCCTCAGTCTCCAGGCTTTTCTCACCTCGTCCTGACTGAGAGCTTACTCGCCGACGTGTTGATCTCGACATCCGACTGCTGCATCTGGAGTAGCGTGCAGCTAATCTTCTTCAAACGGTCGTGGACGGAACAATCCCTGTGCACAGACTTTGGGGATCATCCACCACGTTGCGTTACAGTGATTGCTCACATCTGACACCGCATCTTGTCCTCCTCCATTCGTACAACTATACTTGTATACTCACTCGCATCCTACAAGCCACTTCCGCCGCTCCCTCAACAACTCGACCCGGCTCACCTCTACTCCGACCGCGATTCTTGAATCCCATACGATTTAAGATTTTGTGGTGTGGCTTGAGCATTGGTTCGTACCATATACCTGCCTACATCCCGCCCGACTACCGCGGCTCTCTTCAACACCCCGTCTAACCCGACCTCAACAGTACTTGTACACCGCATCGAGTATTCAAACCCTCCTGTCAGTGCAATCTCACCTCGCACGACCTGAAGCCACCGAAACAATGTCTTGAGCTGTTCAACCATTGTGTACACCAATTCACCTTCCTTTCTGCTGTCGCAGCCGTCATGGCTCAGCCCGTGGACGCCCACTCGAGCTTTGTTTATCTCGTCGACAATTTGCCCAAATGGCGAGCCACATTTGACTCGTTGGCCACGCATACTGCTGAGAAAAATGCCGAATTTGTCGCAGAGTATGCTCGTCTCCTCAAACAAGCCAGACCCAAGCGCAAAAAGACTCCTTCGGTCAGCTCCATCCATACTACCGACGAACAAGACCCAATCGATGATAAACCCAGTACTATCGAGAACGCGGAGAACGCGGACAACACGTCTTCGCCCGGCCCAATACACATAAACCCGTTGGAGGCTGGGACTCGATACCTATATGCACAAACACGACGAAAGAGAAAGCCGGGCACTTCCATTCGTTCCGGCGCCTCTGGGCCGCAGAAGTTCAGGAACAGGAACCACGTCGTCGTTTACTATGACAGCTACCTGCAGAACCAGTTGGACGCTATGGTGAAAGAAGTTGGACTTGGTCGGAACAACTTAAGGAAAGGCAAAAACGCTCTGGCGGCAGCTACAGGATTTCAACTTCCTACACTGCCCAGGAGCGCCGGCCTAGGGTCTGCTATGTTTGACGATTTCAGACCTCCCACTATGCCTCGGAGCACATCCGCCCTGCTCTCGGTCAAGAAATCAGTTACTCTTGCGCCTCAACCGACTTCCGACCAAGCGAGCTTTATTCAGGCTGACAAGGAGCTGGAGCAAATCCAGTCTCTCTGTGAGACCGCAGCTCATCAATTCCTCCGCGATGGTGACTGCAAGACTGAGCTTGACAGTATCCGGCAGAAATTGGATGCACTTCTTGTACAGGCCACCCAGACCGCAGAGTCGCTCAAAAAGCTCCAAGAGAAGCATGAAGCTGTCCACACCGACTCATCCGTCTCGGAGTCTAACCACGGTACCGAATCACGTAGCACATTGTCCACTCACCCCGCCCTCGATCTTCTTCCCACCCCGAATATTGGCGTCACCAAGAACCTTCATCCGCTGGCACCCGGTCATCCACTGGACGGTCTGAGGCCCCAAGGATTCTTCAGCGCGCCAGCCATCTCAGCACTTGGCACCCCCCACGAACTCACCACTGATACGATTGAGGTCGACGACACCAGTGATCAAGAGTCCATTGTCGTGGACCTCTCTCAGTATCGTCTAACCAATCCGCGACGGATACGGTCGTGATCTTCTACCAGAGCCCAAGGGCTTTTCCTATGTTTCAGTATATTTCTTGTGTGATATAGCTAGCCATCGTCTCATTTGCATTTTCAGCGTATTTGTGTTATCTCAACCATCTTGAAGCGATTTTAGCGGGAGTACTGGGGATATGGGGGTTGCAGCATGATGCCAAGGGACATTAAGGAATGTCGGAATGGATGAAGATTTGGACTGTATATGGAAGAGGCGATTGGATCAGCATTTACAGATCGACCGGTGGCCTCCTCGAAGCAATTACTTGTCCTGGACGTCAGGACGATATTTTCGCAGCGGACTCGGGACATCCTCCCATTCGAATCAGCACATGGATCTCGCCGCTCATGTAATCTGATCACTTCACCAGGTTGGATTGCAACAAGCCGAGGGAAGGACCTATGATGCACAGATGCGGACCAGAGCTTCAATGTCCAAGTTATTAACGGCAGACCTATTGGAAGTACGGGTGGCACGGATAGGAGTTCTCACGTGTTCGATGTTGGGAAGCGAACGCGGACACTGCAACTCTGGCATGTGGAACGTGCAGGTGGACTGAAATGGGACGGGTGACATCGAAATGAGCGTTAGAATATCGGAAGGTATCTATCTCCCTACTAAGGGGGGAGCGGATTTCACCAATCTTGAAGCCAGAAAAGAATTGAATATTCTTCTGATTATCGATTCCACATCTGTTTCGCTCCACTTGTAGGCTCTTCTCAGACCTGCACCTTTCTGCTTTACGCCCAGCATTTCATCCACTGCTTGCCTCGTATGGTGAGTTCCTTCTCAGTCTCCAGTGACGTAGAATTTCACGCTTTTCCCACCACGTATGAGGAGTAACTTTCCAGCTGTGACCAGCAGAAGAACCCTTCTGAACTCTCGAGACTCTGTCAAAGCCTTGACGTCAAAAGGATGTGAAGGTGGAGGAGGGCCTCACAATGGTCAACGCAGCTCACTCATCAACGAACTACTCGTACAGCACCGACGAGCTTCTATGTACATGGGGTAATTATGTATTGTGTAATCACTAGACCGAGGTATTCCGCCCTCAGGAGCCTCGCGCCACATCGCAGTACCTGTATCAGTACAAGTGCCAGTGTCTTGTTGTCCTCGAGCAGGGCACAGCTCTCAAACGGTACTCGTACTCGCTACTCGACGGAATCAAAGAAGGGGCACGATCGGGAGGGACTGGAAGCCAGGGGCAAGGCCGGAATCCTTTCCCCTCCCTAATATCCCGTATGCGCCTACCCCGTACTTACTCCCTACACAAGTAATTACTTAGTGCCGGGTGCCAGGTGCCAGGTTGGATGTTCCAGGTTCCAGGACCAGGATTCCGACTTTCGATCTAGTGTTCGTGGTATCCAACGAAGGACCATGTCACGTCGGAGATTTGTGCGGGCAACAAACAAACAAACAAACTTTACTTCTAACTATCTACCTACGTATGTACACAGGAACACAATAACGAGGGACGGACGTATGTACCTGGGCAAAGTAAGGACCACGAGCACTGAGTGATATCCTCTGAATGCGAGCAATCTGTTACTTGTGTGAGTCGTACTGTACTCGTAGCAGGGCAGGCGGGCAGGCACAGAAAGGAGTCCAGTGTGTGTGTGAATGATCACGGCATAGAGAAGGGTCGGGATCTTCCGTAGGCTACCTACTTGCTCAGACAGGAAACAGTGCGAGGACTCCGTACGAGTACATACGTAGTGGTGAAGACATTTTGGGGGGTTCCATGACCACTGCTTGAACTCGTAAGGTTTGGGAACGATTGAGTGCTGACATGGTCCGCGCACAGGACTATCGGGGTCTAGACTGTATGAGTACGGAGTAGTATGTACACAGAACGTCGTGGAGTATTTCCCTAGGATTTGAAGGGGGAAGGGATCGACGGGCACGGGGCGTTCATGCGTGCTTGATTGATTTACCGTTCAGATGTGCTTGGGGACTGGTACTCGCAGCTGGATGTGTATGTAGTATGAATGGAAGCGCTGGACCTCGACCGGTTCGCCCAATCCAGGCATTTACGGTGTACTAGTATTAAGTTTCATGTACGGATCAGGACCACGACGCTGCAAGGGGTAGAACTAATGTAGGTTCTTGAGGGGTCGCGGGAAGTTTCTTTCTATGGATTCAGTTCATGGGTGCTCGTAGTCACTCGAGTGTTGTTGATCCTCCCGTAGTTCTAGCGGTACAGGCAGGCAAGCACCTCAGGTTGAGCAAGTAATGACTTTGATCGTAGTGCTGGGATACTTTCTGGGGGTACTGCACCTTCAGTGGACAGGAAGACAAAGGCCAACAGAAGTCCTGTTAGAGTTTGTGTTGATTTGGCTCTAGGTATAGTACAAGGTTTGACATTCGCTGTGTGGAAGCTGGTCTCATGCTCTATTCTCATGACTTCAAGACACCCTCCGTCGTCTATGCGTAGACATTCGCTGTTTCCGTCTTGGTGGCGAAAGTTTTTGACACCAGGGCATTACCAGGTCGGGTACGAGTACCATCGCAGATGGGCGAGCGTGATCTGTTCCAGGCGGAGATCTTCAATGGCTCAGCATTTCCGGTTGTCGCCGTTGGGCTGATCTGCGTAGCTTCACATTCATGGTGTTGATCCGCCGTTCTGTCTGAACGGCGAAGAATGGTTTGGCTCGTTGTGCCAATGTTGGCGACTTTGAGCCAGGGTAGCCGATTCTTTCAACGTTGAAGACAACGCTTTTAACCGCCGTTGCTCGTGGCAGACATCTCACTCGTGGCTGTGGCTTCTCGAGCTGCCTTATGAGCCGCCTCTTGCACGACACCCCAGAACAACTTCTGCTTGACCTCATTCGCTAGTAGACCTGCAAGCTCTTCTGTCGCGATCTTGTTGCCTCCACGAACCACTTGCTCGAGAGCGCCATCCCTTACCACCTTGAAGTTTTTGTTCCCTGTGCCTGCCAGTTCTTGCCCTCGGCGCCCCATACTTATCCCTGCTCTCTGCTTGCTCACAGCTTCTCTTATTTTGATTGCATGGTCGGCGATTTGCTTGTTTGCATAGTCTCGATTGGTGAATAATGGGGACTGCGCAAGGGTTGATGTCCAATATTTGCTCCACAGCAGGCTGAGGAGATGTGCGTCGAGCGTTGACTTGTAATGAGTGACCTCTAGCGGGTAGTACGAGTTGGCATGGACACCAAAATCTTGAATCTTGTCTTGGGGAATGGCTTGATAGTCGTCGCTGTCATCGGTGAATTGCTTGTTCGCGACTGTGTGGCCGTCGGGGTAGGTTCTGAATGCGCCTATTTCGACCTTTCCAGCGGATGCGGTGCGATCCGGGTCAATGACCACGGCGACGAAGGGGTCGTTGACCATCTGATGCGTCTTCTGGGTGTGGACATCGATTCCTGATAGCCAGCAGCCATAACCGGGGTGAGAGTGGTACCAGCCGACCGGATTCTCCAGCTGACCTCCACCCTCTCTCGAGGCGATGCCAAAGTTGACCATGTATTCATCTGCATCTGCATGGGCATTCACTCGCGTTTCCGTTCCTTCAACTGGTAATCGGAAGGCATCTGTTATAACTAGTGACCGACCGAAGACGTAACCTATCATCAAACCCATGATCTCAATACTGCCGCCAGAACGAGCATGTGTGGTCATCTTCAACAGGGCCAAGGCTGATATTCGAACCTGGGTGAAGTAATTGGGATCTTTCTTCCACGGCGCAGACGTTTGGAGGGCCTTATACGCGGTCGGGTCGGGGAGGTTGTAGAGGGCATTCTGAGAGGGATCGATGGTGATGATGTCGTTCTCTGCCTCCCAAGTGCGCAGCGCTGAGGAGGTCGACATGGTGGTAGCGGTGTCAGGGTACTCTCATCGGACGAGCCTTGCTGGGCGACGCTGGTACGTAGCGTGAGGATAATGTGAGGCGCAGGTGAGTTGGAGGACGGCGCAGGCTGATTCAATAACTGCCAGGAACCCCTCCAACATTACTCGCGGTGAGAGTCCGAGACAACCTCGTGAGTTGTGCCCGGGTGATAGTTGCTCGGTCAACCATCGGGTTGTTGACGCGTGTGCAGGATTGGCAACTTTTCGCCCGTCATGGCTCTGTCCACCCCTTCAACCTGATTCGACAGGACGTCATGACCATCTGTTGACCATCTTCAGCTCCGTGCTCTTCCTGCGCGACATTGTTCCATCTTGCCACCGCCAACAGTCTCAGAAACCATCTCTGAACTGAGAAGATTCCCTTCGAAGCTGCTCGGCCACGAGCCCGAGTCGCAACAATGCCTTCCACCATGGACACCAGCTACCTTACTACGCAGGTCACCACAATCATCGGACAATTGCATTCAATCTTCGACGAGATCGGCGTACCTCGGAATGAGCGCGAATCGAGAGAAACAGAATTGTTTTCGGCTTTATCAGAGACCCTCCACAATCATCTTCGCCTCGTTAATTCGTACGTGAACCCGGTGCATACAAGTGTACATGCGTGCTGACACCCAATAGCGAGAAGAATACCATGACCGAAGAAGCTCATAACATCATCAAAACGATCAAGCAGATGGAACAGTCGCTGGACGACGAGAAGGACAGAGGCTACGACCTGGATACCAACGGACTTCGAGTCACCTACCCACTCCTCGATTGCCTACGCGACCTCAAAGAGAAATACAATGTCGTCAGCAGACTCCATCGGGAACGATTTGAACAAGTGAAGAAACTGGTTGAAGCACTGGAGTCATACTCGTCGCATCTCGAATCGTCCTTTGTCAAGATCAGACTACCTCCAACCTCGTCCAACGCATGCCCGCCCAATTTCGACCTTTCTCCCGCATATGTCACAACTCTCGACGAAGAATTCACTAGAGTCTACGATGAATACAACCGAAGAGTGGCCCTAGTACAGCAGACCTCTGAAGAGATTGTTAGATTATGGTCAGAGTTGGGCATTCCTCAAGCACAAACGGACTCAGTCATCGTCCAACATTACCGAGATTCACCAGAACAACTTGGACTGCACCAAGCAGATTTAGATCGACTAAAGAGTCGCCGCGACAAGCTCCTTGACGAGAAGAAGAACCGTGAAAAGCGACTGGCCGACGTAAAGAAGAGTATCGAGCTGCTGTGGGACCGCCTTGGAATTGAAGAACCTGATCGCAAAGTCTTCCTGGCTGCAAACAGAGGTTGCGGCCTTCGAACCATCAATGAATTCGAAGATGAGCTTGCGAGGCTCAACGAACTTAAACGACAGAATCTGCACCTGTTCGTCGAAGACGCTCGTGTCAGACTCCAAGAGCTCTGGGACGCGTTGTATTTCTCCGAAGAAGAAATGCTGGAATTTACCCCCGCTTTTTCGGATGTTTATAGCGACGCTCTGTTATCAGCCCACGAGGCCGAGATCGAACGATTGATGACATTGAAAGACCAACGAGCACCAATTCTGGCCATGGTCGAGAAATACAGATCGATCGTCGCTGACCGTGAAGCTCTCGCAGCATCTGCAAACGATGCATCGAGACTGATGCTGAAGCCCCAGAAAGGAGAAAAGCGTGACCCAGGAAAGCTGCTCAGGGAGGAGAAGATGAGGAAGAGGATAGCAAAGGAACTGCCAAAGGTCATCGCCGAGCTGACCAAGGTACTGCAGAAGTATGAGGATGAATACGGCCGACCTTTCCTGATTCAGGGTGAGAGAATGCTGGATGACCTCGAGGTGGAAGCAGAAGTCAAGGCACCACCCCCAAGATCCAAAACACCCAACGGCCTGCCACCAAGATCAAAAACACCTGCGCCAACAACGACGACTAAGCCAGCAGCAAGTGCTGCAAAGTCCGCACAGCCGCCTCGACCTGCTAGCGTCATGCGAGGACCCCCACCGCGGACACATACAAAGACTCCCAGCACTGCCAGCAGGCCTGGCACAATCAGGCAACAAGCTGCCCCAGCATCAGTACCCTCACACGCAGCACCTTCGATACAACCAAAATCGCCTTCGAAGATACCCAGCCGCGTCCCGCTGGGGAATCTGAAGAACTCGCCAGAGCGCCGCGCCATTCCTCAGCCTGCTTCTTATACTGCGCAATCTGAACCACAGCAGAATTATGCGCAAAATGCGAGGACCATGCCACCTCCTCGAGCTCCACCGCCGAGAATGCGAGACCTCTTTGTGCCACCTCCAGAACCCACGCCTACCTCCTTGATGACCTCTCAGTCTGCGCCACTCTCATCCGCTCGGCCTGCGAGTACACTCTCTTCCGGCTCGAACGAAAGCAGTCGCTACGTCCGCCCGATAAGTCCCGAAGACGTCTACACCGACCACGAAAGAATGTCCTACATGTCCGCTTCACTGCTGAACCATAACCGCCAACAACAACACCAATATCCCTCTCTCCCCTCGCACCAAGCAGATCCATATTATCAACCCCACCTATCGCATCAACAGCATCCTTCTCACTCCTCGTCAGCCTCGCTACACAGTAGCAGCCACTCACAAAGTGGGCGACAGAATCCCTCAGCACCACCATCCACAGTTGTTTCACGTCAAACTTCAAATACCTCATCGAATATGACAACAGCCACGACGGCGAGCGGAAGTGAAAACTGGGAGACCTATTCTGACGGGTCGGAGATGGAACCCGAGCGAGATATTCGCGGTCAATATTACTCACAATCACACGGCCAACAACCTTCCTTGACGTCGAATCCTCTGGCTTTGAGTCATAGCATGAACGGCCATAACCAGAAGAGACCCCTGAGTGCTGCTATCCCAGGATCAATGGCCCCGCCCCCTGCGAAGCATCACCAGCACACAGGGTCGAATGGGTTCAACGCTTCGCAGTACGGGGCTGTGCACGGACAAGGCCAGGAACGATTCCGAGAGATGAGTGACGAGAACGTACATTCCGGAGTCAGGGTCGAGGGAAGCGACGCCGCGTGGAGCACCGAGTTGGAGGAGTCGTATTGAGCAAGCTGAGTTGGTGCATGATGTCCAACGGCGCATTCATGCATACATTTTGAAGAAACAGCTTCCGTACGCCAGTCGTGTTTTATTACTGCTTTGCTTTTGGCGCGGCAACAACGACCACGCATGATATGACGGCACCCTGGCGCACAGGTCAGGTAGGATGAAATTCTTGGATTCTCGTCATTCAGGCAGGGTAGCATTGCTCGGAGCCAGTCGGTTTTGTCAGCCAGACCATTCGAATTACTCGGAACCAGGCGTACATTCAGAGGAGGTGTAAAAGGGGTGGGTGGACGGTGATACCAAGGGCTCAACAACACGGGAAGACATTCGTGTACAGATTTTCGGGTTTCAGATTTCGGCAGCTGCAACAGTAAATAGGCAGCGGACTATGTAGCTGGCCGGCTGACTGGCTAAAATTGGGATCTACTGCGTGTGCTTGGATTGAGAGCGGCCTGTTCCTACATATCGTGCTGTATGCGCTGTAGTCAGGCGGATGTGTCGAATTGCATCCAGCAAGGACATCAAGAGATCAGAAGAGTCATTCCTGTTCGCATAACATGACCGCTACCTGCCTACGTACCTAGCGACATTTTCCATCTGCGTTGCCGCAATCGACTTTCTGCCTTCCTAATGTACACACCTACCCGACCTAGTTGAGGCGCGATATTGGGAGATACTTGGTTCGAACTGAGCAGGTGCAATTGCTCTCCGATTAGTGAGATATGTATGCTATGCTATGTCACGCTACTACGTATGTGCTGTGTGCTTGCCTCTCGTTTCATGCGGATGATGAATTCCAGCTTTAACATCGAGCTCGAGCTGCCGTGATATTCACAGGTTGAATCACTAGCTGAGCCGCAAATTACCCACATCCCATATTAACCTTGTTCCCATCTCCCGTGAACGCCATGTCGTGTGTATCTTTTTTGTCGTTGTTCTCGTTACAGGATGCCCTTATCATGGAAGAGGGCCGAAACTCCGCCCGATATTAGTACATGTACAATACTGACACAGCTGATATGCGCGAATGTGCTGCTGTCCGATCGTCTCGCTTGCCAATTACGCGCTACTTAGTGGCATTCATGGTTGAATCCCTTCCAGTGGGTATGGCCATAGTAGTGTCCCTGAGCGGCCGATGAGTTTGGAGGAGCCTGCTAAGGAGGTGATGGCATCTCGACGGAGGATTCCATATGCTGTCGGTCCTCGAGTGGAGTGGCAGGGACATCCACTGCAAATACATCGTTCCAGTACTCCAGAGTACGCTGGCAGATGCCTGTTTTGGACCTCCAAGTACCAAATTGATGCTCATAGTCGCAAGCCGTGGCCTTGATTTCCTCCCAGAACCGTCGCTCGATGTCGAACCCGAACAGTTCAACGGCGCGAGCCGGATCCATCCAACAGCGGACGCTCGTACCGTTCGTGTCTCGGGTTGGCTGTCCTACGATTTGGTCCGAGAAATCCCTCATTTTGTGATCAAAAATGGTTGAGGGATCAAATTTGGGGAAGTTTGCATGGATGAAGAAAGGCTTGACATCGCTTTCTTGAATATCGAAGTGATTCTCCTTGCCCGTGTCGGCGTCCTTGTTGCGATCATGAGGGGGACCGTAGGCTTTGGTGAATGCATAATCAGCGACAGGGTCATGCTGGGCCATAGCAGTACCAAGATAATGACCATTTGTGTCATGGCGGCCGAGAGCCATGACTCGTTCATGGACAGCGTAATAAGGCTCTTTCAGGGCAGTCGCCGCCCAAGCAAATGTCTCCTTGTCACCTTCGCCCGGAGCGCCTTGGGAAAGCAGGGGGTAGTAGTACGACGGTCCGTAATAGTTGTAGTAGGCGGCGAGCATAAGTGACATGTGGTGCTTGGACTTGGAGTACATGAGCTCGCCTGACTCGACAGAAGCTCGTTCATTCAGAGGCGGTATTGAGTCGATTTTTGCAATTTCGAAGTAGTATGGAGACTCCGAGGGGTACCAGAAATCGGGCCAGACAATTAAACCGTTACTCTTGAAGGGCTCTTCATCGAACAGAGGCAGAGGATTATGTATAGGAAAGGCATCGGAATCGAGGAGGAGGACTTCTTCGAAGGAAGAGAAGAGGATGGCCATGATCTTGAATTGGAATCGGTTGATAGCTACGCCCGTGCTCGCGGCATGAAATATGTCGGAAAAGAGGAGGCATTTGGCATTGAGCGAAGGCAGGACAACATTGCAGATTTGGTCGTCCCATTCAGAATCGTCGGCCACAAACACTTCAACAGGTAGATCGGACCCGGTTCTTCGCAGCATCCGCACCGAAATGACTAGGACAGGCAGCTGATTGAGCCCGCCAGTCAAGACGATACCCCGGGCTCCAGGCTCATACGGCATCGAAGCAACGCCTTTCATGTCACTGACAAAGTTCGAGTGTGCCTCGCGCATGCGCTTGATGTCGGCAGTGTCCATATACAGTACGTCAGGTCTTGGTCGGTTTTGGGTAGGGTCGAAACCAATGTCCAACTTTTGAGGAACAACAGGGTCGGGAGCATTTCTGCAGTTCGGGTCATTGTTCAGAACGATCTGGTATAAACTCCGCCAGAATTTAGCCTGGCTCTCGATCAGAGGGTTGTTGGCCTTTATCGGAGGGTTTGCTTCGGTGGCTGGTGGAGGCACAGGCTCAGGCTCAGCGACGGGTATCGAGGGAGGTTCGGGTTGAGCAGGGCCATAGTGAATGCGAGTTTGAATAAAGAGCAAGATGAGGAAGAAGGCAAGGAGAGATGTGATCAGGCTCGACTTTCTACGCCATGGCCCGCCCATCTTCCGGGGGCGCAGAATCATCGTAGTCTCCGGTCAAGAGGGGTCATGTTGCGGAAAGCCAGAATCGAAAGGGATTGATTGCCGCTGGTGGTCTCGAACAAAGAGTGGTCGCTCGCACAAAGGATCCTGGAACTGAGATGTGAGTACGAGATACATTTGGAGACTTGAGCCAGAGGTGAGAGAGGTTGAGTGCTTGCAGTCGAAGGCAGCTGCGTTACTGGTGGAAAAGACGGCAGGAAGTCAGGGATGTATCTAGTAGCTGCAAACCTTTAATTGGCAGTGCTTCAGATTTCCATGTTATGGAGAGCTCGTGCCAGTAACTGCACAGGTCAAAGCCGGATTGTAGGCAGGCACATGCATCAAAGAGGGGGAGGGCACCGCCTAAAGACCTACGTTAGATTGTCTGTGTGAGATCTACGGAGTACTCGTACTGATATACATAGGACACAGTACACAGTAGACATGTGAAAGTCACCCACATAGCAGAAGTGGAAGCTTGTCTTGCTGCTTTTCCTTATATAATTGTAACCCCACGAGGTGACTAAGGGGCCAGAGTAAGCCATGGCTCCGTGTTACAGTGCCAAAAGTGCCTTTTTGACTGGTTCGTTTAGTAGAGTTCTCACCCGGGGCAGCGGAAATGTGTCATCGCAGGCCCGTCGAGCCCAGACAAATTGGGTTCTCGTTCGGCTCTAGGCGCCTTCGGGGGTGCACGCCGACAACCTAGGCATTGGCTCTGGGTTGCCACCCGCCAATTTGAATTCGAGCACCAAGCCCAACGCGTTTCAAGCAGCTTGGAAAGAAGTCGACGCAGCAGCAGATGTACTCTGTACTTGCGAGTCCTTATGTATACTCCATACAGCCTGGACCCGATCAGTGCAGCCCTTTAGCCTTTACATCGACCCTCCGACACGCTCTTCCTGCACTGTTTCCCAATATTAGAAATCTGACGCCGCCTCACCCGCCACTCACCCGTTGCTCAGACAGATTCTGTTCGTGACCCCTAATACACGGACCAGTAAGCAGCAAAAGTCCCAGAGAAATTCTGTGACGCGTCGAGGATCCCGGTTGGCGAGCTTGGTTAAGACTGCTTCGATCCCGTTCCGAGGTGGTGGGCACCACACTCCGTATTTCACTTGGTCGAAGCCGACAAGGCTCTTTCTACCTTCGATTCAGGTCTGAGGAATTGAGCAGCTAATACTCACTATGATTGCTTTGTCGACACCATCACCGTGAATTGAGTCGAAAAACCACCTGCTCATGATGCAAGAACCAGTCTTGACGGTTTCAATCACAACCCCGCAGTCATGGGCACAGCAAAACGCCATCAAGCGTCGGCGCGTACATCGCTCGCCCCGGCGCAACATTGTCCAACTCAAGCACCTGGACCCCAAGGCCAGAAAAGCGAAGGAAGACCTGCTGCAGAAGGCTATCGAAGGTCAATTGCAGCTCAAGAAGTCTCCAACCAATGGTCTTCTGCTTGATCCGTTTCAGACGTTTCCAATTCCAAGTGCCGGCTGCGTGAGCCAGATGGCCCAGTTCTGTGAGTCTTGACCCACATCTGTCAATGTCCTTTCTGACTGTCTAGACGTCCAAGTTTGGGCACCTCAGCATGGCACAGCCTTCGCAATCGAAGGACACACCAACCCGTACCTGAGCCTTCTTTGGCCTCATGCGCTGAAATCGGCCGTCTACTTTGAAGCGCTCGTCGCTCTTTGTCGGGCAACATACCTGGCCACGTCCGGCCAATCTGCCCGTGGAGACAGACATTTTGTGTGGCACAAGGGAAATGTCATGACCAAACTGCGCGCTCGGCTGGAGGACCCGCAGCAATGCTCTGACGATACGACCGTACTGGTCGTGGCAACCTTGGGCACGATTGACTATATCCTCGGCGATCACAGCGCCGCTTGCGCTCACGTCTCCGGCATGAGGCAGATGGTGAGGATCCGGGGCGGGTTCAAAACCACGTCGCCCTGGGAGAGATTACTCAAGACGAATGTGGACGCTTACGAGGCGTTATGGTCGTTCCTGTTCGCAGCTGACTCCACCTCCGACAAGCCAGCTCGGTACGATGGCCAAATCCTCCAAAACGCCGAATTTCCGGTCTACATGGCGCATCCGTTCAAGCCTGAAGTCTGTGAGATGTTGGCTAAACTACCCCAGGGGTTCTGTGACATTGGTTTGACAGGCGTACTTTCTCTGCAAATGATACGACTTCTGTCCGACTTTTCTGGCATAAAGGGAAAGATGGCGGATTCTCGGCGTACGGGGGGCTTTGACACGGTTTCCAGACGGAAGATTCAGACAACCCTCGAAGACCTGCATCGATTGGCCACGCTGCAGACCACTACGACAGAAAGATTTCTCTCTCACGGCCTCGTAGCTTATTGTTACCTGTTAAGGATCATATACTTCCAGGACCATCTGACTGGATTCTACGAGACGGCGTTAAAAGCACTTGCCGACATCGCCCTCAACCAAACGCCAAGCCACAAATCTCCAGAACGGAAATGTTTCCTCTGGAGCAACATGATGATTGGCACCGTCTTGCAACACGGCCAGATCCGTCCTCCTGGCTGGACCACGGTCCTGCGCCAATTTTTCGACAAATATGGAGAGGCGCGACAATGGAAGAACCTCGAGAAAGAATTGAAATTCTTCTTCTTGGAGGACGATATCCGGGAGTTCGCCAAGGAGGCATACGACGAAGCTGTGAGAAGGAAAGAGAGGGGAGAGTCGGAAGAAAGAGATTCTCGCGTGGCGACAATGGCGATTCGAAATGTCATCCTGTGAAGACCCAGCCGCTATGCATTGGATTTAACCCCAACCGAGTACCTTGGGACCCCTCCCCCGATGGTCATCAACAGCAGGCAACGTCCGGTCGAATATCTTTCAGCTACCGCTCGCCTTAGATCCCTCTCAGTGCTTGCTGTGCTCAAATGCATCGCTGCACACGGTTGTGGCATCGACCAACGAAACCGGTACAAGTCCACGACATGAATTCAGACCAGAAGAGTCGGCACAACCCGAGAGAACCAGATGGGCGCGCTGCCAGGCATGAAAGTCAACAAGGATCGCGCAAAGGGCGCTTCAATGGCACAGAAGGACCAGCAGAGTGAATTGCAATGAACTCGGCCTGGAACATGGCCCGCATCAGGAACGGAATCATGATATAGCGACCGAGTCAAACGCGCGGCTTCGAGCGGCCGGGGAACGAATCTTGCGCGGTGATTGAATGGTCAACTTTCTGCAAGCGCACCAAAAATCTGCGAGTAAAGACGCTCAGCAGTTGAACACAGGCGAGGCTTAACAAACCCTACGAGGCGAGGCTGCAGTCAACTCTTGAACGAACAAAGGACAAGTTGGAAAGAAACAGAGGCCAGGAATTGCGCTTTTAGAGTTTTCTTTCGATAAACAGACCAACATGTTCAGCAAACACAAAGGATAACCGGTGACTGTTTTGCGCACCGGTTGTTGGCCAGTAGGATAGCTTCCATCCACCGCTCACTGTGCCCAGTGCCAGCATCTTCCACCTCTTACGAGTCAACTTCCACATGTATTGAATTCCTCCTCTTCCCCGTAAGGGGCACTGTATGCTGTCCGTCTCCACCAAGGCCATCATCACCACCACCCAAAGTCAGAGTTGACTCGGACAAACGGCTTTGCCCGTAGTAAACCTCAAGAACTGACCCATGATGTTTCCTATTCTTGAAGCCAAAGTTCTCTCGTGAGAGTTGGCTCATGAACACGGCTTTCCTCGTCGTGAACCTCAAGAACCGACTACGATATTGCTGTTCTTGAAGCCGAACACTCTCTCATGAGAGTTCCGGAACTTCTGAATTTCCTCCCATAGCGTCCTTCCCCCCCAAGCACACGGGTACCACAATATTGATGCTAGCCCGCTGGCCACACCAGAGTGCCATCGCCAATTCCACCTCGCCGTACCACAATATTGAACACTAGTTCGCAGTGTAGTGTGTCCTACGATGACACTTCTTTTTCCGAAACTGCCGCCGTGCGCAACCGAAGTGAACGGCTGGTCATGCAATCGGAGTCCGCAACCAACAGCGTAGGCTCTCGGTCTCCAGGACAGCGCCTTGTGGGGGCTCTTCAACACCAGGCACATAACGCTGTCGTCAACATTGGGCTGAGTGCTTGAACTGTTGCACCATGATTCACACCGGAGCGTATACTTGAATGCGGCGGATTGCCGTTGTAAGCGATCGGACGTAACCGTATATCCAGGTGACCGCTGCCGCTGTAGACATGACATGATTGTGTCGATCTGGATGTCGATGTGAGTGTCGCTGTGGATGTCGATTTGGGTGTCGTTGTCGATATTGATCTCGATATCGATGTTTATGAACTGAAAACACGACATAGACATGATTATATCAGTCTCGGTAATGTCGATGTCGATGTCAATATCGATGTTGATGAGCTGGAAACGCCATAGACATGGTTATGTTGATGTCGATGATCCGAGGACACACTGTCTGGATAATGAATAAGGCCATTCGGCATGGACTGCAACCATGCCAAGGAAGAGGTCATGTCGGTGGTGGAACGAGGTCCACACCCATGGACAACGGTATTCCCATCGGGAAATGTCATCAGTGGACTGAGAAGCCACTCTGAACCGTAAGAGGCCTGGTCAACGCAATGTGTCAACCGTTGACGGGGTGTTGCACTCCACCATGTACAACATCGACACCAACGGGTCGTAACTCCATTGACCTTGAGGGTCATAGAACTCCGCAATCAGGTGAGGATGTGCCAACACTGATTCCTCCTCTTCCTCATCTTCATTCAACCAACACTTCCTTGTTCACGGCGACTCTCAAAGACCAACCATGCGTGTGTGAAGGGAAAACGCCTCCGTGAACAGACATATGGAACTATTCCATATAGAAAGTAAAGAGGACACGCCGTCGTGAAATATCTGTATAACACAACAACTATGGTCAGTCTCAGTTGATTGCATGGGGATGGAAATTTCAGAAACATACCTCTTGTCTGAAGAGAGGTCCAAAGTTGTTCACAACTGTGCCTTGTCGTAACTTCGCTGGCCAGCGGCTTCCTGAAACAGGTAGGGGGCGATGGGCCAACCATATTTGAATGGTGTTGCTGGTTCATAGAGAGGAAGAACACGCCATCATGAACAATGTCTGCAGGAATGACTGTTAGCAATTGTGTGCTTTGGCATCGTAAATGACGGGGTGATATCTGAGGAACTTACCTTGCTCAAACGACAAGTATGTGCGACCTTTTTCCGCGTGGTTGTACCGACGCTGAAAGTTCATTCACATGAACGTGGTTTGTGAACATGTCCACAAGGATGGATCTGTTCACATGGAAGTGTGCACGCGAATGCGTGCGTTCACATGAACGTGTCCACATAAGTGTGTTCACACGGATATCTCTGTTCACATGAACGTGTTCACACGGACGGGTGTTCTCTACACCAATGTGCCTGTTCACATGAATGTGCTCATGCTTAACAAAAGCCGTCCTCAAACGGTACGTCGAACGTTGGACAGGCTCAAAAGAAGACATGTCGAATGAAAAGGTGTTCAATTGAAGCGGTGCTTCAACCGACACGTCCGACAGTAAGCATGTCAAAAAGAAGACATATTGAATGAAGAAATGTTCAAAAGAACAATGCTACAAACAACGTGCCAGAAAGACACCGTGTCGACCAAAAGACACACTCAAGACATAGATATGTCGAAAGAATGTCGAGAAGAGATGTTCAAAGGAGAACAATGTCGAAAAGAAGACATGGCAAATCAAGACGTTGCTTGAAGCCTGTGTGTGTGAGAGAGAAAGAGAGAGATATATATCAGAAGGATGAGGTCTGAATGGTCAAGCTGATGAGAAGAAAAAGCAAGACAGAACCAGAGAAGGAAGAGGGAGATACTTATACTTTTCAGGACTGCCTCCAGGCCCCAGCACCTGTCCGCATGATTCCGCATGACATCGCCGGCGGAGTCACACACAAGGCGTATGACATCGTCAAATCACTCGCGCGGACCCATCTAGACCTGGACTGTCGACATCTGCTTAACGAAAATCGCGGCTTCCCGTTGCACACGTTACCGCTTGAGCGCGCGAGGCTTGACCTGTGGTGTGGGAGAGGGTCATTAACGAAATTGGCAGTAACGAGGATGATTGACGGTATTGCCAGTAACGCCTCGCGACGGGCATTAACGATAATGGAGTGAGTGGGTGTAAGAATTAACGAAAATGAGTCAAGAGCCAGGCAGGACAGGGAATGATGAAGGAATGGATTCCTTCCTTGTCTCAGGGGTCCAGCCTCGGCGTTAATAAGAGTCGGGAAGAGTCCTCCTGTTTGATAGATCGGATGCTTGCAGGGTGCATTGATTGAATGTCCCAGGTATTCACGTACTTGTGGGGGTGGAAGAGGGGTTGTCGTGAAGGGAATGGATCCTTGGTTGCACTTTGCCCACACTGAGGTGTATGGGCAGCTCTGTTGTCGTGTGTTGAGTTTGGCGGCGACATTGTACGAGTAGTCCGAGGCCTCCTATGCTGCAACAGCAGCGACAGCAACGGAAAGGTGAGCTCTCTGATGAAGCATGCTAAATGGGCTCAAGGGATATTGAGCGTTCCGAGGAACCGAAATGTAGATGCCTACCTGGTACCTACACCTTGCCGCCCAACCACTGATAGACGACTGAGAAATCTTTACCCTTGTGCTCCTTCTCTGTCGCATCGTACACTTCCTTTGCCTTCTCCGCAAGAGCGAGTTTTGCCCCAGCCTCTTGCGCCGCCGACATAGCAAGCCTCAAATCTTTGTTCATCAGACTCACTCCAAAGCCTCCCTCGTACCCTCTGCTTGCGGGACTGCTTTCGAGAACGCCGGGTACAGGGTTGTTGATCTCGGAGGGCCAGCTTCTGCCCGTCGCGGAGTTCAGAAGATCTGCTAGAGCTTTACCCTCGATTCCCCATCTCATACCCAAATTCATGGCCTCTGCGCAAGCAATGTTGTTGATTGCCAATGCATAGTTATTGGCCAGTTTGCCGCTCAGCCCTGTGCCCTGCGGTCCCATATGCCAGACCTTCTTGCCCATCAATAATAGGATTTCCTGGATCTTGGGCATATCTTCCTTCTCGGCACCCACCATAAATGTCAAAGTTCCGGCACGAGCGCCGACCACCCCGCCGGACATAGGTGCGTCTACGAAGCCAGCACCAGCCTTCTCTTTGACCAATTTTGCGACTTCTCGGGACGTTGTGGGGTCGATGGTCGAGCAGTCGATGAAGAGCCTCGACGACTCCGAGGGAGGCTTAGGCAGCGCAGAGGCCAGGATCTCCTCGAAAACACCCTTGACATGACGTGGCTCGGGGAGAGCTGAGATGATATTATCCTATTATACGCCGGTCAGTCCCAGCGCGCAAAAAGTGTTGGCAACCGAGGGCTATTTTGAAGCGCAAACTTCAGAGGATTGGCTGTAATAAAAAAGAAATCATGGCAAGGACTTCTGACAAAAGTCCCCAACTTAGATTCATAGATAGAACAAATTGGCTCATCATAGAAGGCGATTGGACGCAGAGGTCAAGGAGCAATACAGTCCCCAGGCAAGTTGAACTCACAGCTTTCTCGGCCACTTCTCTTGGAGTCTTAGCAACAACCACTCCTGCGGGTGTAGCTTCTTGGGTGAACTGCTCGAGCGACGCAGCGTTGACGTCAAATATGGTCAGCGTGTCGCCCTCTGGGATCTTTGCTCGGAGGTTTTTGGCCATGGGATATCCTCGAAATTGTCAGCAGGCTTGTTGCTTCTTCTTGGGCGAAAGCACTCACCCATGGCTCCCAGCCCGATGAAACCCCACGACGCATCTCGTGTAGCCGTGCACGAAAAATGCCGGCTAGACGCTCTGAAAGACTGTGAGCAAGCAGCCCGCCGCAGGGCGGACGACATCGAAGGCACTATCATCGCTGCTGAGCTCGCCTGGCACGGACGCAGTGCATGGTGAGCAGCTCTGCAGCAGCACGAAGGTTAAAGTGAAAACCAGAGAATGCGGAGTGCTTCCCGAGGCTTTGAGAGCTCGCAGCAGTTCGGGGAAAAGCTGGAGCTCGCGCAGTGGAGACCGTGAAACACCGCGGCCAACCGAGTTTGATCAGGCATGCCGAGTCAGGCCGATGTGCCCGCCAAATTGGCGAGATTCTTGGATTACAGTAATAACCATTGAGGGCCACAGTTACCATGGATAGGAGAACCATCGTTGTACATGAAGACTATCGCGGCCTCTGTTTGAAAGGTACTGTAAATTGATTTACCGAGTCGATGAAACCCGGCTGGGAGAAATGTTATCAATCAACTGAACCCCGAGTCAACCAGCTGCCCTGAAATTATCAAGCTCGAAAGTAAAATAGTACTGGGAAGAAAGAAACTCCTCAACGACGCCTCGACTTTCCTTTGCCCCTCCCACTGTCTGACCCGTTGCTCGACGCCGGTGAGAGCGCCGGAAAGTCTTCTATATCCATGAACTGCCTGCTCTGTTCCTCCGCAAGGCTCAGCTGCAGAGCAAACTCCAAATCATCCACTTCCTGCGTTAATGGCTGCACCTTACTGCTTCCAGCCTTTGCGACCTTTGAAGGTGTTCCATGTCTGGAGCTCTTCGCGTATCGAATGGGGATGTTGAATTCATCCGCTGCAGGAGACGACGATACCTGCTCGCTGTCCAGCAAGCTCAATCGGATGGCTTCCTCGAGGTCGGCGTCAGTATCGGTGCGGCTTTGCGGCAGACTGGGTGAGGCAACCGAGCTGCTTCCGTAGTTCTCCTTCCTCTTCTTCTCTTCATTCGAAAATGCTTCCTCGCTGAGCATGGTGGCATACGCAAGCATTTCTTCCTCGCTCGCCCCTTCCCCCAGCAGATTGGTGCCAAACCTCCCGGTCAAACGGTCTCTTTCCTTTTCCCTCGCGACCCTGTCCCGCTCTATTTCAAGCCTCTCATTGCTAATGTAATCGTTGATCAATCCGCGACCAGTCGCACTGACCTTCTGCCCAGCAGGTGTCGAGTTACTACCTCGTTCGGACCGCCGACGGAGTTGACCTCTCTTCCTACTCTTGTAAGCATCAGCCGCAGTGGAACTGTACGACCAGTACCGGACATAGGATCCTAGCGAAACCATTCCACGCAAAGCGGTCGGGTCAGGATCTAGGGCAATGGCGCCGGCAGCGTAGAAGTTGTTCCCAACTCCATGCGTAGATGCTTCAGCCTGAGCTATGCGTCTTCTCGCTCGATCGGAAAATCGAGAATTCAAGGTCCGGATGGGCTCAGTGCTTGACGCCAGTGGATCCCATGCTTGAACAAGACCTTCATTGCCACCGTGTACGACGTACAACGAAGTAAGCGCAAGAGAAGCGATTTGAGGAGACTTGGTATATATGATCCTCAGCGGCTGAATAGTGTTGACAACATCAGCACTGGGCGAGAGACCAGCACGCATGTCCCAAAGCATGACAACACCTGACGTGGTGCCAATACCGAAGAGCCGAGCACGATGGCCAGGTATCTCAGAGGTTGAGCTGAGCGTCGAAGTAGGGCCCATAGGAGATGCCAATGGGGACGAGGTATTTGACCCGCCAGACATGCCGAGCAGAGGATCTTCATTGACGTTGAGCACGGCGAACTCCGAGTCGTCAGACGCCAGGGCGGAAACGTGAACGTTTCGGTGCTCTGCGAACAAGAAACTAGAGACAAACCAAGTTTCCCTGAACTTCGAGTCTGCAGAGTCGTCCTGGCTGGATGTGCGCGACCTGGGAACGCTTCCCAGCGCGGGTGAGGCATACGGAGAATGCTGCACAGGACTTCCACCAAGGATGGACGAGCGTTTCATGGTCGATTCAATGGTGGGCCAGCTGTCCAAGTCGAAATCAGCTAAGATCTTTGTCTTGGATCGAGTAAAGCGTCGAATCGCCGCCTCTCTATCACCGTATAGACCACAGTCGATGACAAAGATGGATTCTCCTGCATTGTGATGGTCGTCACCAGCGAAGTCGACGATCAGTCTCCGCTGCATGTCCCACCCATCGCAGAGGTTCTGGAAATGTCTCGGTTTGTGGCATAGGAATTGTTCCACTTCCTTTGTCTCAGCAATGATTTGATCGATGCTCAAACCAGACATGTCACTTGAACTCCGTGGGCTATAGCTGCCATCGACTTTAGCAGTACCAAACGGATCCGGCTTGGCCGTCCGCCGCGTAGCTTCAACGAGTGACCATTGCACACTTCTTCCGGTTTGCCATGCAAGCCGTTCAAGCTCATCGGCAGAGGCCTTGCCTGCGAAGTGAGGTCTCGTGGGAGCGTCCTTCAAGTAGAATACCTCTCCAAGCGCGTTCAACACGGCAGCCCATATGCGATGACCAGCCAGTCTTCGGATGGACATCTTCTCGTCAATGCAGATCGCAATGATAGGCACGCCTGGACAAAGCACCCATTTGGCCGTAGGCTCGCCCTTCTCGTATCGGCGATCAAGTACAGGGCTTACACCCAGAGCATATGCGCCGAGAATTCCATTTGAGAATCCCGCGAGAAATCCAAAGAGGCCATCCGTAGCCTTCAGGACTGATTCAGACTTCGCGATCCAGACAGAGGAGATAGCAGAGTTGATCATGGTCGCTTCGGGTATCCCACGTGTATGATCCGCGGTTGACGAGATGGAAACGAAACGGCCGCGCTGCTCACTGGTGGAGGTATAGAAGAGACGGCCACCAGGCAAGGCTTCTCCATACACCTTCCCATATGGCTGACTGATATCCATGACATTGGGCATGCCAACCACATTGCCGGGACTTAAGCCATACGGCAATTCACCCGGAAACTGATCCGCGAAGTGTCTGAAAGCATCAAAGTCGGTGGTGCCCCAAGTGCCGGGTTTTCCAGACGCTGGATCGCTTACTGTCACTCCGCCTTGTTCAACAGCGCCATGCATGAACACGGGTTGTTTTTTGTTTAATCCTACACCAAAGGTAGCGTGCAGATGGCTGATCGGGTAGTAAAGACCGGACGCGTAGGTCGTGACCGCCGCCGCGGCAGCGCTGCTAGCATGGCGAGCAGCACCAGAGCGAGAGATGGCCTCAATCGCTGGCCTACCGCGACCGAGCGATCGCAACAACCGGGTCCGAAGGATGTATTCGCTTCTCCATGAGGAAAGCGCCGACAAGCGGGTGAAGAATCTTCGCTGTGTTTTCTCGATATCGGACACCGGGTCTCTTGCAGTCTTGCTTGGTCCGACTTCGAGAGCTTGCGCACCTGGAAAATATCTCGCAAAAGCTATGCGCCACGCAGGAGGGGTGGTCACCAATTTGTGGAATCGTTGAGAGACCAGGCTCATCGAAGACAGGGTTTCCGGAGGCAAATGAGACAATATGTGAGTAAGCACCTCTACACTACGTTAGCAGTCTGCTCGATCGTTGGGTGTGCATTTATCCTCTTACCATTTGGAAAGCCCTCAATTGACACGCTGGAAGGTTTGTCTTTCGCTGAAGGGACAATTTGGAAGATCATCTCATCAGATGGTCTTCGGTATTTCGTGAACGCTCGTTCATATTCGTCAATACGGCTGCCAGGAGAACCTTCCTGGGACGAACTGTGTTGCCGGCTCAGCCGTCCGGCGTGGGAGGACCGTCCACGTTGAGTGCCGCCTGAGCTAACAGAGATGCTGTCCGATGTATCCTCAAGGGCTGGCGTTGGCTCTCTAGGGCTACTTCTGGGAAGCGTGCCACTAGAGGCCTGCTGATCATTGTGCGAAAGTCCATGCTGTGTGGGAGACGAAGGGGTTTGCCGGGTTGGGTTTACCGAAGTCGCGTTTTGGGGAACTTCAGGAGGCGCAGATTGCATAAAAAGTTCGGAGAGAAAGCTATGTGTAACGTCAAGACTGAGCCAAGGCCTGGGTCAGTCTGTAGAGTCTGCGAGCGCGTGGGCTTGAGAATAGGTGTCTATCTTGGAGAGATCGAAGGATCAAAAGGCTGAGGGCGAGCGAGAGAGAGAGATAGAGCCTGTAACTCCGTACGGCTGATGATTCAATCTCGGAACAGGTCGGGCTAGCCCCCTTTGGGTCGACGATGCTCCACCGTTTCGATTTCTCCTTTCCCAAGTACTCTTACACGCTGCTGTTCAATGCTTCTGATTCACAGTACCGCCCATCTGAGAACATGAGTCAACTCTAATGATAGCGAGGTGCATCCTTCCTGTGCTGAACATTTTGGTACCGCCCTCAAAGGACTGACGCCAGACTCCAACGCTAATCAATGATGGCCATCCCATACCAAGGCAGCAGTTCCCGCCTTTGCCCTTCGATAATCCATTCCAATAGGACCTGCTATGCTGACGGCTTCACACCGTTCTCCAACAAGATCTTTTCGCTGCTGGGGAAGCGCTCGTTCATGAAGTGGGTATAGAAGCGGAAGTAATCCTTCAAAGCACTTTCCTCTCCGTCCAAGTCTTCCTTGCCACCTAAAGAAGCTTTCTTAGCACCTTTGGAGAAGGCCAGAATGGGGTAGGCCTCCACGTCTTTCTCTTCTTGCAGGAGGATCTGTTCGAGGACTTTAGCCTTGTGCGCAATGTTGTTGAAGTGCCACGTCTTGCCACGGTAGCGCATTGTGAGACTGCAGTCTTTGAGGCTGAAGGCCTGGCCAGGAATCTGAGTTGTGGCGGGCGTCTCCGCCTTCGGAGGAAGTTGAGTCTTGACGGCGACACTTGGATTGACTGGGGTAAAGCCCGAAGCTCGGGGAGGTTGGAAGCGGCTGTCCGGTGTCGCCTGCCGTTGCGATTCTGGCTTTCCGCACTCGACTGCGCCGCCACTGCCTTCGCTCGTCCCTGACTTGCGACGCTTGTTTCCAGAAACTGCTTCGTAGCCGAGACTGGCACGAGGGCGCTTTTTATCATCGCTGGCATGAACCCCATTGTCCCTGTGGGAATCTTCGTGGATACTGCCGGCATCGGATCCTGTTCAGACAGAAACCTCGTAGTCAGCCTCGTGCGCGTCTCCTGATGTTGTTGGTGAGGCATGCATGGAGCTGGCCAGACTTACCCTCTGAGAACACAGTCGTGTCGTCTACTTGGCCGTCGTACCCATTGTCTCCGCCCCCATTGACATTTGAGCTCAGGCTGGGTTTGTGCAGCAGGCAGCCAGGGCAATGGACAGCGCCGTTGACCCGCTTGTGGAGCCGATCAATGATGTACCAACGTTGCTGCTTCATAATGTCGCCGACGTAGTTGACGATAGTTAAGCGGTGCTCGCTAGCCTCCCATTGGTAGTTCTGACGTACCCATTAGCCTGCACTCAGGTGGACGTATTATTCACAATCCTCTGTGTTTGCGAGAACAAGAAGAGGTTAGCTTACCAAAGCGGCGTCCCAAGAGAAGTGCTTGTTGCCGGCGCCGTCATGGAGATACTTTACGGCGAGTTGTTCGATAGCTTCGTCAGAGGCGTTGGGGACGTCGGCGACATGATCTTTGAGGTAGGCCTGGCTCTCTTTGCGAAAAATCGTCTCGGCGACGGCGTCCATTCCCAGCTCGGCGCAGAGCTGGCCGACGGACTTTGGGCCCTTCGGCATATTTTCAGTGGTAAAATTGATAGCAGTATTACTTCGTCACAAGCAAAGATTACAGAAGCTGATGCAGGAGTCGAGGTGAAGGTCGGGGCGTGAGATGACGCCTCAGGATGGAGGCCCCGGCGGCGCGGCGGCGGGGCGTCGCGTCGAGAGTGAATTCTCCAGCCGCCGACGTGGAGAATTCACAGCCGCCGACGCCTTGATGTAAAATGCTCGGAGCTCACGTGCGTCTCACCCCGACCGTGCCGCTTTTAAACAAACTTTCACCCCCTGCTTGACTCTCGACTCACCCATAACTCACTTCGCCCTCGACGGTCTATTGGATTCGTCTTCCACCTCTTCCTGCCGTGATTATTAAGTGAAGGGACCCAGATATTTCTGAGACGCATTCTGGGTGCCGCATATGCCAAGGCATAAATCCCTAGACTAGAAGCTAACGCCTGTTGTCATCTTATGGCTGCATCTCGACGAAAGCAAGCTAGATACATAGATGGTGTGTAAGACCTTCAGCCCTCCCCAGCTGTCTTTCCGTTTCTTTCATGCCCTTCAGGTAGTGCAGAATATCGAGTCAGCACTTGAGTCTTCAGCTTCCCTCTAGTCCGCGCGGCTCTCATCTCGAGTTTCTTTCCTGGGATCGGCACCGTCGACAGCAAGAATGCCCTGGGCTGGAACAGAGTAAAACTGAACTGAGGACGACAAGGACGCGGAGCTGGAGATTGGTGTTCAGGTTCACGCGCACGAACCACACAATATGCTCATGGTATCATGTGGGCCTTCCTCATTTCATCCCAGGTCTTGCCCCAGATCTCCATGACCGAGTAATCTTCCTTGAATCCGGCATTGTAGATTTTGCTCATATCGTACTGGCGATCGAAGTCGGCAAGGGTCAAATGCAGGATTTCGAATCCGGGCATTGTGACTTCTGACTGCGCAATGTCCTTCCGGAGCTTGTGCTTTTGTTCCATCTCCTTCCAGCGCCCCATATTGTCATTGATGTACGCTCGAACCTCTTTCGACTGCTCACTAGGCGGCCCTGACTTGAGGCCGAAGTATTCACACAGCAGGGGCCATTTCTCCTCCCACGTTGCAAATTTAGCTGAGGACGCCACGTTAAAAGCCTCCCCGTTTCCGCTGATCTCAGGATGCAAAGATAGGAAGATCGTCTGCTTGCCAACCATCTCACTGCCGGCCTCATTGTGTTTTGCTGTCCAGCTTTTCATCGTTCCCGGGAATGGGACTACGCTACCCGTGCCATTGATTTCCCTCCAGAGGGAGAAATAGATAGCCAAAGATGCGGCAAGAGAGTAAGCCGAGTGGTTTGGGGCAAATCCCACCACGATATCCGGTCGAGTTTCGCACCAGGTCCATAATTTGCCTTTGGCGTAAGACTCCAACCAATCGAGTTGCGCATGGTAAAAGAGTTGATCACTGAACGGTGGCTTTAACCTGGGCAGTGACTCTTTCAGGGGTACTGGGTGGTAATGGTCTTCCTGGAGAAGAAAGCCATACATCTATCCAGCGTCAGTTCAGCCTTCGGTAAACGAAGGAGAGTGGGCTACTTTTGCTCCCGTCTGGAATGCCACGAATTGTAGAACCGGTGAGAGTTGGTCCACCGCAGTGACTGCTCGGACCAGCATATCGACGGCATCCTTTTTCTCCCGCTGGAAATCCGGATTGGCTTTGTAAGCTGTCAAGGGGGATGCTTAGCTCCAAGGTCCTAGTCAATGGTCGGGAAAGAGGATCGGACTGACCATAGTAAAAAACATGGGTGACTGTGTCTATATCAGGACTCGCTTTCCTCAAGGTTTCGTTGAAGACCTCTTGAGATGGCTCGAGCAGATTCAAGCCCGACACGATGCTCAGCTTACCCGTCTTTGGCCACTGGGAAACCTCGAGACTGAGAGGCCTGTTGGTCAAGGCAGTCACCTTATCCCAGGTCCCGCTCGCCGGGTAATCAAGCAGGAGCTGGTTGACGACTGACCATCCTGTCACCCCAGAAGCTCCGAATACGAGCGCATGTCTTTTGGTTGTGGCCATGAGGAGCTAGTGGAGGTGGATGGTTTCATAAAGAGATCGTGCCAACAGTCCGAACAAGTCTAGATGTGCTCTCGGGCACACTTTATCTCATGCTTCCACCATTACCATCGACTTTGGCGAGCAGCCTCTGGCGAATAAGCACCGAAAATCCAATCAAGACGGTGGACGTCAGGAAAAGGATGACCGGAGATCCGTCTCCGGATTTCGACCTCCAAGGTGTTCACGCTCTCGCCCACTTTTGACTGGCTCTTGAAACCAAAGGCACCAACACGAGGGGAATGTCTGTCACTTTACCTCGGGTTGTCGAGAACATAACAGTACCCTCTACAATGTAGAAGATGCTGATTGGCCGGGAAGCCATAGCTGTAGAATCACATCTCCAACAGTCCAGCTGGACATATCATAAGGTTTGAGGCTTGCTGCATCGCCCAGTCCATGTTGCGGTAAGTCCAGAAGACTGACAATCCAAGATTTGGTCGGCAGAAGGGGCTTGTCACATCTTTAAGAGAGCAGAGCAGGACTCGGAATTGATGCTTGTATGGCTAGAAAGGGACATGTACACCTTTGCGGTGACATGTCTTTGCCTAGGACTGCATCCGCCCTTGTGTTCGTAGAGTGTTGTGGAGTCGTGCAAACTGGGATGACTAAGACGGGAGAAGCGGAAGCGGGGAAGGGATCACTCCTTCACTTCATCCTCCTCCTCATCGCCTACACAGCCGACAAATGCATACAGAGCCGCTTATTCTCGGGGGCTCAGGAACGACAGTGCCAATCTACAGATGACTATCTGCAAGGAGCAGGTTGATACCCGAGGCCAGAACTTGGGAGTGCCTCGGGGTTATAACCCCGTCCTTACTTGCGGGCACATTATTTGCTCCAAACCTTCGGCTATGCTTCTTGGACCACTCTTGAGGCTAGCGCATTCGACTCTGGGGTAGAGATGTCGGGGACCAACGTCCGGACCGCGGGAAATTACCAGTATGGTACCTCCTCCAGGGGGGGCAACATATATCCTGTTGTCTAGCTGCTTGGTTAATCTGGGACATTTCGCTTCCTCGAATCCCAACGCTTCGTACCTGAAAGACCCAGGAAGTGCTTTCTAACACCTTTGATACTTCGTCATGGGTTCAATCAGCGAGAAAAGCTACGATGCAATCGTCATTGGGGCAGGCTTCAGCGGCCTCTTCTTGTTGCACGAACTCCGCAAAGCGGGCTTTTCGGCCAAGATCATAGAAGCCGGGTCTGGTCCCGGTGGCATCTGGTAAAGCGCCTAGCAATGTCAATGTTGCGAGGGACCAACTGACGCTTCTACTAGGCACTTGAATCGCTACCCTGGCGCTCGTGTCGACACTGAGGTTCCCCAATACTCCTACTCCGACCCCGCTACATGGTCGACCTGGGAATGGAAACAGCGTTTCCCAGACAGAGACGAACTTGTTTCTTACTTTGAACATGTTGTTGATGTCTGGGACCTCGGCCCCGACATTATCTGGAATACCCAAGTGACGGCAGCGCATTGGGACGAGTCTCAAAGCCGGTGGAAGATCGAGGTGAACGGTGACCAAAACGACACCTACACCTGCAAGTTCTTCTGTCCTTGCACCGGCTTTGCTGCCAAGTCATATACCCCACCGTTCTCCGGTCTTGAAACATTCAGGGGCAAGATCTACCACTCTGGCCACTGGCCTGAAGGTGGCATCGACATGACCGGCGAGCGAGTTTGCGTCATCGGAACTGGGGCTACTGGCGTACAAGCGATCCAAGAGATCGGCCGTGTAGCAAAACATCTTACCGTTGTCCAGAGAACGCCCAACACGGCGTTGCCGATGAGGAATGATCCTATTGATGAACTGAGGAATCAGTACTTCAAGGACAACATTCCCGAATGGAAGAAGAAGCAATGCACTACCTTCGCCGGCTTCACCTACGACTTCAGACCTGGAAAAATCATGGATCTTCCCTTGGAGAAGCGTCGAGAGATCTACGAGGAGCTGTTCACGACCGGAGGCCTTCACTTTTGGCTGGGTACCTGTGCCGACGTTCTTGCGGACAAGGTGGCCAACGAAGAGGCGTACCAGTTCTGGCGAGAGAAGACGCTGAAACGCATCAAGAATCCCGACAAGGCCAGAAAACTTGCTCCAGAAAAGCAAATTGATCCGTTCGGTACCAAGAGAATCAGTCTCGAGCAAAATTATTTTGAAATTTTGGACCAAGACAACGTCGACATCATCTACACGCGTGAGACGGCCATCAAGGAATTCGTGCCAGAAGGTCTCAAGACTGAAGACGGCCAGGTCCACGAGTTTGATATCTTGGTTTTGGCTACCGGCTTCGACTTTGTTACTGGTGGCCTCACCCGGATCGATATCCGTGGTATTGACAACCAGTCGGTCAAGGATAAGTTCGCCCAGGGCGTTTATACCAACCTGGGAATGACTATCCGAGGCTTCCCCAACATGTTCTTTATGTACGGCCCACAAGCCCCGACTGCCTTTGTCACTGGCCCCGTCTCAGCAGAAGCCCAAGGTGCCTGGATCGTTGACTGCATCAAACATATCACCGAGAACAACTACAAGAGCATCAATGCAACTGACGAGGCGGAGAAGGAGTGGCGGGCCCATGTCAACGCAGGTGCAGAGCAGGGTCTCTTCAAGGAGGCCCACAGTTGGTACTTTGGCGACAACATCCCTGGAAAGCCACGTGAGGCATTGAACTACATGGCTGGCATGCCACTGTACAAACAGAAGTGCCAGGAGTCGGTGGACGCGGGGTACAAGGGTTTCGTACTGGCGTAAGATACCGAATGTCCCAGAATTCGCACTTGATATTTACTTGAGCAATGAAACGTGCAATTCAAAAATCAGACAAAGTAACCTCTTCCACGTACCACCCAGCCTGGCTCACCATCAGCCTGACCACGCCAACAATGACGTGCTTGGGGACAATGCGGGCTACTGACGTCCTCCATGTGCTTTCAGAACCAGTGTCGCTCCATTCTCACTATATTTCAGAGGTTTATGGATCCTGATGCCGACCTTGGTGCCATCACGGACGGGAGCCACCTGATCGAGCACTGTATAGTCCTGTCCAAGCTGAGGGGCTCCAATATCAACAACACCTATGCCAACAGGTGCGGCTTTCATTGAAGGACGTGACAAAAAGGCACACGAGCCAGCCCCGAACGGCAAGGCATATATGCATATATGGGATGGGCATATGAGTTCCCTCCCGTGGTGTTATTACAGGAAGAAATCCGGGGCCGATGTTGGATCCATGAGGGCCTCTTCGAAGGGGAACTTCAGTACGCTATCCAGCACCACTTGGTCGAAATTGAAATCCATGAGATCTTGGTCCATGTTGAGGTTGCCGCAGCAGGATCCATCAGGGTGTGTCGAGGTGTTGGTCGCTGTCATACGATTCCTACTGGGGGCGGCGACCTTCTTGACACTACTCGCCGCTCGTGCTGCCGGGATGTCGACTGGGCCGGAGGAGGAGGTGGAGGACTGATCGCCGCGGTTCTGTACGCCACAGACGCGCATGATGGTCTGAACGATCTTGCGCACATTGCGGGCGACGATCTCGACGCTCTCCATCTTCTTCATGGCGTCCAGACACAGGGTCAGCGCGGTGAGCTCGTCGGAGACCACGTCGCGGTCTCGCTCGGAAATGTCGGCGATGAAGATGGTCGCGGCCATTGTGATGTTGTACAAGGCCGACCCGTTCATAGTGGCCGCGCTGCCGTGGTGCACGTCGTACTTCTGGACCAGCCTGGAAATTTGGAAGCCATGGTCGACGCACACGCGGCGCGAGTGCGCCGTGGCGGGTTCCTGCTGTCGCCCCGAATTCCCGAAGCCGGCGTTGTGCTTGTTCAGCAAAATCATCAAGCTCGAATACTGGATCCTGATGGGGAGGGACCAACGCTTGTCAGCGCGTTGCAATCAACCACGTGGGTTGTGGAAAATCTCTCACCTGAGCTGATATACCGCTGGGGGTGCTTGCGGGAACCAAGTCAAGGTCGGGTCCAGACTCGAGTCCCATTTCTTGAGAGCCGCCATGTAGAAGTCGATCTGTTCTTGGAAACAAGCGTTACTGTTTCTGTGGGGTAAAGGTTAGCAGACTACACATAAGTCACCTCACCCGCCTGTGGCGGGTATAGGGAATGACATACAATCTCTCGCTGATCTGACCGGCCAAGTCAAGCAGTTCAACCCATGCCGCAAGCATTTTGGTATCCCAAGAATGTCCATTGGGATTGGGTCGGCTGATAGACACATCACTTAAGTTGATTGCTGGCGGTCGTCCGACATAGAGGCCCCAAAGCCTGAAATCATCAGAGCGTTGTCACTCCGAAGTCAACGATATCAATCGTACCTGTCGAGCGAAAAACATGCCCAGAATACGACGCTCCGCACCTCGACGTCAATGGCTGTAAAGTTCGATTGCGACAAGTGGGACCAGTCGTGGTGTAGGCCCAGGTCAAAAGCCAGCCGGCAAGCATTGCCTAAGAAGAAGAAAAGTATCAGTAATCGTGTGGTTTCGACGGCTCTGGACGTCAAGTCATACCTGCTCGCATCCAACCTCGTGAGTCGTTCGACTGGGCACAGTCCAGCACACTGAGCAGGATGAGCGACGGGATCGTGGTCAGGCGCGGATTTTTGAGTTCCTGTTCGAGAGCCTCTTCAGCCCGTTTCGTGAGAATGGCCGTCTCACTCGGTGTTCCTTCTTCCATCGGAATGGACAATGCCCTAATCTCCGGACTGTCTGAAATACGCGCCGCCGAGGCGAGCATGCACAAAAGCAGGCAACGACTGAAGTAGGGAGACTGTTGCTCCGTCTCCATGCCTGCGAGAAAGGCCTCCTTGTGCACCACCAAAAGCACATTGTGCTGGTATTTCCAGTACAAGTCCAGAAGATACTGCTGCATGGCCCACGGAATGTCCTTTTCGAGGTCCGGCCCGAATTTTGCCACGTCGTTGCAATACCGAAATATGGATGTGACACTCTCTGTCAGATGGAGGCTGGATGTCGGGCCGAAATATCGTAGCTGCCCTTTGTTCGTGCTGTTCAATCGTGGCCGGGCTCCGCACAGGCGCGTGATCAGGCTCTCGCCGGCTTCTGACCCAGTCAAGGATTTGGCGAGCCTGGCTCCTGTGACGCTTGAGAGGTCGGTGCTCATCGATGGGGTTACGGATGTCTCCGAGTCCTGCGGAGATGGCACGAGCTGAGGTTGTGTATCGTGATGAGCCGAGGTCTCGAGCATTCGAGGCGGCGACGACAACTTCCTGGGCGATTGACGAGGGGTGCCTTGTCTGTTGGGCGGTTCTTGCGCTGGCGACAGTGCCCGACTACGACGGTCTTGTTGCAATTCTGCCACCATCGTCCTGAGCTCGGCATTTTGATTCTCGAGCAGGACGATGTAGTCCTTGGAATACCGACTGGGAGGGATTTTAATACATCTGCACGCTCCGAAGTTACGCCCAGAACTTACACTCTGCGCTCATCACGCTCTGGCAATCGGCACGCGATGCTGAGCGACTTGCATCTCTCACAGACGCTGTTGATCCGTTTGCACTGGCGAGTGTGAGTGCCATCGCTGGAGCTTGTTCGACCCTCTCTGAACCAACCTTTATCTTCCTAGGGCGGCACTCCAGGCATGCCAGCTCCTTTGAACTCTTGGTTTGCCCTTTCCTGCGTCTGGCTGGCTGTGGTTTCTTGGGGATGTCGTTTTCATTCATCGATGGCTCGTAGCGACTGTCCATCATTGACGAGGGATATGGATGTAATAGATGTGCAGTAGAAACAGGCCAGCTTGGTGGGTGGCGGAAGGGAACATCGGCTACAATCGAAGGTCGACTCCTCCCAGAGAAGATGCCCTCTCGCCCTCCACGAAAGCGGGGAGAGTCTGGGGCGAATCGACCCCCATCGCCCTTTCAAAACCGAGGTTACCAAGTATGGACTACTCCATACTGTAAATGCCTGACTGGGTCTGGGTCGAGGCTGATGCGGGCCGAAATGGAGACCTCAGGGGGCGCGGAGATCAAAGACCGCTACGAAGCACGTGGCTTTGGCCGATGGAGTACGAGTATCGTACCTATGACCCTCGCGAGTATGTTTTGTGTCTGGCCTGCATATGGACACCAAATCTACCTGGGCGTCGGCCCAGCCTCTGGTACCCATCTTGTCATCCACGCAGACAGCATTCTCTTCACCAGACCCGACTCGATGATTCGTGGCACAGCTCTCATACTCGCGCTGTCTTCTTGTGCATTGGCTGTTTCGTAACGTAGCAGGTTGTGTCTCTGCGTCTTGCCACCATAACTGCGTCCCCAGAAATCAATCAGTTTGACAGCTGGACACTTCGCGACGGCTTCTTCTGTGCTGTGGGATCGGTCAAATTGTCTAAGTTTGTCCATCCACTCGGCAAAGGGAACTGTCTGGAAAGCAAGGCCGGCATCTGCAAGCGCCGGCAGCAGATCTTTGTCCCACGAGAACGTGCTGGGGTTGCACAGATTGTAGACGAGGTGCTTTGGAGGTCGGCTTGCAGACACGCCAATCTCGACAATAGCATCCGCAAGACTGTCAACAGGGATCCACGAGCACGTCTGGGAAGAGTATATTAGTGGATGTGCTGCCCGCTGACTGTCCCTACTCACCATGTCTAGAGCAGGAAGACAGCCCAGTGCCAGCGCAGAACGGATCATGGTCGGAGGAGCCTCATCGTCGTTCCAAATACCTGCCTTGGTGTCCCCAACTATCTGACCAATACGGAGGATGCACGCAGACGCGCCCAAGTCTTCTACGGCCTGCTGAATGATGTATTCGGCCATCAGCTTAGACTGTGTGTATCCAGTACTGATGCCTTGCCTGAAATCCATCATTGGCGCTTCTGCCACCCTGCTCTGGCCGATAGTGTTCAGGGCTACTCCCATAGAGGAGCAGTACAATAGCTGTGCCGGCTTGTTTTCGATATCCAAGGATATTTGAAGGAGATCTCGCACGTCTTTGAGGTGTGGACGGAAAGCCGTCAGAGGGAGGTGAAAGTTGACGGGCCAAGCAGCGTGAACGATATGAGTTAGACTGGCAAGCATCGCAATCCGTGTTGTCGCTGGTAGGCCGTCAACCAATCTACCAGGCTCGTAGGATAAGAACCTGATTTTTTGAGTATGCTCGCGAAATTCCAGAAATCTTTTGCTAAATGATGCCCGTAAGCGGCCAAGAGGGTCGTCGCCGCGGACCGCACAGTAAACGACATCCACATCTGAACGTTCGAGTAATATGGACAATACGTGGGCGCCTAATGAGCCAGTGGCTCCAGTAAGAAGCTGGACACCAATGAGTTTCGGGCTTGTGAATGTTTTGGACAATACCCACCACGTTCTTTCTGCTGAGCATCCTTGATGTAGACATTGACTTCCGGGGCCGAACAACCCGGAATTCTTCCACCATGTCAGACATCATCTCCAGCGTCGACCCAATATGCCTCTCAGGGGAATCGATGTCTTGCCGTGAATTGACGGAAGCAGTGATGTGGGCCGCGAGTTGCCGGATATTTCCACAGGCGAACACTTCTTCCAATCCAAGCTGGAAATGCGCTCCCGTTCTGCCCACTTCTCTGATGACTGCGTTTCTGAGCCGCAATGCGAGCAGACTGTCCAAGCCGGCAGCCAGAAAATCATCATCAATATTGTTGATGAGCATATCATGTTTCTCGGCGAAGTCGAGGAGAAAGTGCTCCAGACGGGTCTCCTCATGCAACACATCGCCATTTGTCTTGCGGCTCCTTTCTGAAACCCTTTCACGGCCAAGGAGTTGATTGACGAGCACCTGTAAATCTCGTTTCAGAACCTTGCCGGATGTCGTCTTTGGCCAGTCGTCCAGGCCTAGCTCGCAAAGAGTCAAGACCCGCTCCAAAGAGTATGCCGGGCCCATGGTTTCAAGAATGTCTTGCTTGACCCTGGTAGAGACGTCTCGGTCATCCGGGGAATGCTTCAGGATGGCGACAGGGACTTCGCCTGCCTCCTCGTCGGGAATTCCTATCACTTGAGACTAAGGCCAATATTAGGTGCGGAGCATAGACGCCGAGGTCAGTATGTACACTCACGTCAATGTTCGTTCGCTCGGATATCACAGCTTCTATGGCTGCTGAGGCTATATTCATGCCACCACGAATGATCATGTCTGCGACATGGTCAGTATAGAAATTGGACAGCTGGATATCTTTTGCTCACCTTTGTATCGTCCTACAACGGCAATTCGACCGTCTGGCTGCATCACCGCTTGATCGCCGCAACGGTACCACACTTCACCGTCTTCCACGAAGAAGTTTTCTTTGCCCTGGCCGCCCAGGTAGCTTCTAATCCGTTGATGTCCTCCTTGTACTAATTCGCCAGGCACGCC
Organism: Capronia americana; assembly: GCA_016110215.1. Lineage (NCBI taxonomy): Eukaryota > Fungi > Ascomycota > Eurotiomycetes > Chaetothyriales > Herpotrichiellaceae > Capronia > Capronia americana. The sequence goes on along the minus strand of JADWQD010000006.1, from coordinate 164,379 downwards.
CCTCGGGACTGGTTTGGTGTCCGAGGGATCACATATTCGCACCTTACACCCTGGGTTGACGTAGCCGGCGTAGATCGGTTCATTGGAGACGGCGGGCACTTCAGTCAGAGTTTCGCTGCACACCGACGTGCCTTCAGTCATGCCAAAGAAGGGACTGAGTCGTCTGCATCTGATCCTTAGGAACGCCTTCTCCACATGGGATCGCAAGATTTTGCTTCCACCCACGATCAGGCGATCGAGACCTCGATGGCGAGATTCCAGCAATGGACTTGCCGCCAGCAAATCGATCATCGATGGAACGGCCAGCATGTCTGTATACTCGCCACTGCTAATTGCCGCCGCGATTGACGTGGTGTCAAACCCAGCTTGTACGTGAGTTACACTTCCTCCTGGAATCATATAAGCCAGCGTCCAGAGGCTGCCGACGATGGAGTTCATGGGGAGGATGTGGAGCCAGGCTCGCTGGTGGTCCAGCGCAAATGCTTCTTGCCAGGACCTCAGATTCCAGACAAAAGATAAGTTCGTGTGTGGTGCAGCCTTCGGTAGTGATGTAGTTCCCGATGTAAATCCAATGTAAACCACGTCATCCTGATGTCGAGACAGAGTATCCAATCTGGTACTAATCTCGTCGAAAGCTTCATCAGTCGCAGTGTTCTCAATCATTTGACTGAGAGACAGGTAGCCTGATCGGACGATGGGGCCGTCTAGCACCACCTTGACCTGCATGTCGCGCATCAGATCGGGAACATTGCTCTCCAAGTCTTCGACTATGCTGGCGTTGTCGATAACTATCGCTTTGGCTTGTGAGAGCGTGAGCATATGGCGGATTTCTTTAGCATTCTTTGGGCTTCTCAGGTTCATTGGAGAGAACGGACAGTTCAGTTTCGTCGCCGCCCTGAGTACCAGATGGAATTCAGATCTGCCGCCGAGGATCACGGCAACAGTCGACTGAAGCTGTAGCCCTTGCTTGTACAAGGCCACAGCGAGCAAGTCCGCGCCGTACTGAAGTTGTGAATGAGTCCAAAGAAGACTCTGTGGAAGTTTTCCTGAATGGGTACGTTTGGATATGGCAGGCAAATGATCTGGTGGCTGTGCTTTGCATACTATTGCCGTTCGTTCTCCGTGCTCTTGAACTGACGAGAGGACGAGGTGGTGTAAGATTGGTGTAGGCGTGCTGAGATGGCGCCCGACACTTTCAGATGGTTCAATATGTGATCCCATTGCGAAGATGGCGCATTCTTCATTGAATCACTCTGTAGATTGTTGCAGCAAAGTGCTCCTTCCTTAGTACCCTCGCATTCAAAGTCCAGGATCGTGGCCGGAGGCTTGAAAGCCACATCGGCCAGAGCTCTTGGTATGCCCGCGCTCATTGATCCCATAGCCGTACATCTTGGCGTACAAGGCGTGTTCCAGGACTGCCAGCCCCAGATGGTGCTCACGGAGAATCATCCCCGTGGGCGAAGACGGCATTAGAGCCTTAATGCGAGACGGCTCAGGATCTAAGATAGTTAAGCTTCCCCAATAATTCTGTCCGACGATCCCTTCGCATTAGCTCGGCTTTTCTCGTCCTAGATACATCCAAGACCTTCCGGAGAATGCTCTCCGAAGGCTTGGAACCCCGTTTGAGGTGCAACAGCAACACTGGGCATAGGGTAGGTATGCTGTGCGTAGTCCGCTCCAGCAGTCTGGCAAGTATAGGAAGGAGCCATGTCTATCGATGCTTTCGGAACATTACCATCCGCATCCAGTCTGCAACCGAACATTGACGAGCAGCGGCAGCTTGTAGCATTGAGACACTGAAAGAATGGCGGCCTCTCCATTTCTGCTACGCATCGTTTCGAAGCCTGCAGACTCTGACGTGGATTCTTGGACCAAATGGTACACCTCGGAGGGTCTGCCTACTTTGCTATCGAAGATTCCGGCTTCTCGCGCTGTCTTCTATCATGCGTACAATGACTTTGAACTGGCGACCAAGACGCCGCTGGAGGTGTGCAAAACCCAGCTGCATGGTGTACAGCTGCCGCACACCGACCTTGAACCACCAAATGACAAGACTTGTCTGACGATGTGCCAACTCGACTCGATAGACTCTGCAGAAGAGATCTTCCGTCTGGGCGATCTAACAGGAGATGCGGAACATGGTACTGTATCGGACATCAGAGTCTACAAGCTCATCGAAGACTTTGATCCCAAGAGGATCGGTCACTGTGAGTGTGCACAGAGCTTCGATTGCTGCGGCTCGTCCTTGCTGCCTCGCTAATGCCAGAAATCACAGCACGTCCACCTTTCATTCTGAATGTTCAGGTCGAGCCAGCTGATGCGGATGATTACAACACCTTCTACCACGAGGAACATCTGCATATGCTCACCAGAGTGCCTGGATACCGGCGATCTCAGCGATACGAGTTCGTCAAAGGTCATGACGCCTCATCGGCAAAAGCACCGAGATTCATGGCTGTCCATGAATTGGACCATGTTGATGCTCTCGATGGGCCGGAGCTCCGGGAGGCTGATGCCAGCCCCAACACGCACCGAGTCTTTGGGAATGCCGAACGTGTCAACATCCGAGGATTCAAGAGTGTTAAGGGGTTCGGCGACGTCAACAACTGATCCAGCACGGAGATCAAGGGACAAGAAGGACTCTGTACATAATTAGCTTCTTCGAAATACAAGCCTATTAAAGGCCAGGCTGAAAAGAATCGGGGAGAGTCAGAGTCTCCGGCCTTGAGACTTGCGAGGGACCCCAACCCATCCTCCAGAGACCCCCCTTCTGAGGACCCCCTCAGATCCCCGAACGAGACCCACCTCGGCTCGTGGGCTGCACCCCTCAGACTCCCCGCAAACTGCGGTGCTCAGTCTCCGGTCTTTCAATGCTCTGCAGGCTGGAGATTACGGCCAGTCGGTTCCAACGCCAATGGCGGTGATGGAGAACGACATCAACCACAGGCCCTTGGTTCTGGCCCGCCTCGTGGAAGTAGTGTCCTTCCTTCCTTGAACTTTTCCACCAAGAGACTGGTAGGGGTGGACTATGATCGCCGAAAGGACCGGGTTCCATGTTACGGCCAATCGATTATATTCCCACCGATTAGTACGGCGTCAGGACAACAGTAGGTAGCTGGGCATGTGCGTATCTTGAATAGCGAAAGTGAATGAACTCTTTGCGGACAAAATGGCACCTTCCACGATGAGAGCAGCTCGGTATCACCCTGTTCGTCACTTCCCATCAGACTGCAAATGAGCCTTTCTAACGTCGTCAAGGAGACCAACACATGCACGATAGATGAGATCCCGCTCCCGACGACCCAGGACCATGAAATCTTGGTCAAGGTCGCGTCGGCAAGTCTCTGTCATTCGGATCTCATGTTGTTCGATGGATCAATCCCGGCCACTGAGCCTGTGGTGATGGGCCACGAGGGTGTCGGCTTCGCAGAAGAAATTGGAGCCGGCGTCAAAGGCTTCAAGAAGGGCGACCGGCTGGGTTTTCTTTACATCAAAGATGTATGTTGTGAGTGACCTCACATCCCAGCCAGCCCAGGGATGCCTGACTGATGTGATCACAGTCGCATGCGATGGATGTTTGGTGCACAACCTCAACTGCAGGTTGGGAACCGCCAAAATCCAGGGCTTCCAGGCCGACGGGTTCTTCGCCGAGTATGCAGCCGTGGACTATCGCAACGCCATCATCCTCCCAGACAACCTCCCCATGGAGACCTCGGCACCGTATTTCTGCGCGGGCATCACAGGTAAACGAAACCCCCGAAAAAAGTCTTAGTGGGTTCGATATTGACAATGGAATGCAGCATTCCATGGTGTCGACTCATGCACGCTGAAACCAGGGCAGTGGATGGCCATCGTCGGCTGTGGAGGGCTGGGCCAGATGGGCATCTGCTTCGCCAAAGCGATGGGCTTCAAAGTCGTCGGAATCGATATCAATGACGAAGTTTTGCAGGCGGCAACGGAACACGGCGCCGATGTCACAGTTAACAGTAGAAGCGCCGACTTCGACAAACAGGTCAAGGATGCAACCGGAGGCGGTGCCGACGCGGCTGTTGTCTTCAGCGCCGCGCAGGCTGCTTACGACAGCGCGACCAAGATCCTGCGCATTGGCGGCGTTCTGATGGTGATTGGATTGCCGTCGAAGCCCCTACAGTTTTCTGCGTTGGATCTCATGAGGAAGCTGTACCAGATCCGAAGCGAGAGTACAGGTCCGCCCCAGCAGATGCCACGGGCGCTCGACTTCATTTCGAAGCATGAAATCAAGCCCAAGGTTGATACTTACAATCTCGACCAGATCCACGAGATGATGGATCTGATGAAGAGCGGCAAATCGAAATCGAGGATGGCTGTCGTCTTCTAGGTAGTGCAGAGCAGGGAGGCTTGCGAGTAGAAGATTTCAATCAATCCAGCGCTTAACCAAGTCCCAAAGATGAGAGTAAACTAACCTCATGACGAGTTGCCATCAGTGCCTTTCCCAGCGACCCCTGACGAGAGTGTCCGCCACATCCCAAGCCGCTTTCGCATCATCGCCAGCGCGTAACATGATGCTGGCCGTGCTTTGAAGTCGAAGCAGACCGCAGCAGAAAAGGTAATATCGGTGTCTGGTGTATGTTACACCTGAGGCGTTGGTCCAAATTGTGCCGCGAAAACCCCGCAAAACCATGACTGGCGACGAGGAACGGAAGGATAATTATCCGAGAAGCCATACAGTAGAGTTGCTCGCCGCCGCCAACGCGCTGTAACGCGCCTGGATTCGACGAGGCGTCACCTAGGTCTTAAGTCGTTGTTAATTCATCGTGTCTTCTGGTTTCCTCAGCCCACCACCACTGCACTTCTCGCCTCTCGATTTCTTGTAATAGTTGGCGTTCTTGCAGGAGATGGCCATGTCTTGAGTGACGTCTCCTGCTTTCGCTTTGCGCCGTATTTCAGCCAAATCTCGTCTTCCTAGCGTTCGCTCATTCGTTCATGTTTTCAAGGACTGTGGAGTTGAAGCAGGCAGCAAACACGCTTCTTTGCAGGTGCCTTTGCCGGCGCAAGCAGTTGTAAAAATATTATCTCTCCCTCACGGGGCCAATCTCAGGTCTCGTCCCTTTCGCTGAAGAGCGGCTATCATGGCTGACACAATCACCATCCTCGTCGCCACCGACAACCATGTCGGCGCCCACGAACGAGACCCAATCCGTGGCGACGACTCGTGGAAGACTTTCCACGAGATCATGTGCCTAGCCAAAGAGCGAGACGTCGACATGGTCCTTCTCGCTGGTGACCTGTTCCACGAAAACAAGCCTTCACGGAAGTCAATGTACAACGTCATGCGGTCAGTCAGACTCAACTGCCTCAGCGACAAACCCTGCGAGCTGGAGATGCTTTCAGACGAGTCAGAGCACTTCGACGCCACCTTTGATCACGTCAACTACGAGGACCCCAACATCAACGTTGGAATACCAATCTTTTCAATCCATGGTAATCATGATGACCCTACAGGAGAAGGCCACTACTCTGCTCTAGACCTGCTTGCTGTCTCTGGCCTCGTCAATTACTATGGCAAAATACCTCAGAGTGACAACATCGTGGTCAAGCCGGTTCTGATCCAAAAAGGCCGTACAAAACTAGCTCTGTATGGTCTCTCCAATGTCCGGGACGAGCGGCTTCACCGCACGTTTAGGGATCAGAAAGTCCAGTTCCATCGACCCAGCACACAGATGGAGGACTGGTACAATTTGATCTGCCTACATCAAAATCACCACGCCTACACAGATACCTCATACCTGCCCGAGAACTTTCTCCCCGACTTCCTCGACCTCGTCATCTGGGGCCACGAGCATGAATGTGACATCGAACCAAGACTGAACCCGGAGATGAACTTCAATGTCATGCAACCGGGCTCGTCAGTCGCCACATCTCTAATTCCCGGCGAAGCCGTGCCCAAACACGTTGCCGTTCTCACCATCACTGGCCGCGAAATGCACTGCGAACCGATCCGCCTGAAAACCGTCCGCCCATTTGTGTACAAAGACATGGTCCTCGCCAATGACAAAGAAGCCGTCCGAATCGCCAAATACAAAGACGACCACCGCGTCGAACTTACGAGGCACTTGATCAAGATTGTGGATGCACTCATCGAGCAAGCCAAGGAAGAATGGCTTGAAGTGCAACCAGAACCGGAACACCCTGACGAGGAGCCCGAGGCACCGCCGTTACCACTGGTCAGACTGCGCGTAGAGACGACCTCACCGGATGGCGTCACCCGCTTCGACATCGAAAACCCGCAGCGCTTCTCCAACCGCTTCATTGACAAAGTTGCGAACACCAATGACGTGGTTCAGTTCCATACCAGAAAGAAGAACGCCGGGGCCCGCAGAGCTCACGAGGCAGAAGCTGATGAAGAGATCATGGCGAAGTTTCAAGGCCTGGAAACCATCAAAGTCGACGAACTCGTGAAAGAGTTCCTTCAGAAGCAGAGCCTGACTATTCTGCCGCCGAACGTGTTTGGGGATGCGGTTCATCAGTACGTGGTCAAAGACGACAGGCATGCCGTGGAGGCATTCGTGAATCAGTCGCTCGCGGATCAAATCAAGCATCTTGTGCGGTTGCAAGAGGATGCGAATGACGAAGAAGAAGATGATGATGATCTTGCCACGCAGATTGAGGAGCAACGCGCGAAGATGGAGGAGATGTTTGCCAAGGGTGAGCTAAAGATCAGTAAGAGTAAGGCGCGGTACAAACCCAAGCCGGACAATTGGAATTCCGACCTCGACGGACACTGGGAAGACAAACCGGAGGCGTTGATACAAGACTCTGGAGATCTGGAAAGCAGAACAGGCGAAGAGGACGGGGAAGACGGCACTCCAGCCCCAGCTACACGCGGCGCAGCTCGAGGACGAGGCAGGGGCAGAGGCAGAGGTGGAAGAGCGGGGTCCACAACAGCGACATCGAGTCGCAAGACGGCAACAACCAAGGCGAAGAAACCAGCCGCAGCCACAGCTGCACGAGGGCGCAAGCGAGCAGCGGTTTATGACGACGACGACGATGAAGACGAAGAGGAAGAAGACATCGTCATGGGAGACGACGACGACGACGACGACGACGACGGAGAGCCCGACTCGCAAGCCATGTTCGTGCCCGAACCCAAGCGCAAAGCCGCCGCAAGCAAAGCTCCACCCGCTCGAGCCACTCGCAATGCGTCCCCTACCTCCGTGTCCACCACTACGTCTCGGGCAGGCGGACGAGCCAAGCCTGCATCCTTCGCCTCCTCCGTGGCTTCAACAACGAAGAAAACTCCAGCGCGCACAGCAGCCTCAAGGGCGAAACAGACGCAGCTCAACTTCACCACTTCCCAGAACAGTATTCTCGGGAACGGCAAGGCTTCGGGCACAGCTTATAAGATCAGTGATGATGATGACGATGACGATGCGTTCGAGCCAATTCCTGCCACAAGGAGAAGGCGGTGAAAAAAGGTCTTTAGCTTCACGGTGAAACCAGGAACGATGATTGTACAATACTCGCACGGGAACGGTACATAGAAAATGAGCAAGCGAAGTCGCAATTCAAATTCGGGGGTGAAATATTCCGATGGCTGCTCATTCCTCTGGATGGTTAACACCAACCGGTCTGTGAGTCGGTAGTACACGCCTATCGATGGCTTGAAATATTGACCTCCCTCAAAGCTATATGACCCGTATGGCGACCGTCAAGTCAGCAAATCCCATTGGCATCAATGCTCCCTCAAGCTTTCTTGGCCTCTTCCTTTGCAGGTGCAGGCGCCGAGGTCCCTCCTGTCGTGTTTGCATTTTCATTTCCGGTAGCGCTTTCACCTCCAGCGGACGAAGATGCAATTGTCGCCGCCGCACCTCCGCCTCGTCCGCCGCCCCTGAAATTCCCCCTTCCGCCACGATATCCTTGTCTACCGCTCTGGCTTTGACCTTGGTTTTGACCTTGACCTTGACCTTGACCTGCTGCCCCGCCACGAGCGTTGCCCCTTCCACTGCCGCCACGACCACCTCTATTCGATCCTCGCGGCGCCGTAGGTGGAGTTGACGCTGCAGGAGTGGAACCTGATGTCGATACCGGCGCAGAAGGGGCCGTCGGCGTCCCAGGAGTTTGGGTCTGTGTATTTGCAGTTTGCTGCGCGAGCGGCACTGCGGGCGACGGAGTAGCAATCGCTGGTTTCGGAGAGCTCACAGCCGGAGAAGCAGGAACCGCGCTCGCTTTCACGCCAGCGGGACTGGCAGCTGGTGCCGGACTAGGAGAGTTCTTCTGAGCAGCGGAAGCTTGGCCGCCTCTCTTCCCGTGTGGGCTCTTATTCTCCAGTACCACGACCTGTCCGTTCGCGACCTTGACCGGACTGGCTGCCATCGCTTTCCTCAGCCCCTCATGCTCCGCGAAGTCAACATATCCTAGCCCCTTCTTCTTGTCAATTTCGCAGCGTGTAATGGTGCCGAAGGATTTGAATGCTTCTCTCAATAAATCTTCAGTTATGCCCTGCGAGGGGTTGGCGTGTTTGAGGAAGGCGGATTTTGCGCTACCAGAGGGTTGGGGAGGAGGGGGTTGTGGTTTTACGCGGTTAGGATGGGGTTGTGGCTGGGTTGTGGTTGGTTGAGAGGGGGTCGTGGGAGGTTGCTTTGCTGATGATGTGGATGCGGCCACATTTGGTGTTCGCGAGCCTCTTGAGGCTCGTGGACCGGTGGGTGGTGCTGCAGGCGTGGTGGGGGTTGCTGGCGCTGACGGCTTCTGCTGGCTTGCTGCCGGCTCGGCAGTGTCAGCTGCTGCCGTTGGTTTTGCAGGTGTTGGGGTGAGATGTGTTCCAGAGGTTGATGTGGAAGCAGACGCGGATGCCTTCGGAGTCCTAGGAGAAGCGCTTCCTTTTGCGAGCAGGCCTAGATCTCGCTGTAGCATGCGGGCAGCCGCTCGGGCGTTATCTCGAGGCGCCCTGTTGCGGTCCTGCTTGGTTGCCTCTGTGGGCTGAGGTTGTGCTGTCGGTGCTGTCTCTTTTGCCACTGGCTGCTCTGTTCTGCCTTTGGCCGGCGCAGGGCTTTGCTTTCCTTGGGCAGCGGCCACAGACTTCTGCATGGCCTTGATGGCATCTTGGGTAGCCTTGGCTACTCTCTCTTTCTCCTTTTCCCTGTCCTTGTCCTTCTCTGCCACAGTAGGAGTCGCCTTGCCTTTGATGATCACAGTTGGAGCACGCTCATTCTTAGTGGGCTTTGCATCCTTGGTGGCGCTCTTAGCGGCCTTAGCTTGTGCGGCTTCTTTGGCTTTATTGGCTTTCTTCTCCTTGATATACTGGACGAGGGGAGTAATGGTGACCGGTTCCGTTTTGGATTCGCCAGATTCTGTTCCGTTTGCCGAAGGCTTTGTGATGGGTTCTGTCAAGCTTTGCAGGAAGTCAATAAATTCCTGGTCTTGGTCAATAGTACCTTGCCGTCCATCATGCCGAATTCGACCACTTGGCGTCTTGTTGTATGGTGCAAATTCAAGCGATGGGGGGCCCAGAAGGCACGGATCTTTGGTTGTGTTTCTGGCGTCCTGGAACGTCGACTCTTTGATCAGTGCAGAAAGCGTGTCCAGTAGCGACTGTTCCTTGACTTTGAGGTATGCTCTAGCTGGTCGGGATGGTTTTGCGGGACTGGATCAGGTCAGCTCCAGTTGAATAATTTAGGCCAGGGTGTGCTGACTCTCTAGAGACCTTGCCATCTTGGTAGGCTGCCCATTCAACCTTGCCGCTGCCCACGCGCCATTCATCGCCCAGCACTGCCCAAAATTCTGCTTCTGTGAGTCCAGGTGGCAGACGACGTATGATTAGTCTCAGTCTCGGTGCTGGGCTCCTCTGTGATGATTTTGCGGCAGAGTTGGAATTTGCATTCTTCCTCGCTGCCACGTTGATAGGCAAGACACCTGCTGAACGACCCTTGCTTGACATTGTCGTAGATGTAGCAGTGAGATCAAAGAGAACAATGAGACAAGAGTCAAATGAATGATGGAACCGCGCTGGAGTGAAGGTTGGCACCCTGTGTACTAGGCATCGATGGCCAAGGATGTGTCACAATAGAGTCAAGTGACGGTCAGTGAAGACGGGTGGTGAATGTCGATGTTGAGTGTGACGACGACCCCCATTAATATCGCCCTCCACCACCCTTCGGAACGGATTTACTTTTCCCCTAGCGCAACATCTCAACTAGCCGCGATGGCAGCGGCGGCGACAGCCTCCACACCCTCCAGTAAGTGTACTCCCCAGCAGGCGTCCTATCGCTGTCGCCAACAAGGTTTAGAGACAACGGCCTCCTCAGAGGCATTTCCGGTGTTTGACGACTCGCCCTCCCCACCCACTTCTCCTCCTCTTTCCCTCCCACGCCAGCCCCGTCGAAGGTCGCGCCAGGTCAACGAGATCGACCGCCGGGTCCTTTTTGGGTCCAACAAACCCAACGTATTTACGTACGTTGATCTTGTGCGTTGTCTGCGGTGCCCTGCGGCGCCAGGCTTCCTCCCTCGTGCTCCCCAGAGCCAACTGGGTTCTCAATCCACCTACACCCGCTCCACCTACCTTTCCTCCTTCTCTCCCGCACCATGGGCGCTGTCAAGGTCCCAGTCCCAGGCCCAGCCCGCCTCAAGCGGTCAGCAGGGCCAGATGAGTGGCTCGAGGCGGCGAAGAACTGCAAATACCTCTCGGAATACCACATGAAACAGCTCTGTGAAATCGTCAAAGAGTACATGATGGAAGGTTTGTCATCCTGCGCCGCTGTCGAGTGAACTACAAGTGACCGTGTTTTCAGAATCGAACATACAGCCGGTCTCTACACCTGTCACGATCTGCGGTGACATTCACGGACAATTCTACGATTTACTGGAGCTCTTCCGAGTTGCAGGAGGCATGCCGAACGAATCAGCGCCAGAAACACCTGTCACACCCGCAAACATCATCACTGCCGCGGACATTGAGCCTCCCTCTACAATCACAAACCCGAAACTCAAGAAGAAAATGAGACTAGGCGGATCAGAACATCCCGACCTGCCCAGCGAAAAAAGCAGCATCAGCGACGCCGAAGATATCCCCTCATCACAGCAATCCGAAATTGAAGACGAGAGATCCGAGTCCGGAAACATCATCTCGCGCAAGCAAAACGCAAACTTCATTTTCCTCGGCGACTACGTTGACCGTGGCTACTTCTCCCTCGAGACCCTCACACTCCTCTTATGCCTCAAAGCAAAATACCCCGACAAAATCACCCTCGTCAGAGGAAACCACGAATCTCGCCAGATCACGCAAGTCTACGGCTTCTACGAAGAATGTGTCCAGAAATACGGCAACACCTCGGTATGGAAAGCCTGCTGTCAAGTCTTCGACTTTATGACACTCGGAGCCATAGTAGACGGCAAAGTCCTGTGTGTACACGGTGGACTCTCTCCCGAAATCAGAACGCTCGATCAAGTCCGCGTCGTGGCACGAGCACAGGAAATCCCGCATGAAGGCGCATTTTGCGATCTCGTATGGTCAGACCCAGAAGACGTTGAGACCTGGGCAGTATCGCCTCGAGGAGCCGGCTGGCTATTCGGAGATCGAGTCAGTCAAGAATTCTGTCACGTCAATGGCTTGAATCTCATTGCAAGAGCACATCAATTGGTCAACGAAGGCTACAAATATCACTTTAAGAGTCAGGACGTGGTCACGGTTTGGAGTGCACCAAATTACTGCTACAGATGCGGAAACCTGGCGTCGGTATGCGACATTGGCGAAGACATGAAACCGCAATTCAAGCTTTTCAGCGCGGTAAAAGATGAGCTACGACACGTTCCAGCGTCGAGAGGTGGTCGAAACGAATACTTCCTATGAGCTTGATGAAGAGTGAACGGCAGGGGAGCAAATTGGGCTGAAAGAGCCAACCAGGGGTGTGTGCTCGGGCAGCTTTCCCCATGAATGACGAATGAAGAGGAGACGATGGGGCTGGCGTCAAGCACGAATGAGCATAGATGAGGTTGGCACGAAAGGACTGGAGGACTCGTGCTCCGTGCGTTTTCAGCATAGCGAGGGCGCCAATACTGGCTCCGGCATGCATTGTAACAATACCCCCAGGAGCTGGCAGGTAGAGCTAGCCCTGAACATGATGACCACGAAATGAACTTGGCCGCTTCGCCGTGCTCACGACTCGCATCTTGCTCCATAGCTGAGGACTCCGGACTTGCGTTAGCCTCCGCGAAGCCCAGTCGGTGGCCGACTCAAAGTTGGAGATGACCGGCGAAACAAACGTAGGTACATATATGCTTTCTCCAACTCTCGACGGAGCGGGCGTGCGAGGCCTTGAGGTCAACGTCCTTCAGAGAGACATGCGGTGGACATGCGAACAACAGCTATCTGCCTCTTCCGGCACACGCTGAGACGTAATCGGCTCAACCTCATTCAAATCCACAATGGGACATTCTACAGGGAGCACCCGTCAGCGGCTGGGGAGAACTCCTCTACCAATCCTCCTCTATTCCCAGACCTAAGATTCGAGCTCCCTGCTACAACTCGGCGCGAAGGTCCCGGCCAAGACACCGAAAGGAGGAGCCCTCACTGGGCAGTCATCAGCGGATCCGGCGATGGCACCACGTTCCTCGAGATCCTGAGAGGATCGCACCTCTGTTTCCCGCCCAATGCGCGATCCTACCCCTACCTAGCCACCGAGAACATAGACGACACGACGGACCACAGGCTGCGTATCCCCTCGCGCGCCATCCAGTATGTCGGCTTCAACACCAAGCAGGGCGGGATCGCGGGCGCGGGAGGCGTCACGGGCGCATACTTGAGCGCAAGATATGAGAGCCGCAGGGAAGAGACGGACTGGACCGTCCTGCAATACCTCAAGGGCGATACGGAACTCAACCCAGGCGAGAAACACCACGTCGACCAGACCCTGTTGGAGAAAGTCATCGCAGACCTGCGCCTACAGAAACTGACGGCCATGCCGGTCAGCAATCTCTCCAACGGACAGACCCGGCGGGCGAGGATTGCAAAAGCGCTACTTGGACGCCCCTTGCTCTTGCTCCTTGACGAGCCGTTCATGGGCCTCGACCCGCCTACACTGGTCACATTGTCGCCTATGCTGAAGAAATTGGCCTATCGATCGAGTCCGCTTCTCATGCTCGGACTGCGGCCTCAGGATCCCATCCCAGATTGGATCACGCATTTGGTCGTGCTCGGGCATAACCATACCGTGGCGTTGATGGGCCAAAAGGATAGAGTCCTGCTAAATGTGCGGAGGTGGGCGGAGGTGGCGTCCAAGTCGCATGTGCGCCCTCAAGACCAGAAGGCCGTCGAGGGGATTCTGAAGCAATATGGGCCCCCACCCGCTGGCCTTACCGGAGATGTGCTAAGTGAGACCGGTATCTCAACGGCATCTCCAGGGATGTCAGCCGAGGATTGTCCTGCAGAGGAGGTTGGCTCTGAAGCAGGATCAGGACCGCCGTTCACATCACCACTGGACGACATACTCGGACAGCTCATTATGTCTCCTCCAATTGCGCGCCGTTCGCAAGAATCGACAACATCCGTTCCCTCGTCCTCGGTACTACAGCAGACCACGCCCTCCCCAATTACCACCGCCGCCAAACCCATAGCAGGCGACCCCCTCATCGAACTCTCGGGCGTGATCGTGAAATACGGATCCAAAATCGTGCTCGGCAACCCGGCAGGCCTTTCCCTCACGCTGAGCAAAGGCACGCGCCTCGCCCTTCTGGGGCCCAACGGCAGCGGGAAAACCACGCTCCTCTCCCTCCTCACCTCGGACCACCCGCAGTCCTACTCGCTCCCGATCCGCTTCTTCGGACGCACCCGTCTCCCCGACCCGACGAACAACATACCCGGCCTCAGCCTCTGGGAGATCCAGAGCCGCATAGGGCACTCCAGCCCCGAGATCCACGCCTTCTTCCCGAAGCACCTATCCATCAGGAGAGTCCTAGAGTCAGCCTGGGCCGAGACTTACGCTGGGCGGCCCAATCTGACGCCCTCGCGCGCCGCGCTCGTCGACCTCGTCCTGAAATGGTGGGAACCCGAGTTGCGACAGGAGGGACCTTCTGCTTCCACGTCTCGCCCGACCAACGATCCCAACCGCAGTCACGACCGCAGCAGCTATGATTGGGCGACGTCCAAGGCGCACCGATTCGGCACGCTGCCCTTCTCCACACAACGTCTCCTCCTGTTCCTCCGAGCCTTGATCAAGCAGCCCGACATAATCATCCTCGACGAGGCCTTCTCGGGCCTATCGGCACTTACGCGCGACAAAGCCATGGCGTGGCTTGAATTCGGGGCCTCTTCCCCAGAATTTGCGCCGCCTTCGTTCCTTAAACACCTCGACGACCAGAGTGCAAGCACGGTGCCTCAAAGTCCTAAAGACACGAGTCCCATCCTCGGGACCGAAACTCCGGACGACCATGAGGACGAGACCGCAACGACATTCCGAGGCCTCACCGATCAACAGGCCCTCGTCGTGGTAAGCCACGTCAAGGAAGAGATCCCCGACTGTGTGGACCAGTGGCTGCGCTTGCCCGGCGAGGAGGAAATCACGGAGATGGCACGGGGCGTAGAAGGCGGGAAGACGCCGCAGAGAGGGTGGGTGAAGTCGCAGGAGGGGTGGATGAAGGTTTGGGGTCTATGAAAGTACATAAAGATACTTGCATACCTACATTAAAACGCCCTTCGTGGTACAGAGATGTTATGGATTTTGTTCGTACGCAGGCATGCTGCGTCTTCGCGTCATTCGATGATCAGCTCGAGAATGTGGACACGCGCGTGTTCAACGACCGGAAGGCCGAAGAGATCTTGAAACAGGGAACAATGCTTGATGTGGTAGATGGAGGATCTAGACATGTACAGATGAGCAGGCGCCAGCCAGCAAGCCAGCCATCCAAGCGACTGATCAAAAGCTGCTACGCAGCACGCAGGATACAAGCGTCAGTGGTATATGTGGTATCTCAACATAGATCAAGCATGGACAAGAACATAGCCATCCCGGGATAATCCAACATCGGCGTCAGTGCTCGTAGGGAAGGCGTCATACTGGCTGCAAATCATTATGTACAGTGCTTGCACCTCCAGGTAGATTACAATAACGATAAGTCATCTCGGGTCGTCCACACATTGACAAAACTCGACTTTTAGATCCACCTGGTCATGACGCTTGCGTGTGGCAGAATCGAACTGAAAAAAACAAGACAAAGTTTACCTTTGGTAGAGGTTGAGACAGTTCGGCGCAAAGACGCTTGCTCATTCGTCGTCGTCCTCCATCACAGATCGGTCGCGAACGCTACTCGATCGATCTGGAATCATGTGATAAGGTATGCTGAACTGCGAGGTACTGCTCGCCTGGCTCCTGATACTGGATTGTCGACGCAATATCCTTTCTTTCATCCCGGGGGTGCTGGGAAACGGATATTGGAGAGCATTCTGTGAAGCAGGCCGCGGAATAGCTCGCTCTTTGTCAGTTGGGCTGGCCATGGCTGGCCTTTGCACCGACTGTCTGGGTGAAGAAACAGGTATGGGAAAATTAGACAGAGATATTTCCCCTGGACTTGGTGGAACGACAGGCTGCGGCAGGTGGAAGCGAGGCTGGAATGGATGATCGGTGAGGTGCAGCGGAGGCGGTAACGGCAGAGGCTGCTTCGGCGCATCGTTGACAATAGATGGCCCCGGCCCATTGAGGTCCGTCTCCGCTCCATGTCCGGCCCTTTCACTCTTCGTCCCTGCCTTACTCATAGAATGCATCACGGTCTCATCCCGTGGTTCTGCATCCTGAAGATCCTGTGGCACAGTTGTCATATGGTGGTAAGATGTCTCAACACGTTCTGCGTCGACTGAATGGTCGGGCGCGGCTTGCGTGTCTAGCAGTGTAGGCGACGACTCTCTAACCTGCGGGAAGATGGAGGATGGTGCAGCAGGCCTTCCGTCGCTAAATGAATATATGTGCTTCGGAGGGCTTGACCTAGTCGACCGCGACGTCGGAGAAGGCTTGGTCAGAAAATTCTCATTCAAGCTGAGTTGAAGGCGGATCAAGGCTTCACGAGCTTCAGCTTGCTTCTGGGCAAACTCCGATTCGTCGAATGTTGGCTGAGACAACGGAGGCCTATGTATGTGACCGTTTGCATCGTCATCTCGAGGAGAGTACCTTCTAGGGAGCGCCTTTACTCCAATCGCCGTAGACACGGCGTCGCCATTTTCGTCCACTTCTGCATCCTCAGGGACACTGGTCAGTGCTGGTTTGGTGGCGGCGGTGGCAAAGTCCCTCATGCTCACGCCAGATGTACCACTTGGGGTAGAAGCTAGCTCTGGGCTCTCCGACGATAGGTGTATGTATGGTCCGACCACTGGCGCCGGTTCGGGACCACGTGTAGGATCCTCCTTTTGGTCGATCAGTGCTTCCCCTTCTTGAGATATAACCTCGTCGCTGTCCAAGAAAGCGACGCTTGCGGTGGAAACGGTCTTCTTCGAAGACGGTATCGCCGTCACAGGGACGCGACTCTGTGCCTCCAAAAGCCCATCATGACTTGATGGCAAATAATCAGAAGCGAGGCTGATTTCATCCTGCTTCTGAGGCCCACCAGTCTCGGGATTGATCTTGGCGTCTTGCACAGTATCGGATACTGCTGGCCTCTCCATTACTATGCTTGTACGAGGCGACGCGGAGGCAATAGTGATGATGGGAGTGAAGCTACTGGTGAAATGAGTATACGCTGTCGACTTCCGTGGCCTCGGCTGCTCTGAAACAGGTGCTGATGATGGAGAACGTGGTTGTGCAACCTCTGCAGAAGCGGGTGATTCTGCATTTGCTGGTGGCAAGGTGGCTGGCTGGATTGAATCTGATTGGGCCGGCATCATCTCTGTGGATGAAGGGGGCATGACAGGTCCCTGCACTCTCCGCATGGTGTCAACCCTGGCATGTTCTAGCACTGGAGATGAGCTATAGTTTGATGGAGGAGAACCCTCAGTAACGGCTTCAGGGGCATCGCCGGTCAAATCCAGGATTTTCCGGTGAGGTAAATTGATGGCCCGATTGCTGAGGTTTGATGGGGGTCGCACAGAGTAATCGTGGCTTTGAGAATAAGAAGCCTGCTCTGCGAATCTCAGCTGCGTCACTTCCGACGCTGATAGCTGATAGCCGCTCAAGGAATCAGCTGGCTCTTCGTGGAACTGTGATTCTCGTGGCTGTTGTCCAGGATATCTGGCTGAAACTCCAGGTGAAGTAGAAGCCGATCTGTGATCGTGGGTGTCGCCCAGGGGTGCCACTGGTGTTTGTGGGTGTGGAAACCCTGAGACGCTTTCATTCAGGGCCTGCAAGTCACGGGCTCGTTGTTGAGATCGCCTGGAGCCATCACTGCCTTGTCGAGAGTGGAGCCCGGTCGAATCGTAAGGGCAGTGACTCTGCCTGGAGAAAGATTGGCCCTCGACCCTTTGGGGCGATCGCGGATGGTTGCTAGAAGCGCTTGCTGCTTGACGCACAGAGGTAGAGGTGGCGGGGCTCCCAGGTAGACTGGGGTGTGCATTTCTTGTAGCGACCTCCTCTTGATACTTCGAAGAAGGCACATAATGATAGTGAGTGCCTTCCAGAGCGACGCGGGCCAAGTCCAAATTCCTTTCAGCCACATCCTCATTGTAACCAGGCCTGGGATTGGGGCTATTCGAGCTGGAGAGGGAGAATATGTCGATATAGCGGGGGGTTTTGGGCCGGACATGGTCTCGAGTGTACCGCTCAGCAGAGTATTGGTAGTCTTGTTCCGCTTTGGCGACGGCATCTGCTGCTCGATTAACAGCGTTCAGCAGGCTACCGCTCCCATCTGTAGCTGGACCTGACCAGGAGGTTGACGGTCTCGAGACGACACCGCCACCGAGTGCGGATTGAAGTCTGGCACTGACTGCCGGGCTAAATTGAGATTTTTCATGGTCTGTCGAGATGTTACGAACATGGACGGACCGCGGACTCGCATTGCTCGAGTGCTGCGTCTTCTCCGTGCTCTGGCTGTTTCTCAGACTGCTTACTCCCGAGTCCTTCCTGCCGTCGTTCCCTTTGCTCTTCCTGCGGGTCCACAACTTCTTCAAGCCAGTATCCATGATGAGATCAAAGTATCATTTCTTCAGCAAGTATGCCTCCAGCTAATGTACTGCCCACTAAAAGGACTCCCGAACACTCCAGCGCACATATTATATAGCAGCCGAGGGTTGCAATTGTGACCTTCGGGGAAGAATAGGGACGTGGGCTCTCCAACGCATCCTCTGGGGCAAGTAGATTCGACGACAGGAGTAGGATCTGGATTGCAGTATTGACAAGGATTCCTGCATCCGAGTAAAGCCTCGGCCTCCTATCGAACAGTTCAAGACGTGATTTACATCATCTTTCCGTCTGCTGTGGAGAAGATACGGAGCCTCGGGTTTCGAGTAGTGAGAGCGAAGCGTAGGGCAAGTTGTTTCGGAGGCTTACCCGCAAGCTGGCGGAGTCACTGGGTAGCACGGTGCACGCAACGGTCAAGTACGATATTGAGAGAAAGATGACGGCAGGACGAGTAGATGAGCAAACGCAAGGGATCGCGCAGACGGGACAATGATGGAAAGTGGGCAACGGAACAGGATGGAGCTCGCGGTTTCCTCCCCGTTAGCTGGTTCTAGCTCCATCACAGCGTCCAGCCACCTACCGCTCGAAGCTCTGATCTGGCGGGTGGCTTTGACCCATCCATGCCGGAACAGGCTCGATAGGCAGGCCAGGCGCTTGTTTGGGCCGCCTAGCCTCTCGCCTTTGGCGATCAGCCGCCGCAGGATATTTCGCTTCGTGAATTGCTGACAGGCCTTGCCAACCAGACAAAGCGATACAAGAAGTCCCCTCCTCAAGACGTACGCGGCCGATTCCTTTCTCCTCTCTTGCTGCCAGCGCTGCGGACGTTCTAACTTATTTCAATGAAAATTGAGCGGAGGGGTGAGACTTCTAGCAGCAGCGCAATCTGGCTATGCTCAGCTAGACGTTAAAGCTTAATTAATACTGTGGCTTGGGACGATGAAATGCGAAACGGCCGCTAAAGAAACGGCCGACCAACAGCATGCTCAAAAGGGCTTCGAAATGTCCGAGCGAAGGAGAGCACTCTCGTCACAGCGCCATCCATGTCATCGAGGACGCCTCCTACGGCAGGGGCTCCGTGCCCTCGGACAAATTTCAAGAATAAACCGACACCGTTCATGCCACGTACTGAAGATAATATCGGGAAGGTTCTCAGACGCTGCAGGATTCTCGGTCCTCAATGACAAGCTATCGAAGCACCAGATCCCTCAGGTGCGCACTGCTGGAGCTCTCGCAGGACTTGGCAGGAAGCATACGCGGCGCATGTTGCTTTTGAGACTTATATTCGTGTTACAAGGGGTTGCATGTGTCTCCGATACCCTCTCTGGGCTAAACAAACAGACGCAGATCGCACGGTGACTATGGCAGCATCCTCACCACTGGCTACACAAATCCTCAATTCAAAGTCAGGTCCTTGGAGCTCGATCACTCTGTCGTCGACTACGACATCTTCAGTCGCGTGCACCGAACGCCTTGTCGTAATCCGTCAGCGTGAATCGGTACTTGATCTTGTTGTTAGCGACTCGAGACACCGCCTCTGCGCATCCCTTCTCTGAGATGGACACGGTTTCTACCATGGGGAAGAGCTGCTTCTCGGCCGCCAACTTCAACATGGCCAGCGCCTCCGGTCTGTTTCCAATGTGGCTGGCGCCAATTGAGCTGCCGTTGCTCATGAACATCTGGGCTTTCAGAGGTGGGAGAGCCTCATCAGGTAGACCGACCTGATGGAAGGTGGCGTTGACCTTGCAGAGTGACAAATACTCGGCCAAGTCGAAGGTGTGGGTCATGTCGGCGGTATTGAGCACGAAGTCGAATGCGAATTGGTACTTGTCGGCCCAACCCTTCTCGTTGTTGGTCACAAACTCTTTTGCGCCAAGCTTCAACGCATCGTCCTTCTTGTGTGGAGAGTGTGAGATAACCGTCACCTCAGCACCCAGGGCGTTCGCCCAGATGACTGCGAAGTGCCCGAGGCCACCCAAACCAACGATCGCCACCTTTTTGCCCGGACCCACTCCAGCCCGCACCAGGGGACTCCAGGTTGTCAGTCCCGCACAAAGCATGGGCGCAGCGAGATGTGATGGTATGGCGTCAGGGATCGGAAAGACGAAGTATTCGTGGGCCCGTATGTGAGAAGCATAACCGCCTTGTGAGATTGTCTCGTCTGGATCGGCCTCCTTAGGGTAAGGGGAGCCGTATGTGTCAACCATGTGTGGGCAATAGTTCTCATTGTCGCTCTTGCACTGAGGGCACTTGAGGCAAGCCCAGATCTGAGCGCCAACGCCAACGCGGTCGCCGACCTTGCAAGTTGTCACGGCATCTCCGACTTTAACAGCTTTCCCGACGACCTCGTGACCGACACAGATTGGCAGCGGCGCCTCACCCCAGCCTCCGTTGATGGTGTGGACATCAGACCCGCAGACACCACAACATTCGATCTTGATATCAATGTCATGTTCTCCGAACTTTTTGGGCTTGAACTGCGCGGCGGGATTAGGACGATTTCTGGGCTCTTTCGCGCAGGACTTACCTCTTGCTTGTGGAAATCGGTCCAGTTCTTCTGATCCTTGATCATGAAACCCTCAAATGTGTCTGGGTAACCCATGGTGGCTGATGACGAACAGTAGTATTTGGTAAGTTCAAAAAAAGGAAGATTGAGGTGAGAGAGAGCAGGAAGTCAACCACAGAGGAAAAGACATTGAGCAGGATAATTAAAAAAAAAGGTCGACGTGAATTTACCCAGAGACGCGAACCGGCACGCGGGGCAGACTGTCATGGATGTGAATCGATGACATGGAGATCAATAGGCTATGATGCAAAGGTGTTTTTTTCTTTCCACACCCAACACTGGGACCACCATCGGATATGCTCCCGGTCGTGACGTAGTAGGCATCTCACCGAGCTCACCGAACAATAAATACGAGGCAGCGCATTCACGCTGGGCGGGATTAGTGGTACCGCCGCCGGGAAATATCAGAATCGATAGACGAGCACTGTAAATTTCACGAGTCTAATATTCGTGCTTGCAGCAGAGCGGCGGCGCTCGCGCCGGCGAATCGACTGCTCACTTGGCGCGCATCATCACTTCAGATTTAGATAGTGGACTCCTGTCACATTGACGTCTTTAAGGACCTTCCATCTTCAGGAAGGCAATGTGTACGAGTACAAACTTATCTGGTGCGAGACCTCCAAGCACCCGGAGGACAATCCACCGAAAAGGCCGGGATGCATTACGGAGGGGTCTCACTAGTGAGGGGTACTGGTCCAGCGGGAAACCCCCTGGAAGCCCAACCCCCACGACTTTCCTGAGCCCCCACCAAATCAATCTGTTGTGCCTATGTACTCGTACGAGTTTCACGTCCAGACGGCGCGTGCTTTCAGGTGGGGTTGATGCGTACAAGGGAGATTTCCAGTTTATGGGATAGTACTCGTATGACTGGTGTCCTATCGTCAGATTTCGACCTGCTTGAAGCCAAATTCCCTCGTGGTTGAGCAGATAAATCCGATATATGCGGGAAACCTGTTAGTCGCGTTAACCCGCTTCAGCCCTTCAGATGCCGATGACTGTGTTGGGTTTGCCAAATGCCCCGGAGATCTCGAGGATGAAAGAGACATCAAAGCAGGTCAGATGCGTATGTCAGCATGCTCTCTCTAGTATCTCAGCAACAGTCTTCAAGGCCGGAATTCCAATCAAGCTGTTGTCGATCATCAGTTTGCCCCGTAACTCCCGCAGCGAGAGTGCAAAAGTCTGGGCGTAGATGGCCGCCTGACAAGGCACTTTGACCTGTGGCTGTACAGTCCAAAGCGTGACTTGGCAACCGCTGAGGTGTCTCTTGAGGATGATGAGGATAGCGAAACAGAAGTACCAAGCAAGCACTGCATGTGAGTAAGGACCCGCGATTGGGCCCCAGGGTCCCAGTCTTCGGGGTGTTCCGCTCATCAGCTCAGTCTTGGTACGACCTAGGCGCTGAGGAATGCTTATGACGGAATTGACGACTAATAGTACCTGCCGTACATTGCCTATTTCTATTTCTATAGGCGTCCCCAACAGTGGGACTCTTCAATCGGCCAGCAACGTAGCCGCCCCCTGCCCAGTCAATTTTCCAAGCCTAGACGTCACGTCACATGCAGGGCATGCTCCATGTGAAGCTGGATCCGGAGAAAGCTTGGTTGGAACAAAGGACTGAGTGGTGCTCCTTGGTAGGGATTGCTCGTCACTTCCCTCGCTTAGGTTGGATTACTGTTTGCTGGGTGGCTGTGCTAGTTTCTCATGCCTTGACCGCTGAAAGAGGTCTGGATAAGGTGCTCCTGGCTGGTGTAGTTCCATCTCGTGGGATATGGTCATGTGGAGTTGGAAACCCAAGGCAGATTCATGCAAACAAGGACACTGATTGGCACATATAACTGTGTCGCCCGGTCGAATGGGGCTGGTGCCATGCATGATTTGACCTCGATAGAGTGTCAACTCCTGCCGAAATCCTAGGCTCTGGATTTCACTGGTGCAGCCAAATAGGCTGTGGCGCAGTGCATTCATCTGACTAGACATGCACGCTGCATAAGGAGTGGTAGGATCGACGGCATGTGGCGCATCGCAAAGTTGGCACGGGCAGGCGAGTGTATCAAAGCCGACCAAGCCTTCCAGGAGACGGCTCAACAAGGTATATCAACCCAGCTTTGCCCAGACGACCATGACATTGGGCTCTGTCACACAAGGCCAACCTTCTCTGCTTCACAATGTCTATAGTTTCAATATGCTCGACCGCTTTCACCGCATGTTATCAGCTGTACACCACTTTGAAGGATGTTGGAATCGACTTTCCACGGTTATCTGAAGCCGCGGACGATTTAGAATTCGAGATTGAGAGAATGCGGGACATCGAGCAAAAATATCCAGACCAGCTGAGATACGTTCGACGGAATCAACTCGAAAGATGTGAACAACAAGGTTCGGAGGTCACCAAAGCTGCCAAAACTGTCTTGGACAAGTACACGAACTTGAGACCCAAAAAGCGAGAAGGAAAAGAGCTGATGGCCAGACTGAAGGTGGCTCTGGTGGAAGACATTGAAACGCTGAGCAAGGATATTTTGGCCTGCCAAACACTTATAGAGAGAGAATACCTCTATATTATGTTGTAAGTCATAATATCAGCCTTGCTACCTGGCCCAGAATGAAGAGTGGTAGATGATAAAGCTAACAACAAACTGAACAGACAAGTTACGCTCAGAAATGCTAAATCATTGGAACGCGAAAACAAAAAGCTGAGGCGAAGCATCAATTCAGCTCGGAGATCCAACAGAAGACATTTCCTTTCATTGCGGAGACACAACGACGCACGTTTCGATTCGATTCGGAAACGTTTACCGCCCAGAGGCACTGGCGATCTTGATCGGCCCTCGCCCACTCTACCAACCCTTTCGGAACAGGAGACTCGACCCACCCCACGGGAAATCGATGAACATGCCCCTACAGATAATCCGATGGGTCGTCCGACGCGCGCAAGAAGGCAACAGTCAGCGGCTAATACCCCGGTGGAACCGACACAATCAAGAGAACAGAGCCCGGCCGTGAATCAAGACGATCAAGCTGGACAGATATCCGCCAAACCGATTGACCCGGGCAAGCCGCGAATGCACCGCCGGAGAGTTAAAATCAAGGAAGCGGAGATACCTATCGATGATCCCAAACAGCATGGGAACTCAGCACGGCCGACGAGAGAGAAACAAACCACAAACCCCCAAGAGAGAGAAATGAAGGCCCCCAAAGAGAGACACAAACCGCCGAGAGAGAGGAAAATTGACAGCGATGCAAAGCAGCAAAAGCCTCATTGAATGTCCGGTGGAAAAGAATGTCCGCACAACTATCAAGATGAGGGTCTCACCAACGGGAGCCGCAGTATGGTAAACCGGTTCTGGAATGAGAGCGAGATCACCAAAGAGCAGTCAATCCAGCATCACTGAATCTTGATTGAATTGCACTATCGTATTAGTTTGGAGCTGTGGTCTATGCAGAGTTTGATTGATTTGGGAGTTTGATTGACTTGGGAGTTTGATTGACTTGGGAGTTTGATTGACTTGGGAGTTTGATTGACTTGGGAGTTTGATTGACTTGGGAGTTT